>OY757314.1:141084399-141489714 GCA_963583905.1 Stenurella melanura
ATATTGGAATGGCTGGAATGTTGAAGTGATTACAATTATTCAATATTGGCAAATGCCAACATTTGGACTCAAATATTTCGGAAACTGTTAGTTTTATGGTATTTCTTTTTAGAACATAATCTGCTTAGAAATGCATTTTCTTTCACAGAAACCCCATTTCAAAGTTTCTCCCATCGAAATATTTCTTTAGAGCACAGCGCCATCTATATACCGATATAATAAAAAAACAAATTATATTAAAAAATGAAGCACTCTTTATGCTCTACAAATTGACTCTTACAGAATTAAAATATGGCCTGGGAGTTTTTACTGGGACATCCTGTATACATGACATCAAATTTTTGAACTGAACATTGTTTTAAGTCAAATTTAGACAAACTGAACAAACCTAGTAGATCCATTATATTTTACCTTAAACAGAAGTTCTGACGTGGACATTCTGAGCTTATTAAAAATGTCGTTTTATATACAAAAGGTTGACAGATACGACCACAAGGTATATTTTTCTATCAGCTTATTCATAATCCGATTTGATGAACCAACAAATGTTTATTGTTGAAGGACCAGATCCTTATTTGATCGTGATTTGAAATTTGAGTGGACAGTGTTAAATGAAAACACATTGATTTATTTAGGTTGTAAGTCGTATTAACTACTCGTGTTAGTATAATTTGAAATTATTGTGCTAAAATAGTATTAGCGTCTTTTATTTATTTATTTAGATACATCCAATAGATAATCGATTACAATAATTAAAGATGGTTCAATTTGTTTAATTTTGTTTTACGATGAATTTTATTTAACGAGCTCGAAACGCCGTTCCTAATTTCATATTAAATTACAATTTTTGCCTTTATAATTTGCTATTTTAAATAAAAAATCGAGAAAACACCTAAACAGTCAAATGTTATTCAACATCAAACAGAATATTTTGAGTGCGCCGTGATAGATGATAAAATAGAAACAAACAAGGAATTTTACAGATTAAAGCAAATGCATTAACTTTTCTCTTTTGTTCCAGGAAAATATCTCCCTCGTGATACCCTGGGTGATCGGTTTCATAACATTCATGGCTTTAGAAGCAGTGTCGATGGTATACTCTAATGTGCTTAGAGATCATGTAAATAAAGTAAGTAGCTATTTACTTAAAACAACCATGTAAATATTTTCAGATGAAATTTAGTAATTAGCTTCAGGGCAGACGTAAATGTTCTGTATGTTTGTGTTTTGCCAAAAGTTGCAGTAAAGAGAAAACATTAGTGAACTAATTATGTATTAATTGCCTCTTTACCAAAATCGAATGAAATACATATTCACTATGTAGCTATAAAATTCTCAAGGGAAGTGGGTTGGGGAAAACCACTGGTCCATTTCATTGAGTTTGTTTATTTGCAGGAAGCTTATTTCTAATTATATACTCTTAAATAATATATGACCTTGGTTAATATTAAGCCGAAGGGTGAAAGTATTGCAGTGAAAGTCTACCAATTAAACGAAACTAATTTGTTATAAGTTGAAATCACACGAGTTGACAGAACTGGTGACCCTTAAGAACAAATATATATATTTCATAGATTCTTTGTGCCTATTATAGAAAAACACCAAAAACTTTAAAAAATTTGGTTCAACAATATCGCTGGTATCTCGAAAATCATCAGAGACATAAAACTGTCTGTAAGAAATTCTGTAGAACATATAATCTTGTCATCAAAGATAAGTTTTTACAAGTAATACTCTAAGAGTCAGTGAACATATTTGCTTATGATTGAATTACTATACTTGGAAATAATTTACAAGCATCTAAAGAGAACAAAATTTCACCATGTGTTATTCCTTAATTTTGTTGATGAAATCATTGGACTTAATTATTAACAAATGAATTAGGTTGTGCACTCAGTAAATTTTCAATCATTTAGACAGGTGATAAGTTGGTGATCTTCTTGCCAACATAATGGGTCGTATCGATTTTTCTGGTTTATGTTTCTTTGATCAACAGTATAATATAGGCATGTCAAGTATTTAATATAGCCCTGGAAAAAATTATCCGTGACGTGAATCTAGATGATAGAGGAACCATTCAGACATTAAGATATGCAGATGATGTCGATGTAATGACAAGAACCAGAAGAAAGGCTAAGGATACCATCTCTGATGTAATAGCAACGGCAGAGAGGATGGGCCTGCAGATAATTCAAAACAAAGTTTATGCCCACACTTCACGCTCCAGAGCAGGAAATGTCTAGGATAACCTTTCTACCGAAGAGAAAACTTTTGAAACAGTCAGGGAATTTGTCTACTTACGCACATTGTTTGAACCGAAAAACGATGCATCTGAAGAAATAAGGTGGATAATAACGGCTAACAAAACTTATTACAGCCTTGCAAAGTATATTTCCAATAAGCGAATATACAATCAACTAAAATAAGGCTCCATGGGACAATCATACATATGGATCGAAAACGTGGACTAAATCCGACGAAACCTCGTTGTTTATTTTCGAAAGAAAAGTACTCGTAAGATTTTTGGAGTGGTCTGTGAGAACGGAGACTGGAGGCACAAATACAATTATGAGTTGTATAATATGTATTGTATAGGCATCATTTCAATGGGAAAGATATAGTGACTGAAATAAAATTCACCCGTCTGCGATGGGCATGACACGCAGCCCAAGAAAATAATAAAGTAGAAAACAGGGTAGACCCAAGCGTAGGTGGAACGATAGTGTAACAGTGGATGCCAGCAACATAGGCGCCCCGAATTGGAGAAACCAGTCGCAAAACAGGAGAGAATGGCGAGAGAAGCTTAAGAAGATCATGGCCCTACAAGTGCTGTAGCAACAAGATGATTATGGTGATGATGATGATGATGATGATATAGGTATTGTCGGGTTAGGTACACGTAACCGATCTTTTATGTAATTAATAAGATCCTTACAATTTCTAACTTAAGTATCATTTTCAGTAATACTAAGTTTTTTATGGGGATTATTGTTGAAAAGGTTATCTACCCTTTCGTAATAATCATCCTTATCTAAAGTGACCAACAGTATAACTTTCATACTTTAACTAAAAGCAATCTTTCTTATGTAACTATTTGATGATCTCTCTTTCTGTTGTGGATTTTAATTGTTTTGTATTCTTACTAATATTTGATCGGCAGCAGCATTATTTGTCTTAGTAAATAGTTCCTGAGCAAGCAGGCTTTGTTAAGGGACGTAATACTATAGAACAAAAACTCGGTAAAGGAATTTACACAGAACTTCTCTCTTTATTTATGCGCGGGTCACTCTAAATAATTAATAATTACGAAATGACATTGAAAATAATAATCGGAATATAGTTATCACTTATTACAAAGAAGACCTGGTAAGTTTTCGTAAAAAAAATATACAGAGTACTCATCCAACAGCAAAAGTTCAATACTAAATAACAGGTGCCAAATATGGAAGGCTTGCGCAAATACCTTAACAAATGTCCACCATGAATTACTTCTTGGGATGACCGCCCTGTATATTTTTCAATAAAAGTATAACAGCATATGTCAAATGTTATTGCCATCTGACACATTTTCAATTCCGCATTCACGTAGAGGAGTGGAAGTATAATGGTGGTTAAAAAATTTCAAAATCTCTTTTCTTCTGAAACAGGTTTAGAATGTCATGAAACGTGAAAATTTTAAATTTCAGCAAAAAAAATGTTTCCATCTATTCTAGTGGTAAAATTATTTTCCAAAACGGTAAAAAAATGATTGAAATGTTGTTTTTCCGAAATAGGTTTGGAATGTCATGAAACATGGAAATTTTAATTTTGAGCAAAAACAAATGTTTCATCTATTCTATTGTAAAACTTTTCAAAAATTTTCTAAAATTTTTCAAAAATATATTTAAATTTGTTTTTGTTCAAATAGGTTTAGAAAGCCATGGAAACGTGGAAATTTTAAATTTGAACAAAGACAAAAAATTTTCCATCTACTGTAAGGGTAAAACTTTTTGAAAAATTGTAAAAGAATTTTCTAAAATTTTGTTTTCTTAAATAGGTTTAGAATGCTATGAAACATGAAAATTATAAATTTGAAAAAAGAAAAAAAATTTCCATCAATTTTAGTGGTAAAAAATTTTTCAAAAATGTTGGTAAAATAATTCATATTTTTTTTAAATAGGTTTAGAATGCCATGAATCGTGGAAATTTTAAATTTGAAGAAAGAAATATTTTTTTCATCTTGGTAAAAAATGTTTCAAAAATATTGGTGAAAAAAATTTTCAAAATTTTTCTTTTCCTGAAATGGGTTAAGCGTGTCATGAAACGTAGAAATTTTAAATTTGAGCAAAAGAACCTTTAGACGGTCTACCCTGTATATTTTCCAGTGAAATTTCTACCATTTCTTCGCTGACAGTAGCGTCAACTACCTACCAAATTTGACTGCTCTCCGTCAAGTAGTTTTTTAGTAAATGCACCAACAGACAGACAGACAGACAGGCAGAGAGACTGACGGAATTGAAAAACCTATATTTTCGTAATCTACGTGTTCTGAAACTTCAAAATCCGAAAAAATCTCGGAGGGTGATTTTTTCTCGAATACAATACTTCCCTTCGGTATGCGAGGGAAGTAATATTGAATTTCCGTCGACTTATCGAGAGGGCACAAGAATATTAGGTGCCTTGTAATACTGATGACATCGTTGTGATAAACACTGATGCTGACGAACTTAGAATTATGCTGCGAGAGCAAAAAGAAGCTTTGGAGGCCGTGGGCCTTCTGAAGGCCAAGGTTATGAGCCCAAATTATATTCATATCACAATGGACAACTACACGCTTGAAGTGATTGAAGAACAAGTGTACCTCGGCCACAATATCAAGCCCGATCAAGACAACCAGACCGCAGAAATTCAGGCGAGTTAGCCTGACGTGGGCAGCATTTGGATAACTTGGTCACATCATCAGGAAACCGGCCATCCCTATTAACATGAAGCGTAACGCATGTCTTCGACGCCTGTATATTACCGGTTATGACCTACGCCCTCGAGATACTAAACAAAGCAAACCTTCTCCGGGTTTGCCAACGAGTAATGGAACCTGCAATGCTGGGTATCAGCTTGAGGGACCGAGTTAGGTCACCGGGGAAAACACATGAGTCTCTGACGTCATAGAGTACATAGAAATAAATGGCGCTGGGCAGGTCACGTCGTCAGAGATAATATAAAGCGGACGTAGGCGATAATACAGTGGCGACCCAGAGAAACTAGAGGGAGTCTCGGGCGCTCCCACACAAGATGGGGAGATGATATCTACAGGCAAGCAGGCAGAAATTCAATATTGAGGGCTCAGAAAAATAGGGAGGAGGCCAGGAGTGAACGAGGACGGGCTAAAGAAGAAGAAGAAGAGGAAGAACTGCTATTGTATGTGGACTACCGTAAGGCATTTCACTATGTGGAATGGAATAGACTATGGGCCGTATTATTAAAGCATCTAATTCACATCGTCGACTGTATGAAGAAAACTCTACTTAGGTGAAGATTGACAATCTTCAACAAACGTAAAGTTAGTGATGGCGTTAGACAAGGCTGCGTCTTATCACAACTCCTCTTTAACATATATTGTACACAGACAATGCATTTTGTTAATGGCGTTACTGGTGTATAATAAAAATAGCACCGGGCCTAAAATATAACCCTGTGGAACCCCAAAACAGTCTTATTCTACTTAGTACTGAACTTACGAAGAAGGAAAGTAGATATTCACGAAAAGCAATTCTTTAACTCCATTACGCACTGTCAGTGAATTATTTACAATGATGCATACCAAAATAAAATTTTCGTAATTTTTTTTCGACTAATGTTCCTGAATTATAATGGGCGGTATAGATGTGAGTTAAGTTAAATCATCAATTTTGAACCTAATCTACACTAGTGGTTGCTCCATGCACACCTACGTCGGAACACCTGGTATAACCGATTATTAAAAATAACTTCTAAGTAACATAAGGACTGAGTCAATACCATTTTAAAAATGTCGTTAATGATCCTTAGCAGACGCATAGTTGATTCAGTCGTCATGTTCTATGTAATTCATGACTGTCTGCTAACAGTATAATAGTGTACTATGTACATTAATCTAACTCGTCTCACATGGAACAGAGAATCAATGGAGATACATCAATTACACTGAATATTCTAATATTGTGGGTTTAGAACACAAGGATCTACTGAAGGTTATTATAGCTGGTCGTGTAAGTAACAAACCCGGGACTATTAAAGCAGTCTTATCCAACCCTCATCAAGCTTTAAAGTTTAAAAGCAAGCTGTTGTCCACAATGTGTGAATTATGTTTGATAAAATTAAGCGCCGACAGGAACAACTTAACAGGACTAAAAACGATTTAAGGCGATAACAGCATTTTAGTAAATTACAAAGTACAGAAATGACTCGCCACAGTTGAAATTATATTGAATATTTAACTTTAATTGTTAATATATTTAGTTGTATTTTTACATATTACAACAATAAAAATAAAACTTATGTCGCATTGATTACGTACCTCCATATTATTTAAACAGGCATTTTATAAATACTACATATTTAGAATATATTAATTTTCAATATGGAATAGACGTAAATGTCATAACCACAGCTACGTAAATCGTTTATATCTATCTACATTATTACTGGACATTCAACAATAGTACTATGCGGAAGGCAACAATTTTTAACAGGTGTATATTAAGTTGAAAGTGTATCGGCATAAAGAATATTGTGAACCAATAAGTAAGTAACCATCTACTTGCCGATCGAAAGTAATTGTTATTTACAGCTGTATACCATCCAATTACTTAATAAAAACCTTAATTTGTAATGCTTATTAATACATTTAGTACGTCGTGGCATTATCGCGACAGAGTTCGGTATTTTTTCTCTAAAACTATTAATTCTAGAAAAAAAGTTTCAAATGAAAAAGTTGCCCACATCCCTTACCTTTATTTCATTTAGACATTCCTGGCGTCTATTCCGAAAAATAAAAAAGTTTTGCTGTATTTACCCCTGCAAATTTTCAGTCTTTATGAACATAGCCTTAGAAAAGAATTTGTATTATCTACATTTATTATTATTTGATGTTCATATTAACACATCCTGTTAACAAATATATTGCTGTATATCCACACTGTGGAACACTACCCTAGTATCGTGTTTGAAATCATAAATAAAATTCACAAATTTGTATGTATTTTAGGAATTAATCATAGCAGTTTTACTTTAACGGATCATACAGAAGCAGGAATATATGTGGTTTATTTAATTGATTCAAGTTCACTTATTCTCAGCGAGTAAGATGCAGATAATGAAACTTGATATTGAATACGAACAAAGTATTTAAATAAACATAAAATAAGTTATTTTAGTTTAACAAGGTTATTCTAAATAGTATATAATAAAACATGAACTTATAGAGAATCACAATCTCATTTAAAATGATTTAGAATGAAATTGGAAAACAAAAAAAAGTAAATTTTATAAAATCTGACATGCATGTCAAAACTTAGGGCTGAAAATCATATTTTGTGTAGAAACACTGTAAATCTACACAAAATGAATATTGAATGAAAGACTATTATCAGTATTTGCATTGCAGGGTGATTATTTTAGAAATAGTAAGTCCATATATTACAAAACACTGAATGACATTTTAAGTTTTCAGATATTTTCAAATATCATTGCAGAAAGGTGTTTTGTAAATGATATTTCACATCATGCAGAAAGAAAGGACTAATAGTATGATGTTAAATGTTTGTTGGCGTATCAATTTCTTGTTTTAGTTTATAATATCAGTATTCTGTCAGTATGTAAACTGCAGTACGTTTTGAACTACTAGCATTTTGTGTTTATCATTGCTATTCATCTAAATGTATGAATTAGTATTTATTTGAGATTGGAATTGTTAATTGTAGTTATAAGTAGATTTTAAGAAAGTATATGTAATATGTCAATATATTTCGAGTAATTACAATTATTCACTTAATCCTGAAAAGTAGAATAAGAAACTTATCAGGAAAATCAAAGAATTAAAAACAGTATTCAATTACGGTAAAGAACAAACAAAACTGAATAGTTTAAATTTTAAATTAAAATTAAATTTTGAAATATTAGATGAAAATAGAAAAAAACAATTGAAATATTGGAAATTAACCCATTGAAACGACTAAAAATAACAAATCAGTTGATCAGACACCGCTGAACAGCGAGCTGCGAAATATATTCATCCAAGAATAAATAATAAATTGAAAATAGAAGAATAGTGGTGAATATAATTTGAAGGTTAATATTACAATCCAGATATATTGATATCAAGAATAAATTGTAAAAGTTGATTAAATATAAGAAGTGAGTATACTTTGAAAGTATTACGAAGTAGATTATCCGGAAAGCAGATTTAGAAGAGGGAAGTATTTGTTAATCCAGTTAGCAAATTTATATGGTGAAGAAATTTCAAACGTCAAGCAAGTGATAGAAATACTTCAAGAAAAAATTGAAAATAAATTGGAGGTTAGAAACAAACGTCAATCCAGTAAAGAAGAAGAAGCCTTGAGAGGTTAAAAAGTCAGTCAAGTGACATAATATTTCAAGGATCATAATAACCAGTTAGAGGTTATAATATAACAATACTCGAGTCGAAAGAAAGACAAGGTAAAGCTTTACTATATCAGAAATCCATGGTACATATTTATTTTAAATAAGGCCATATTTATCATTTTAGTTAAGTTAGATTTTGTTATTTAAATTTGTTAATTACATTCCAAGTTCAAATTTGTTAATAAATTAATACTTTGTTCGTTCAATACTGAGTTTGATTTATTTAGATTGTTATCTTGATCGATGAGCATTTATTGAACCGACTTCGTTGGACCCTGAGTAAGAGTCATTCTATAGATTGTAGATGGTCATGCTAATGGTGTTCTATAGTCTATAATATTAACAGCTTTTAAGAAACTGTTTGGCGCTCAATAAAATCATTTCAATTTACTTTCAAAAAGTAATTTCGAACGTATAAAAAATAAAATAGATATCAGAATATAGAACAATATGTATACTTAATTGTATAATGATAAAACATAATAAATTTGAAACTAACTGATTGCTCCGTTTTTCAGCTAGAGTGAGTTAAATTAAAAAGTATTGGTATTAATTCAAATAGACGCCGAGAACAGGGGCACAGTGTGCGAAAGAGATGATAAATAATTATTATTTACGATGAATAAAATATTCAACGCAGCATTATGAAATGCTGTAGGGTTTTATTCTGATAGCAGACAAGACGATAAAAAAAATCAAGTGGATTATTAAACATTGTGACCTGTAGAGTGTTATCCATTTAAAAACTAACTAATGGAGACGTATCTTCAATTTTTAATAGTAATTTTAGAGCTTAATAACATTTCAAATCAATCTAAAAATGGTATAATCTTTTCGAGTAAAATTTTAACTTCAAAAAGCTGTAATAATACTCGAGTGCTGGAGCGTTGACAGATAGATAATTGATAGATAACACAGGCACATAAAAAAAAGTTGGGACCCAGAGGATAGACTCCCTTACCCCTATGTATTTTGGAACGCTGAAACCGAATATGAAATAAAAGAAGGATTTAATTATCCAATTTTTCCCTAGCACCCCCTTACAATCCTCCTGGGAAGTTGAAATTCCACTTGGTTTAAAAGTTTTAAAAATACGTATGTTTTTAGAAACGACGGTAAAAACTAGTTTGAACCACCCAGTAACCTCCTAGCACCCCCTACAAGCCCCAGGAATGAATAAAATTCCTCTTGTCGAGATTTTAAATTTGAGCGAAAAATAATTCTGTCTGTAACTTTTTTTTCTGCGCACCATATCTCTGGAAGGGTTTAAGATATTATAAACATTATACACGTAATAGTATGTAGAACTGGATTATATTTTAAGATTATTCCGTTGAAGGGTTGGCGGTTAAATAGGGATGAATATGGGGAAATAAGTAAAACAAACTCGTAAGAATACGGAAACTTGGGATTGAATGCATATGGTTGAAATCAGTTTTTTTCCTTATTCCTAAAAATATACGTACTTTTTAAATTTTAAGTGTAATTTCAATTCCCCAGGGGGGTGTTAGGGGAAAATTGGAAAATTAAACCTTTATTGTCATTGAAACATATTCCTTATAGGATTTTGCAAATATAAAAAAAATAACCATCTATCAGAATTAAAAGAAAAACTATATGTAAAAATATTAATGAAATCTTTGCATTCTTTCGATGACCTGACTTCTGGTAATGCTAGCAAATCAAAATTCTAAAATAAATTTGTCAAATTTCTTATTTGACATTCTCATTATAACACTAGCATCCAACATAGTCTCCAACGGCTAAGCAGATTATACTAAAAACATGACCCCGCACGGTATGAAGATTCAATTAAAAATGAGAACAAAGATCTAAAATGAATTTACTTATTTACCCACCTTGTCTTAAAAAAATTTTCATTCTAAGGGACTACATTTTCATAAAATCTCTCATTCAGTTTCTTGGAAACGTTTTTCGACCTTTTTCTGAGCTCATCAGAAAGGCACAAAGTCACTCATAACGATGTTTCATGCAAAACCAAGGCAATATCCATTAATAAGTATGAAATATTTATATTTGACATTGACTGATAAAAACCAACAGATCTTCACCTATCTATTAGCTAACTAGTATTGGAGCCTATATACTCTATGCATATTTAAAAGTGAATTATTTATTACTTGTTTGCTTTAGTAATATAGTTTTTCTTTTAGTTCTCATAGATAGTTTTTTTTCGCTGTTTGCAAAATCCTATAAAGAATATGTTTCATTACTATAAGCAAATAAATAATAAATAATTCACCTTTAAGCATGCATAGAGTATGTAGGCTCAAATACTAGTTAGTAATAGATAGGCCAAGATCTGTTGTTTCTTATCAGTCAATGTCAAATATAAATTTTTCATACTTATTCATGGATATTACCTTGGTTTTGAATGAAACATCGTTATGAGTGGCTTTCTGCCTTTCTGATGAGCTCAGAATAAGGGCGAGAAATGTTTCAAAGGCTAAGCATTTCCAAGAAACTGAATGAGAGATAATGTAATCCGTTAGAATGAAAACAATTTTAAGACAAGGTAGGTAAATAAATTTTATTTTAGGTCTTTGCTCTCATTTGTAACTGAATCTTCATACCGTAGGGGGTCATGTAGATACTAGTTTAATATGTTTAGCCGTAGGGGACTATGTTGGATGCTAGTGTTATAACGAGAATGTCAAATAAGAAATTGGACAAACTTACTTTAGAATTATGATTTGCTAGCATAACCAGAAGTCAGGTTATCGAAAGAATGCAAAGATTTCATTAATATTTTTACATATAGTTTTTCTTTTAGTTCTCATACATAATTTTTTTCTGCCGTTTGCAAAGTCCTACAAAGAATATGTTTCATTACAATTCGGCAGGTTGTGCAATATTTTATATTTATTTGATTGTTATATTGTCTGGGAATTGTGTCACATATATGTACATTATATCATAATATGTGCCAAGAAACCGTTTCTGGAATTTATCGCTGCCTCCCGATCACTAAGCTAGATACCCCGCCTCTTAGTTGTTGCGCTTTGCCTATGCACAACGGACATTCAAGGTCTCAGCTTGGGAAACAGCACTCTCAAAAAGAAAAACACACAAACAAATAAGTCTCTTTGAGTCGAAAGTTCCTCCATAAATCATTGCATTTTTGTTTCAGGAATTCGACGCCCTTTGTAAAGCCGAAGTGGCGTTTTTCATCACGAGAACATTGATTAACGTAAGTATTCACCAGTACACCGACGAATACAGTTTTGGAAAGTTTTGAAGCAATTCCATTATTTATTGTAGCTGGGTGTCAACTACGATTATTTTCTTAATCTAAACCTAAATGTGTTTCGAACTTGAACAGGTTTATAAATGCGGAATTAATGGAATATTCTTGTAATAACTAATTCTCTAAGATTTTCGTGCAACTATATCCTTCCAGTTTAAATATTAGCCCGTGCATATTTGAATTAATCTAAGTCTAAGTTTGTTTTGAACTCAACTGGGTTTATAAGTCTGAATTTAATGGGATACTCTTGCGCAAACTAAATGTCTTCAACTTTAAATATTAGTCTTTACATATTTCAAATATCCACTGAAAACAGTACAGGTTCAGTACGGTCTTATATGAGTGAAAGTCGGTGTTGTCAATGTATCAATTACAGGCAGAACCTAATCTTAAAATAACAACACCAGGTGTTCCCCAAGGGTCCATTATTGGTCCTCTTCATACCTACTAACTAGCGTAAAAGCTTTTCTTTTCATTTTGAAACCGATCGGAACTTTTAACGCCCAGGGACGTTAAAAGTTCCGAGCAGCTTCAAACTTTCAGAATATATAACTTTTGTTGAAAACAAAACATCCTGAAATGTTTGTGCCCAAATATTGAACCCTGTTGACACAAATGAATTTGTTATCTAAAATTTGAATTGCCATTAAGCCTAAAAACATAAATTTTTTTCAAAATCTCGATGCCATATTTCCGTTGACATTAAAACAAGTTTTTTACAAAGTTTACTTAATATATTAAATTTACTAAATTATATTTACTAAATACATTATTATTTTGAAAGCTGTTATTTAACTTAAGTTGTCTGCCTGTCTGCTACAAATTGTACAAACAAAATTTGAAATTACATTCAATGGCTACTATGATTTTTCCAATGTTATTAGGTTACCAGATTTACACAGAAATGTGCCATTTTAGTTTCCAAAGCCCACTAATCTATTATCTATTAGCCGCATGTTTCTAAAAGCTTGGTTGCATTGTATTTTGGCTGAAACCTCAAATATTTCTGAGCGTATTTTCAAAATTTTGGTATCATTAAATTCGTATGAAAATGAGGTATTTAAAAATGTTGGTGAACGATTAAACTCCCATTTAAAAAAACCGAGTTAGTGGGTAAAAATCACATTTAAACATTTTAAACGCCACTAGAGAATTAAGTAATGCAATCATATTGCTCTTTTTATTTTTATAGTAACGTAGCACACAAACTAAAATATATTTTGGGCACCACAGCAATCTGGATTCAGAAATAGATTTTTTAATAAAATTTTTAACGTTTATCAAAAAGTGACCAAAATGGACGTATTGTATTCAAAATTTCCTCTAGATTCCAAAAATGTAAAAATATATGGGGTGTTCCATTTAAAAATCGAAAGTTGTGGGCATTTCCGGTCAAACCGGATGTGCACCAAACTTGATTTTTTATTGAAAAGATGGCATTTTATTCGTGTAATAAGGCCTCCAAATTTCAATTTTCTATTCCAAATATTTTAGGAAATATCGGGGCGAGCGCAATTCGTGACTCACCCGGTATAGCGATTTTTACTGTAATATACGTAAATTACTAAAACGTTATTAAGTGTACCTTATTTTAACGCAAACAACGTAAAATTTTATCGGTTAATAACATATTCGGTTATTTTTTAACGACTGCGCATGAGCAGTATAGCGGATAGCGTATAATGTTGTTAAATTAAGTGGCCTAAAATCTCCTTATTGACTGTAAAATGTTAGAGTTTCAAATAATCATAGCTACCTACCTATATACTGAAACAAACTGAAACTTCTTTTTCAGAAAGTTTAATATTAATGAAACTTAATGCTAAAAAACTTTCTGGAGTTAATAAAACTAACAACTGCTACTCCGTTTTCTTTGAGTTTAGGCCTACTTTTTGCGATGGTTCGGCGAGCACGGGATCACATGAGTAAGCAATTTTCCAGTAAACTTGAGACGTGCAGACCTGTAGAATTTATTGTTTTCGTTTTTTATTGTAGTCTGTGGCAATGGTAATATAACACACATCAAAGGTATCCAAGAAAGCTTCTCTGATTTTTGTCACAGTCTGGAAAGCGGAAACTGTTTTATATCTGTCTTTGTTCGGTTTAACACTAATCTTAAAGTATTGACAAGTGAAGTAGAAATTTCAGATTAGATTTGCTTCCATTTTTCATACATAGTCTTTTACAGATAGGCAAGTCAATTGAAATAAAAAGTATTCGGAAAAATTAGATACAAATATTTTAGTTAATAAAAGAATGATGATATTTTCGTTTCATTAAAATTATTCTTTAATTAAACAAATTATGTGAAATTGCCTTTAGGTGAGTCTGCCTGGGATTTTTCCCAAAAATTTTCTATACCATTTGAGTTAGCCATGGATTCTTATAGGAAAAAATCCGTTGAACAAGATCTTCTTATGAAAAATTTTCCTAAACCGCGAGCTTTGTGGTGAAATAATTGTTTAAACAATTTTTTTTTCGTTTCTATTTAATAAAATGAAAACGGTTTGACGGATCCGAAAAAATCTTGATTCGATCGAAAGGTTTTGTCAACCCGTTGATTCGTTATGGCCAAAATAAATGTCTTAATTAACAAATTGATTGCTCCGAAACCAATGAGGTCAGGATATTGTTTTTTTCAAAAAAGATGCCTTTTGTATCAAAGAATATACCATGTTTTTTTTGGCCCGATATCTTCAATTCTTTTTTATTGTTTAAACAACTGGCATAATTTGTTAATTCGCAAATAACTTTTTTTTCGAATGTTTCATCGACTTCAAACCAACTTTAAATGATAAATATTGATATCGGACATAACCACCATAGAAGCCTGCACGAATGTAACTTTTCGCTTTTGTTTATTTAAAGTTTAAATTAATTTTGAAAATGAACAAATGGGATATCTCGGCTCTGGGTAAGCGTATCGAAACGGGGTTTTGTGCATATGAAAATGCTTGAAAAAAAGGAAAATTTTGAGACTAGAAAGAAATTGATTGGATAACCGGAACCGGAAATAAAAGTGATTGTGTGAGAGGCTCTAATTTGTTTATTAACAAATTTTTGGATACGAGGTTTGGTGCAAACGAAAGCTAACAAGTTTTTTCATCAGCCACAAAAAGTTCTACAAAAAATATTCAATCCCTGAAGAGATTGACCCTTAAAAAAATCTCTCCAGCAACGTGAAAATAGTAAGATTTGACGCGCAATGGGGTGGCGGGTTCGATTCTCGGTGTGGACAAATTTTTTTCGTCAAATTTGCTTTTTTTCATGTAACAAAGTATTTCTTATGATAATAAATGTTTTCATTTTCATGTTTAAAAACGTCGTAAATAATTCTTTTGCAATTTTCATTAAATATCTTGCAACAAACATATGACAGTTCTTGTGCAATGAGGGTTTGTCGGTAGTTTTTGTTTTTTTTTACTACTTTTTGTGAAAGAGAAGGCTTGTTTTACTTTATTTGAGAGGGTGCTTGTCGAGAAAAGACCAAATATAAAATAATAATGCCATTAAAATAGTTAAATCTTTTGATTATTTCTCATTTACAAATAACAAAGTGTGTGTTTTTTTCATGAGACGTGAACTTTTTGTCATTATAAGAAAAAAGTGTAAAATAAATTTGTTTCCTTTTTATTTTTGGTCTTTTTTCGACAGACACCCCCCTCAAAGAAAGTAAAACAAGCCTACTCTTTCACAAAAAGTAGAAAAAAAAACAAAAGCTACCGACAATCCCTCGTTGGACAAGAACAATCATATGCTTGTTGCAAGATAGCCATTTATTTAATGAAAATTGCAAAAAAAAAATATTTACGTTTTTAAAAATTTCTCAGAAAGTAAAAACATTTATTATCATAAAAATACTTGGTTACATGAAAAAAAGCAAATTTGACGAACAAAAATTTTTGCCCACACCGAGGATCGAACCCGCCACCCCATTGCGCGCCAACTCTTACTATTTTCACATTGAGGGAGAGATTTTTTTAAGGGTTAAAAACGCGTGTAACTCTTCAGGGATTGAATATTTTTTGTGGAACTGTTTTGTGGTTAATGGAAAAACTTATTAGCTCTAATTTCCACCAAACCTCGTGTCCAAAAAGTTGTTAACAAACAAATTAGAGCCTCTCACGCAATCGGTAGCTTATATTCAGGGTCTCATTTCTATTAACTTCTGTAATTCGGTTCTATTAAAGTTTCGTTAAAATGTCACCCTGTATATAATAAAATGCACGAAAACTCGATTGGTTGTTAATTTTAAAACCCTCTATGCATTATGTACAAAAACATTGATATAAATAATTTTTGCCAACTTTTCATAGCATTGGCTCCTCTGTGTGTCGTAGTAAATCCAAGGATGTATTCATGAATTCATATTAATTATAACACATTGTATGTATTCTTTATTATTTTGGCAATATATTTGTTTCAATTCGATGGCTCTACACGATACAGTTCTTTGCATATATTTTAAAGGAGAGACATATGCTGTCACTGAATATATAATTCTTTACAACTTTCCTAGTATAATTTTTTTAAATCTCGTAACAATGTTTTGTTAAATTGTGTTGAATCTATCTTCAAAATCCAAAGATTGAAAGAAGGACGAAACGTAGGATTTTTTAAATTTTAGTTTGTGTTAAAATTGGCCGCACCCGCGCCCTGACTATTTCACTACTGCAATAAATAAACTATTTATGAAATATAATATTGATATCTCTTTCTTTCCTATGCCTAACAAAAAAATGTATGTTGGCAAAGACAAGCAATTTCATTAACCAAGGAAAAACGGATTTTAATCATTTTGAGTATCCGAGCAGATTAATAAGAACTACAAAAGAACTTTTACATAGAACGTCCGATGAAAGAAAAGTCCCCGCACACTGACATCGATGGTATATTATATGAGCAACCCAGACTACCAGATTATTATAAAAACAGCAAAGCATGTGAGACACAGACATTACTTATTAACTATTACCACAAACTGGTTTTATGTCTTATCTCAGCTGGGAACAAATTTCAAATAAACTTTTATATATCCCTGAGGATTCAAACTATTGATCGCAACCAAAATGTAAGTACATGTTAGGAATTTTACAGCAATGTATAATGATGGCAAAGCAGTCTTTACATTCTACAACCACCAAAACACTTCAACCCTACACTCGAATACTATACTAGATGCGCATTCCGCTAACAATATTGACATCATCTGGCGGTGATTAAAAACTGCTTTAATTGCTACCCTATTGATGAACAGGTTCCAAAGATACAGGTAGTCGACTTAATGAAGCCTAAAAATCGTCAAAACTTCGTAGTCCTCGGGGACAGGTCCGGTTTTGATGATTTTTTTAAAATGTATGTTTTTTAATATTAATCAAAATCAGAAACATCCAAAGTGGCGCAAATAATGATTTATATTGTTTCAGGGTGGATGTCACCTCTTCTCGGGGGAGGGAGGGGGGAATTACTAAACTCAAAATAACTACAAAAATCGATAGGGGGATGAATTCTAAGCAAAAAATGTTCTATGAAGTTTTTTAAATAAATAATTATTTTTCGAGTTATTCGCGATTGAAAATGTTTATTCTTCATCCAAAAAATGCATGTTTTAGAGCGATTTTTCACTCGAGAACCTTACATATTACCAAACGAACTTTTCAACTTTAAATAACGGAATAACGACGACTTTTTGGAGGAAAACTTATAGCCCTTTTTTAAAATACTTGAAGATATCTTCAAAATGGTTTTTAGAGCGGTTAGGTGTCTTAAGAAATAAGGAAGTTAAACAGTGATTTCAGAGCTGAAGGCTGAGTGGTTTTGATCGGCGTTAGAATACTTTGATTATATTTTCAACCACATTCTTCATGCCACAGCTGAACTTGTAATAGTTAAGGTGCCCGCCGGGAACATTTTTTCTGATACATACTCTCTCCAAACTTCGTGTATGGCTTCATTGGACCTAGTCTGACAGCATTTTCCTCTATCATTTTTTTTGTTTTTGGGTCATTTTCCCGCTAGATTTTCCGAAACATGTCATTTTGACGGCATATAGAAAATTTATAGATACTGTTATTTTTCCAAGTAGAATAGCGTGAAAACGTGAATTGAAACGTGGAAAAATAATTGTCTGATAATAAATGTGGGTCATTGGGCGTGTCCGCTATATCGAACATGTCGGAAAAACGACTATAAGAAAATTTATTAATAACCAGCTGATTTTCGCTGTATTAATTTATTAAAACATACAAAAACAAGTTTTCATATTGTCTGACGAAAATTATTTTCCGATTTCCCAGTCTGACGCGTCAAAGTTGTCGGTTTCATGACAGCAAAAAGTTTATACATAACATTTTCTTACAAATTTTTTTGATTTTTAAATAAAATTTATAATACGATAAAAAAATTGTCTGACGGTGAAATAGAGCCTTTTAGCTGGAAATGCTAAATAAAAGGTTGTTATATGTGGTTGTCAAGCTAGGCTTGGATGTTACATTCATATGTAGATTTTATTTTAAAGTTTTTTAAAACTTATTTTTAATTATCAAATTAACAGGTTTAATTCGAAATTATTATATATTAATTGAACTTTTTATACAAAATTTTTCCTAAAAAATTCCGAAAAGTAGCTGTCACACATTTCATAGCTTTTTCAATTGTATACTTCAATAAATTTTAACATTTTTAACAGTCCTTACATTGATTTTAAGTAATTAATTGTACAATTTATTATCTCAGCATCCCCTTAAGATACAATTCCTTTAAGTAAATATTACTACATTTTCAGATTCGGTTTATCAAAGTGGTATTGAAATTGAGTATGACACTGACAATGATGATTTATCAACTGATGATTCAGTTAATGATGAAGATGATGAGGAAAGCGAAGAAAATAATTTTTTATAATACTAAAAGTTTTTTACAATAAAATAAATCGTATAATTTAATAAAGTGCGGACTGAACAAAATTTTTAGGGCGATGCCAGAAAAATTAGTTTTTCAATTTTGGAAATATGTCGTTTTTCTGCTGCAGAAATTCGTTTTTCATGTAATAGGATAATTTTTAGCATCGCCCTAAAAATTTTTTTGGTGCATAATGTTTATTTTTTTTTATTCCCTGCATACTTCATATATTTTTGATGCAAAATTGCACACTTAAATTTAATTCATATATTTACCGAAAATGGATTAATTGTTTTTTCATTTATAAAAGGTACTTTGTTATAACTAATATTGTAAAGTGTTATCTTATAACTTGTTTCAAGACCTTTAATTTGGGCCCTGGATGAAAATTTTCGGACTAGTAGTACCGGAGATATAGCGATTTTAAACGTACTAAAAGACAATTTTTCGCTACTTTTTTCTACAAAAAGTTTTACGTCTTTTTCAATATTATCGAACTTAAAAATTGGGTAAGTCGAATTCAGATAGTCTAAAAGAGTTCAAAAAATTCAAAATGAAGATTATAAAATAAGTAAGTTGAAATACCGTATATTTTTTAATCGTCTTCTCGACTAAACGAAATTTCATTTTTTTATCGCCCTAACTTCGACGGCCGCTATTGGAAAATTATGTTTTTTCGTCAGACTCTCGTTATGCCCCACTGTATTTGTCAGACACTTATACTACAAATTCAATACCTATTTTCTGCATATAATTTTCCAATGTCTGAAGGTTATGAATAAATTTTTTGCTGTCATGAAACCGACAACTTTGACGCGTCAGACTGGGAAATCGGAAAATAATTTTCGTCAGACAATAGGAAAATTTGTTTTTGTATGTTTTAATAAATTAATACAGCGAAAATCAGCTGGTTATTAATAAATTTTCTTATAGTCGTTTTTCCGACATGTTCGATATAGCGGACACGCCCAATGACCCACATTTATTGTCAGACAATTATTTTTTCACGTTTCAATTCACGTTTTTAAGCTATTCTACTTGGAAAAATAACAGTATCTATAAATTTTTTATATGCCGTCAAAATGACATGTTTCGGAAAATCTATCGGGAAAACGCCCCAAAAACAAAAAAAATTATAGAGGAAAATGCTGTCAGACTAGCTCCAATGAAGCCATGCACGAAGTTTGGAGAGTGTATGTATCAGGAAAAATTTTCCCGGCGGGCACCTTAACTATAAATAGACCCTCTTCAAATGTTCAGCTGCTTAGTTTTTTGTGGGAGGCATTGCACTTAGTTGGACCGCCCTCTTGCTCTTTGCAGTAGCTTTGACAAAATTCGTATTGGTTTTTTAACGATAACTTCCTTAATTCTTAGGACATCTAATTGCTTCAAAAACCGTTTTGCTGGAAATTTCAAGGACTACAAGGGACTGTAAAGTTGAACTTCCTTGACCCTTAGCTTTTGAATTTTTTTTATTTAAAGCTCGGGGAAGGTGGCCTTGCACTTTAAAAAAACACCAATTTTTTTGCAGAAAAAACCTACATTCTTGAACTCTTGTATTTTTACGTATCTTCTTTAGTTTTTGAGTTATTGTGAAAGAAACAAAATGTTTTCAAAAATTTCAAAAATCATTTCAAAATTGAATCAAACTTGTTTCCAAATCTACGCATTCTAAACCGTTCAAACTTCTAGAACACATTGTTAGTAGCGAAATAAAGTAAATTGTGAATGAATTACGTTTACTTTCAATTCATGCGGTTAAGTTATTGGTTTCATTGCTGATTTTTTCTCCGAAAAAACGAGACAAACGAATTATTTTCATCATGGCTCTGTACGTTTTTATGCTAACAACTTTAACTAAAGCTCATTATAAAGATATTTTCAAGTACTTTCAAAAATCTATTAAGTTTTCCTCCAGAAATTTGTCGTTCTTCCGTTATTTAAAGTTGAAAGATTCATATTCAGTTTTTAACAAGCAGTCACCTTCAACGAGCCATAAGTCGGTTCCATCTACAGAAATAGGGGAAACTAATCGATCTGTAATTTTATAAGCTTCATTTTTGCTCCTGATGTTTCTTTTTATATAAAACGTAGGTTCTCGAGTTACTCGTGAAAAATCGCTCTAAACATGCATTTTTTGGATGAAAAATCAACATTTGCAATCGCGAATAACTTGAAAAATATTGGTTTATCGAGAAAACTTCATAGAACATTTTTTGCTTAGAATTCATCGACTTCTGTTATTTTGGGTTTTCTAATTTTCATCCCCGAGAAGGGGTGACACCCACAACGAAACAGTATAAATAAGTATTTGCGCCACTTGGGATGTTTCTGATTTTAAATAATATTAACAAACACACATTTTAAAATAAAATCATCAAAATCGGACCTGTTCCTGAGGACTAAGAAGTAAGCAGTGGCGGCTCGTCAGGGAAGGCAGGGAGCCTCCCCTTGGAAGAACCACCATATCTTCAAAAGTAATATCTTAAGAAATTTCAATTAGGTATATCTCAATTTTCAATATTTTTTATTGTTTATAATTCATTAATTAATGTTCAGTGTATATATAAAAGTTTCGCATTTCCTTTCCACAAACATACCTATAACGTTACAGTCCGGATAGTCTTTGTATGCATATTTCCCGGTCGGCCGGTCTTTTACTGAACGAACACTGCAGTTCGCTGGAGGCTAATACGAAATAGCTTCCAAGATAACGCATTTACTTATAACATGAATGACCTTGAATTTCTTTGCGCTGTGTAAAATAGCAGAGTACTTCGAATAGCCAAAGGAAGCCAGCCTCCGAGCTCAGTTCTTTATATAGCGCATGTGCACATTGTGCACTAACTTATCCTTTGATATAAATATCACGTGCATATAGGTTTTATTGCCCAATAATATGGTTAATTGTATTATTTTGTAGATTGTCCGGACATTATTTAAACGCAGAAATACATGTAGAAGTCCCAAAACGAAAAGTAGAAGTATCCAACGTTTGTTCATAATTTTTGAAATTGTAGTTATCGATCAAATGAAACAATTGGATTTTCTCTAGAAAAACCGGTATAAATGCAGATAGAATAAAACAACTTTAATAGTATATAATGCTCTACTTGCATTTGGAGCTCAGATACTTTTCTCTTTATTACTTCCACATCTACATAGTGGGGTGGAAGTATAATAATCGTAAAACAAAGTTCTTATTGAAATAGGTTTAGAATGTTATGAAACGTCGAGATTTTAAATTTGAGCGAGACAATTTTTCTGTCTGTCTATCGGTCTGCCTAAAACTTTTTTATGTGAGCACGTTTTCTCTGGAAAGGTTCAAGATATGACTAGAACTTTTATACACGTATGCATTATAACGGGATCTGGAACTGGATTGTTTGTTGAACTCATCCAGTGAAGGGTTGGGGATAAATAGGGGAAAATAAGTAACGCAAGCTGGTAAAAGTACAAAAATTTGGGACTTGGTGTATATACTAGAAGCCAAGGACTCAGATGTTTTTTATTTTCCATCTCCTCCCACCACCCCCACTCCATTATTAAAGGGGTAAATTGAGGAAAATAAGTAGAGCAAACTAATAAGTGTCCAGAAACTTCATTTTTGATGCCTCAAATATTTTTATGACATCTGCCTCAAATATTATTAAAACTCGATAACCAATTATTTCCACATACTAGAGTGCAAATACAGTCAAGATGTTTTCTTTAAAGAGACATGTATGAAAAATGTGGATTTGGCGGTTTTTTTTATCGATCACTTACCATTTTTAGTGAATACAAAAATACGATTGGCACCCATCTCGGCTGGTGGAGGCCCAGAGGCAGGCATACGTGCCAGTTAGTGGTTCAGATGCAGACATTTTGATCTTGACGTTATTTAACCCCTTCCGCTCCAGCCGGTTTTTAAGGTATCGGGTCCTATACCAGATCAAAATTTTTATGGAAAATATATTTTATAAAGAATAAAAGTAAAATTTATATATTTACCCCGAATATATAATTTAAACTATTTTATTTTATTTAACAATTTATGATTCTTACCAGAATATCCACTCGTGGATATATAGGTATACCAAAATATCCACCCTTGGATATGTGTCTATACCAAAATATCCATACCTGGATATAATTAAAACTTTATAGAAACATCGTAGGAATAATAAGTAAAGATATATACACAGTGGGTGAAAAGTATTTATTATAAAAACAGAAACATAAACTCATGAAAATGAGAAATTTATATAAAAAATTAATTATTATTTGTGAAAACTCTGAAAATGTTCCGCTGAACAGAGTCCTGGTTTATTCGGGCAACCAATACAACATTTTCTTGTAAGTTTGCGTAGACCATGTTTTTTGCAAATGACGCAAACTTTTCGTAGTGCTCTCTTTTTTCCAACTTCCCTTGGCAAATCAACCATTGCATGCACAACTTTTGATGATCCTGGTTGATTTTTGTCAACCATTTCTCGGTATCCTTTACTGTATTTCATAAGTATATCCCGACAACATAGTTTTGTATATTTATACATTGAAATTTGTTTGTTATGTGCTCGGCTATACAAAACTTTAGAGTTTAGAAGCATCTGATTTAAAATGTGGAAACCCACTTTGGAAAACCAGGTGTAAGATTTTCGCAACGAACTATATGGTTCAGTATCCTGGTCCACTGCATCAACTGCCCCCATATTTTCATTGTAGAATTCAATATGCTTAGGCTTGTTATAATAAAGAACATTTCCTCCAACTGCATATCGTTTTTTTTCGCAAAATCCGGCGGTATGTTTACTGGTCAGAACATAAATGTCTTTCCTGTCATTATATCGAACTAGAAGAAGCATATCCTTGCGAACAAAGTAGGATTGTTGTTTATTCAACGGAACTGCTGTCAATGCTTTTGGAACACCCCTGCTTGTTCTTATGGTTCCGGTAAGGTAAGTATTTTGTGTCAATAAAAACTCGCAAAGGCGGACTGACGTATACCAATTGTCAATAATAAGTTCGCGGTTAGTGTTAAGAAGATTCTGGCAAAGATGAACAACTAATTTCTCAGAAAAACTAAGGTGGTCTGTTCCTGGTATATGCGATATGTTGTATATATCTTTGCCGATGTATATGCAAAAATTCCATGTGTATCCCCGAAGTTCAGGTGCACTGGGACATAAAGCAAAGATTTTAATGCCAAATCGACTTCTTTTGGTTTTTATGTATTGCTGAAAGTGTAGCCGGCCCTTATATAACATTAGTTGTTCATCTATAGCAAAAACTGGGCCTGGATCGACCAAGATTTGACAATTTTCTCTTATTAGAGCCATAAAAACACCTAATCTGGTAAGCGGTGCGTTACGTTTTGCAAGATCTGGTGGTGAAAATCTAATAAACTTTAGAATCGATAAAAAACGATTACGGCTCATAACAGATTTATGAAATACTGGGGGGCCAGTGCATAAATTATCTGTACTCTAATAGTCCGAAAATTGTGGACACTTTACCAATCCAGTAAGGAAATATAGTGCTAAAAATACGTACATTTCGTCCTTTCCTACTGCTTTATACGTTAGACCAAAAACCCTCATGACGTTATGAGGATTATCTTCAAAATACATATCAGCTCTTTTATTGGTCCATTCGCAAAGTTTCTTTACAATACTAGAACTTACAAATGACTCAAAACACAATGCAGAATCTTTTAAATCTTGAAAGTCAATAGCTGGGTGAAAATCATATTCAGCCTGGTGTTCGGGTACAGGTTTAGGAAGCTTATCTGTAAACGGATCCACAATAGTCGTCCAATCATCCATTCGTATACCATCGACAACTTCTTCTTCATCCGTTGATGAATAATCACTTTCTGAATCGCTGTGGTCACTACACGATTCTTCATAACTCAAGTCACTATCAGATTCTACATCCGAATCCATTTTCACAATTATTTTTTTAAATAAAATGTAAAAACACGGCTAGATAATTTTACAAACACGTGCGTCCTGCTACACATCAACGCAAATACTAAAGAGCGCCAAATCTTAACAATTCGTTATGGCGGCATTGCCACCACCCTCATCAATACTGACCTTCACTCGTTTACATTTTTCAAGATTTTGGGCCATAAATTTAATAACCATTATATCCACGGATGGATATACGGGCCCCCACCATGCTCTAAATGGCTGTACTGAGTTGTATACCACTAAAATACAATGCTTTCTTATCTCGTATAGAAATATCCATATGTGGATATTGTGGTAAATGTTGCTATACCTACAAATATCCAAATGTGGATACAATGGAGCGGAAGGGGTTAAGACGTGTCTGGTAAATATCAAGCTGCTGTCTTTTTTAATAACTAATTTAATTTATAAGAAAAATTCACGTTTGTTGTCAGCCATGCTCTAAGGCAAACGATTAATAATGTATTTAGCTGATATAATTTTGTCAGTTAATCGCATGCTTGCTCCTACAATATTACTTATTATAATGATTTAAAGTTATGCATTGTGTGGAACTGTAGATATCAACTACCTAAATACTTGATAACTGTTACTAATCGAGTAATTATCTAAATACACAAATTCAGAGAAACTCATATTAAAGTTAGTTTAAGTTCAGAGGCGCATGTAATTTGTCTAGTTGGTATCTTATTAATACAATTTATATTTGATTTATGCCAAGGGGTTCGGAAGTTAGAATTACACAGAACCGTTGAAATTAAAGGTAACCATTGCTCCTTCTACCGCGCAAAGTTTGATTCCAATATTATTTATAAATACTAATTTAAGAAAAAAGCAAACACGCACATCGTATTACATATACAGAGTGTTTCTTATGGTTGGGATTCTGCACAGAGAGAGAAACAGGCATTTATTTTTAGTTTATGAATAATAAAAAGTACTATCGTAACAGATGGTTATTCTTTTGCTATGATATGGTAATAAAAATATATCTAAATCTTACACTTAAATTAAGTTTGGTTATATATGGTGGATATGAACAGATAGCGGCAGCCAAGTGCGTACACAAATAGGCCGTTGGAATTAATAAAATAAGGTGATTGAAAAGGAAAAAAAATGTACTTTTAGAATTGAATTTCGCGCCATTATCAGTCAGCCATTTTGAATTTTCCGATTTTCTCTTCAAATTCGTAATTAGTGACCTCAAAAACCCCCGAGTATAAAATTTGGACGATATTTTATTAATTCTAGAGCAATTATTAATTTTTTTTAAACGGATGCTAATTATGCACTTTTGGATGCGTTTAATGGCTACAATCGGCCCATAAAGGGTCTTAAATGACCCAATATATTACTTAAGGCTTGTATAATACTAAAACAAACCATTTTCCTCAAATTTTTATGAATCCTAAATGAAGATCTTTGAAAAACCCTTGAAAAATTCACAAAAACAACAAAGAATGCACTTTCTTGCATAATTATGATTTTTCCCCGTCATTCTATGCGTACGGACTATGATTTTTCAAGTTTTTATACCTAAAAGATTTTTTTTATTAATTCCAACGGCCTAAAATGAGTTTATGGGTATCTAGACATTTCATATTCACACGTGCTAAACAGATTGAATACGCAACCATACAAAGGATGTAAATGATGCGGGCTCGAACGAGACCCCTACGACTAATCGCTTGCTACATGAAGTAGTGTAATAGATTCAGTCCAAATGTACCCCAGAATGAAAAATGTAAGATTCTTCGTAGTTAAAAATTGGCTCATGTAAAAGAGGCCAAGAATATTGAATAACATCAGTTTTTCGTAAATAAAAAAAACTAAGAAATTTAGAAAATAATGTTTTATATGACAAACATAGGTAGCAAAACCCAATAAGAAATTTTCAATGAGTTGTGTCAAATAGAATATGTCCGACAATTTCAGCATCTTTTGTAATAATCATAATAGTTACAGTTTTTACTTCCCTCGCATACCGAAGGGAAGTATTGTATTCGAGAAAAAATCACCCTCCGAGATTTTTTCGGATTCTGACGTTTCAGAACACGTAGATTCCGAAAATATAGGTTTTTCAATTCCGTCAGTCTGTCTGTCTGTCTGTTGGTGCATTTACTAAAAAACTACTTGACGAAGAGCAGTCAAATTTGGTAGGTAGTTGACGCTACTGTCAGCGAAGAACTGGTAGAATTTTCACTGAAAAATATACAGGGTGGACCGTCTAAACGGAATAAATAGTGAAAAAATTTTTATTTTGCTCAAATTTAAAATTTCCACGTTTTATGACGCGCTAAACCTATTTCTGAAAAAAAAATTTTTTGAAAATTTTTTTCATCATTTTTGAAAAAAATTTTACCACTAAAATATAGGAAGAAAAAAATTTTTTTTTCTTCAAATTTAAAATTTTCACGTTTCATGGCATTCTAAACGTATTTAAAAAAAAAAATTTTGAAAATTTTTTTACCAACATTTTTTAAAAAAATTTTACCACCGAAATAGGTGGAATTTTTTTTTTGTTCAAATTTAAAATTTCCACGTTTCCATGGCATTCTAAACGTATAAAACAAATTTAGAAATTTTTCTGAAAAATTTTCTTGAAAAAATGTATGTATTCATCACTAAATCTTACTATAGAATAGAAGAAAATATTTTTTTCTCAAATTTATGATTTCCACGCTTTATGACATTCCAAAACTACTTCGGAAGAAAAAAATTGTAACATTTTTTTACGATTTTGGAAAAAAAAAATTACCACTAGAATAGTTGGAAACATTTTTTTGCTCAAATTTCAAATATACCCGTTTCATGACATTCTAAACCTAACTTTTTAACCAACATTTTGGAAAAATTTCAAAAAAATTATTTTTTTTCTTTGTTCAAATTTAAAATTTCAACGTTTCCATGGCATTCTAAACCTATTCAAACAAATTTTTTTAAAAAATTGATAAAATCTATTTCACTACTTACTATAGAATAGATAAAAAAATTTTTTTGTTTATATTTAAAATTTCCACGTTTCATGACATTCCAAACTTATTTCGGAAAAAATAAATTGCATCATATTTTACAATTTTGGAAAAAAATACCATTAGAATAGATGGACAAATTTGTTGCTGAAATTTAAAATTTTCACGTTTCATGACATTATAAACATATTTCAGAAAAAAAAAATTTTATTAAATTATTTTCACACATTTTTTTTTTTAATTTTACGACTAAAACAGATGGAAAATTATTTTTCTTTGCTCAAATTTAAAATTTCCGTGTTTCATGACCAACAGTTTTGAAAAATTTCAAAAAAAAATGAAATTTTTAACCACCACTATACTTCCACTTCACTGCGTGAAAGTGGAACTGGAAATGTGTCTAATGGTAATAATATTTGGCATATGCTATTATACTTATTGGAAAATATACAGGGTGGTCATCCCAAGAAATAATTCATGGTAGACCTGTTATTTAGTATTGAACTTTTGCTGTTGGATGAGCACAATTTTTTTGGCCAAAAGTTATCAGGACTTCTTTGTAATAATTACAATAACTATATTTCCATTATTATTCTCAATGTCATTTCATATTTAATAATTTTTTAGCGACCGCCATGCACAAATAACGAGGGAAGTTCTGTGTAAATACCTTTACCGATTTTTTGTATTATATTATTCCTTATGATCAAGTTATTAAAAAAAATTTATGCCAAAAATTTTACTGCTAATGTCTCAACAATGGTTAATGAATAGATATATGATATGGTTAAAAAAATTTGTTCGGAAACAGAAGGAGAATCCAAAAATATAAAAATATACAGGGCATTTCATTTGAAAAAGTAAAGTTGCATAATATGCCACCTTATTAAGACGCCTTGTACATTTGAAAATAAACTGATTAAATGCATCTTTTCAAACAAAATAACTTTTCCATTTAACATTTCTTTCCGCCTCACCGTTTTAGAGAGTTGGGACACCATGTAAATAAGAAATTCAATAACTAAATCAAGACAAAAACTGCAACTTCTACTTATTGTCAATTTATTTAGAGACATAACAGGCATCGAGGATAATTATTCAAGCTATTTTCCTGTTAAATTTTTATTCTCACTGTAATGGTGAAAATAAATATTACTTCTTTAGTAATATTCCTGAGGATTTATCCCGACCCACTCCATCTCACAGACTACTGAGAAACTTATATTGATGGGAGAGAGAATGCAGCTCACTTGTACTTAAAATATAATGAAAAGAATTTTATTCCTCGACGTAAAGTGCAGGCAGAGTACATAGAAATAGTTAAATTAAAATACATTCGAGAGCACGCTTTGCGATGAAAATGTTGGCATAGTCTGTATCAAATATAAGTTCCAATTAAAATTACGAATTAGATAGATGAGTTTCATGATTGATGTGAGGTAGACTAGGCAAATTTTCTAATAAGCCTCCTTAAGTCTAACAGTAACTGTATAAACTTATGGGTAACAGGAGGATTATTGATCGTTAGAGGTAGCTGATTTCGAATCTGAGTGTTGTCTAGATGGATTTTTTTAAATAATCCCAAAAAATTCATAACGGCGCGGCGGTGAATTTTTGCACTTTTTCCAGAAAGGATGTTTGTAGCTCGAAAATATAATAGATACATAATAAATACTTGAGAGCAAAGAACCTCGCACTAACCTTATGGAAATTATGGAAAATGCCCCGGTGAAATTCAGTGAAATCGATATATCCCATTCGTCTAGAGTTCCCGATCAAGAGTTCTCATGGACACAAAGTCGGAAATAGATAGTTTTCCAAATACCGGGGGAGCAAAGTCGGGATCTTGTCATAAAAAATCCCGGTATATATTCTGATAGACATTTGATCAAAAATGATGCGATACACTGTTATCGACAAGATCCCGGAAAATCGACTTCTCACACCCATTACCCGGAAAACTGTCCATAATTGTCCATTTTCCGACCTTGTGCCCATGAGAACTTTCGATCAGGAGCTCGAGAGGAATAACATATACCGGGTGGTCACGAGTCGATGTAAGCTCCCAATATTTTGGTTGTTTTTGCATTTAAACATTTGGTTTTCGGTACACATAAATTAGACAATAATAAGCTACTTTTAGACTAACAGGAATGAAAATAACTTTTTTTTCTTAAATGGAATGACTATATATTTTTGATGGTTTCTCATTAAGCATAAATTTCTAATTGCAACTGTCTTTTCAGATGTTAAAAATCCCAAAAAATAAGTGAGATACGAACAATTTTTTAATTCTTTCAAAATGGCCGCGTCAGATGAATGCGATGTAAGATAATTACTAAGTAGGCTACGGAAATTATTAGTAAGATTGTAGACTTGTCTGTAAAGAATAAATAGTTGTTTGAATTACTGATCGGTACCAGTATCTTTAGTTTTTTTCAAAAAAACGGAATTTCATTTTCATTTCCATTTCCGTAGGGGTCCTATGGAATTTTTTTAATGGAACTGTGCTATTTCTTTTATTAATCAGAAACAATGATTCATAAACTATAATTTTTTCGCCATTAATCATTTCTTAACGATATCCTTCGTAATAATAGAAGTATTTTTTTTAAATAAGCGCCAACAAATCATTTTAATAAGGCACCTATTTACATTTAAATCCAAAATTGCAGATAGCCAGGAAAATGCCAGACATTCGCAACAATTGAATTAGTCTTAACTTACTAATTTTCTGAAGCAAGTGTATTAAATTGTTATAAACCAGAAAAAATATAAAATGGCTGAAAATTATTCAAGAGATGAAAAAGTTGACATGATAATTATTTATGGAGAGACTCGACGTAATGCAACTAGAGCACAAAGTCTGTATGGACGGCGATATCCAGAATGAAGACAACCTGCAAGAAACTATTTCGCCCGGTTGGAGCAACAATTTAGAACTGAACCTAATGTAGAAATTGAAGAAAGATTTATTGTTGATGAAGAAACGGAAATTAATTTATTAGCTTTAGTGCATGTTGACCCAACCATTTCGATAAGACAAATTGAACATGAATTACCAGTTTCCAAAGAATCAGTCAGAAAAGTTTTAAAGAAACACGACTATCGTTCTTATAAATATCAATTGCATCAATTTTTGTATGAGAATGATTATCAATGAAGAATAACCTTTTGTAATTGGTTACAGTTACGCCAATTAAGAAATGAGAATTTTATCAGAAACATTTTGTTCACTGATGAATCGAGATTTACAAACCTTGGGTTATTTAATCGAAACAACACTCGATATTGGGCAATTGATAATCCTCACATTATGAGACAGGGACGGTTTCAGGAGCGGTTTGGCTTCAATGTTTGGTTAGGCGTACTGGGCGACCATATCATAGGTCCAATAATTTTTAACGAAACTCTAACTGGACCAAGATGTCTAGAATTTCTTCAAAATCTAATAGTTCCACAGATTAATCAAATTCCCAATACCAATATTGACGAGGTTTACTTCCAACAAGACGGGGCTGGACCACACGATGCTATTATCGTTAGGGATTACTTAAATCAATTATTTCCAGATCGTTGGATTGGGACCATGGTCCAGTCAGATGGCCTGCAAGGTCCCCTGACTTAACCCCACTCGATTTTTTTATTTGGGATTTGGACGCATTTGAAAAATAGAGTCTACATGACTGCTCCAACCGCAAGGCAAGATCTGGAAGAAAGAGTTCGACGCGAAATTGCACAAATAACACCTCAACAATTACAGAATGTTAGACGTGCAACGATAAGTCGCGCTACTCGGTGTATTAATCATAACGGTGAACAGTTTGAACAATTTTTATAATGGTTTATCATAATTTAGGTTTTAGATAGTTTTGTTATTCTTGGTAATTTATTCATGGTTGTAACGTTATACCTATTAAAATTATTTCTTGTTTAATTTGTGTTTACTTTTTAAAAATACTTCTATTATTACGAAGGATATCGTTAAGACATGATAAATGACGAAAAAATTATAGTTTATGACTAATTATTTCTGATTAATAAAAGAAATAGCACAGTACCATTAAAAAAAATTCCATAGGACCCCTACGGAAATGAAAATTAAATTCCGTTTTTTTGAAAAAAAACTAAAAATGCTGGTACCTATCAGTAATTCAAACAACTGTTTTCTGCTTTACAGACAAGTCTACAACCTTACTAATAATTTCCATGGCCTTCTTAGTAGTTTTCTTACATCGCATTCATCTGACGCGGCAATTTTGAAAAAATTAAAAAAATGTTCGTATTTCACTCATTTTTTGGAATTTTTTACATCTAAAAAACTGTTGTACTTAGAGATTTATGCTTAATGAGAAATCTTAAAAAAATATAGTGATTCCATTTAAGAAAAAAAAGTTGATGTCACTTCCGGTTCAACCGGAAGTGATATTTTCATTCCTTTTGGTCTAAATGTAGCCTATTATTGTCTAATTTATTTGTATCAAAAACCAAATTTTTAAATACAAAAACAACCAAAATATTGGGGGCGTACATTGACCCGTGGCCACCCGGTATATGTTATTCCAGCGAATTTCACCGGAGGCCATTTTCCATAAGGATAGTGCCGGGTCCTTTACAAGCCACGTCCATGAAAAAAAGGCATACTCAGAAAGAAAATTGTATCGACTACAGGCAAGGAAGAAAAGTGTGAACTATTTATTTAGAAAGAAGTTCTTTATGTTTGAAATAAATGGGCCTAATTCTTTTGGTGATATTGCACGTGTTTTGGATGATTTATTCTGAATTATTTATTACAATTTCCCATGCGAGAATAGACTACATTTAGTTTTTAGCCATCATAAAATATTGTTTGAATTTCACTTGTTTGAACTGACAAATAAGCAATTAAAGAACATCGTTATCACGAGTCGATACAATTGCTTCCACATTCACGTAGTGGATTGGAAGTGTCGCAGTCGTAAAGAAAATTTAACATTTTTTTATAATGAAATAGGCTTATGTCATGGAAAGTGAAGATATTAAATTTGAGCAAAAAAAAATTCCTGCGTGTCTTTCTGTAACTTTTGTTGTGCTATGATTATTCTGGAACGGTTTAAGATATAGACTTGATATTTGGTGTACACAATAATGCGCATATATTATAAGGAAATGGGATTCGGTGCTAGATGGTTATACATTTTTTTATGCCATCTGCCATCCACACCACCAACCCTGAAACGTAAAAAGCTGAATAAAAAATGGCCGAATTACGTTTTAAAGCAGTACTATTAAGTTGTAAAATTATACAACTACACCCTCTAATGTTATTGCTTTAATTAGAAACAAAGCAAACATACCATCATTAACAATTATTAATTTTCGCAAATCATTTGCAGTTCTATTGACAAACTAATTAATTATAGGATTAATTAATTTCAATGTTTATACACAACATCTGCAGTAATTATAATACATAGATACATATTAACATGGTTTAATATTGTAAAAGATATTAAAAACTAGAGTAAACATTATACTTTTCGCCAACTTTCTGCACTTTTTATATAATTGATGCACATCCTGTAGGATACTATTTGCAGTTTTCTTTGGATATAATATTAGTTTTACATTTTTTGTTTAATTGAAAAACATAAAAAAATGTTTTTTTCAAATTTAAGAAATTAATAACTTTTTTATTTATTAATAGATTTTGTTAAAACAATAGGGTTCTTCCTCTAGCTAACACTAACTTACTGTCCAAGTTTCAATGCAATAGGACTTCGTTCTTAAGTTATCCTGCTTACAAGAAACGTTGCGGACGGGCAGGCAGACGGACGGACAGTTTTGGAAGTTGTTCAGAATTCGATCCTCACAGTGATATGAATTTCTTTTTCTACGAGCAATATTGCAGGTTTTAGAAATGTGCCGATCGAATGCAATATAGTCTTCCTTTTGTATTACTTCCACATCCACGTAGTGGATTGGAAGTATAGTAATCGCAAAAAAATTTTCAAAAATTTTTATTCGTGAAATAGGTTTAGAATGTCATGAAACGTCGAGATTTTAAATTTGAGCGAAAAAAATTTTTCTGTTGATATTGACCTGAAATTTTGTACACGTATATATTATAACGAAATCTGGAACTGGATTGTTCTTTGAGGAAATCCGGTGAAGGGTTGGGGGTTAAATAGGGGTAAATAGGGGGAAATAAGTAAAGCAAGCTTGTAAGAGTACAGAAACTTGAAATTCGGTGTATGTACTAGAAGTTAAGGCCTCAGATTTTTTTATAATATTTTTCAACCCCCCACCACCCCTACCCATTAAAGGGGTTGATAAAATAAAGTTGAGATATTCATTTGAAATTTCGTACACGTATGTATTATAACGATGTCTAGAATTAGATTATATTTTGGGATGATTCCGTTGAAGGGTTGGGGGTTAATTTGGGGTAAATAGAGGAATATAAGTAAAACGTTGGTAAGACTACAGAAACTTGAAATTCGGTGTATGTACTACAAGCCACAGCGTCAGATTTTCTTATAATATTTTTCAACCCAACCACCCCTACTCCAATATGAAAAGGGTTGATAAAATAAAATTGAGATATTCATTTGAAATTTGGTACACGTATGTATTATAACGACGTCTGAAACTAGATCATAATTTGAGATGATGCCGTTGAAGGGTTGGGTGTTAAATAGGGGCAAATAGGGGAAAATAAGTAAAGCAAGCTGGTAAGACTACAGAAATTTGGGATTCGGTGTATATACTAGAAACCAAGGCCTCAGATTTCTTTCTAATATTTTTCAAATTCTACCACCTCCGCTTCATTATTAATGGGATTGATAACATCAAATTGAGATATTCACTTGAAAGTTAGTACACGTATGTATTGTAGTGACATCTGATTGAGATAACTCCATTGAGGTGGTAGGTTGTAAATAGTGGAAAATAAGTACGGTAAACTAGAAACTTCATTTTTAACGTATATGGTAGAAACCAACTCCTCAAACTTTTCTATGACATCTACCCCAAATATTATTAAAATTCTATGACCAATAATTTCCACATACTAGAGTGCAAATATAGTCAAGATGTTTCCTTTAAAGTGACTTGGACGAATAATCTGGATGTGGAAGTAGTGATTCCTTAGGCAGCGGTTTTGTATATGCGAAGAGTATAATAAAGAAATGAATTATTGTAAGTTAAAAACTCGGTAAAAGTATTTACACAAAATCTCCCTGTTTATTTATACAGGGTGGTCACTCTAAACAAAAAATGGGTAAGAAACGACATAAGAGAATAATAATGGGAATGTAGTTATCATTATTGTTATACAGAAAATGCGATAACTTTTGGTTCACGAAATATTCAGTGTGACCATCAGACAGAAGAAATAAATAATAAATAAAAGATGCCAAATATAGAAGATTTGAGTTAATATCATTTATAGTTGATATTTTATTATGCTGAAAACTATTTTAGTGAACACATTTTCCCATGACGGTAACTATACCAAAATACCTTTCTCTCTAAATATACAGGGTGATTTTGATCTTATCCGAAAAATTTGTAGGTAAATAACTAAATAAAACACACTACTATGTTTTCTACCACTACGTATTTATAATAATTGTGACTGCAGTTTCGACTTACAAAGACATTGTCAAGCAGTGAATCAAAATGACTGATTTACAATTATACAGAAATGTTATGTATAGGCAATTTTGGTTGGGTAGATAGGTACAATAAGGGCTTAGGCAGGTAGATGACAATAATAAACTTAATTATGAATATTCAATTATGGGTCTGCCGGCTGTAAATAAAGGTGAATATATCAGATCTAATTGATCATTTAACAAATTATAATCCTTGATATTATTGTGTTTATGAATTTCCAGAGATTCTAAAATGTTTAATTTAAAGCCTTTTATTGAGAAATGTAAAATTTCAATGTCGTTTAATTCTGGAAAACTATGGTTGTTTTCGAGGAAGTGGTTCGCGAAAGATGAATCAGTTTTCTGCAGCCTCTATGATCTAAGATGTTCTTGATACCGTATTTTGAAATTTCTACCGCTTTGCCCTATATAGATACTATTACACTCTGTACATTTTAACTTATAAACTGCAGATTTTTTTTAACATTTAACAAATCTGGAGTTTATAAGTTAAAATGTACAGAGTGTAATAGTATCTATATAGGGCAAAGCGGTAGAAATTTCAAAATACGGTATCAAGAACATCTTAGATCATATAGGCTACAGAAAACTGATTCATCTTTCACGAACCACTGCCTCGAAAACCACCATAGTTTTCCAGAATGAGACGACATTAAAATTTTACATTTCTCAACAAAAGGCTTTAAATTAAACATTTTAGAATCTCTGGAAATTCATAAATACAATAATATCAAGGATTATAATTTGTTAAATGATCAATTAGATCTGATATATTCACCTTTATTTACAGCCGGCAGACCCATAATTGAATATTCATAATTAAGTTTATTATTGTCATCTACCTGCCTAAGCCCCTATTGTACCTATCTATCCAACCAAAATTGTCTATATATAACATTTCTGTATAATTGTAAATCAGTCATTTTTGATTCACTGCTTGACAATGGCTTTGTAAGTCGAAACTGCAGTCGCAATTTTTATAAATACATAGTGGTAGAAAACATAGTAGTGTGTCTTATTTAGTTATTTGTGCAAAATGATTAACTACCAGAGTAACGGCTCCTTCAATCAATAATTTGTAGGTAATATACGTCACGACAGATTCATACCAAGTCCTGTTGCCAACGCTTTTTGTTTTTCTTTCTCATTTGACTACAAATTCTTTGAGTAGCTTGAAAAATTCTTTGTGTATTTTCAAGGGCGATAAACCGTATAATCTATTTACATGAAAATGGACAGTTTTTCGTTAAAGATATATGTTACTGCACTTGAAACATTTAATTTTATCTTTTTTCACGTTTCAAAAAATCATTTATGCTTAATTTTTTTTTTCGAATTGTATTTTTATAATAAAAAATACATTTTTTTTACTTAATATACTATTTTTTTAATAAAGAGTCCTATCAATACTTCCACATCCACGTGGAAATGTAGTAATCGTAAAAGAAATTTCAATTTTTTTTTTTATTGAAATAGGTTTAGAATATCATAAAACGTCTGTCGGTCTGTCCGACTGTCTGTCTGTTGCAACTTTTTTTTTGTGCTCCCGTTTTCTCTGGAACGGTTTAAGATACTGGATTGTTTTTTGAACTTATCTGAGGAAGGATAAATAGGGGTAAATAGGTGAAAATAATAAAGCAAACTGGTAAGAGTAAATTTGGGATTTGGGGTAATACTGAAAGCCAAAGCCTCAGATTTTTTAAAAACATTTCCATCTCCTCCGCATCACCCACCACCCCATTATTAAAGGGGTTGATACAATAAAATTGAGACATTCGCTTGAAATTTGGTACACGTACATATTATAACTGCATATGGAACTACATTATATTTGGAGATGATTGCGTTGAAAGGTTGGGGGTGAAATAGGGGTGAATAGGGGAAATAAGTAAACCAGCTGGTAAGAATACAGAAACTTGAGATTGAGAAAACGAAGGCTTCAGATTCTTTATAATATTTTTTAATTCCTTTGCCACCCCCTCTCCATTATTAAAGGGACCAATAAAATAGATTATATTTTGAAATTATTCCGTTTAAGGAGTGGGGGTAAGAAGAGGTAAATAGAGGGAAATAAGTAAAGCAAGCTGATAAGAGTACAGAAACTTAAGGTTTGGTGTATATACTAGAAGCGAAGGCCTCAGATTTCTTTATATTTTTCATCCCGCCCCCCAGTTTCACTTAATTATTAAAGGGGTTCATAAAATAAAATTGAGATATTCACTTGAAATTTGGTACAAGCGTATATTGTAATGACGTCTGATTCAGATGATTCCGTTGAAGGTGCAGGGGTGTAATTTAAGAAAATAAGTGGAGCAAGCTAATAAGAGCAGCCAAACTTCATTTTTGGCGTACATGGTAGAAACCAACACCTCAATTTTTTTTATGAACTCTGCCTCAAATATTATTAAAATTCTATGACCAATTATATCCACATGGTAGAGTGCAAAAATAGTCAATATGTATTCCTTTAAAGGGACTCGGATGGATAATCTGGATGTGGAAGTAGTGATTCCTTAGGCAGCGGTTTTATAACATTGTGTTTATTAACTGAACTTTTGTACTTTCTATAAATTTCACACATTTTTTTCTCAATTTGTTGAATATATCATAATTTTGATCATAAATTCGACCATTTTAAACACTCCATCTTGAATTTCAAATTTTTTACGTCATTTTTTTTTATCAATTGTTAAAAATACTGCTGTAGTATTTAATCTTTGACATAAAAGATTAATTATTACTTACAGAATTTTGCACGATTTTAGTCTATTAGTTCTTTAAACATAAAATTCGTATTCAGCCACCTCCTATGAGTTAACAAACATAAAATAAAAACGCAATGCAATCACAATAAATGACATTTTATTCAAACAATTGTCAAACATACAAAAATAGAATAGAACTTTCGACCTCTATTTAGTTGTGTTTTATCCCTTGACATTTGTGTTACAAGATAAATATCCCCCTATCTTTTATTTTCCCCCGGAGACAAATCAATCGCTCGCAAAAAATCTTATAAATTCCATTCCAACAGCGTAATAAAGTTAACCCCTGTAAAATAATGTTATCTATTATTCCAGATAATGGCTATCAGCGGTGTCATGAGATTCTGTAATCTCCTTCGGGCTGGAATTACTTGGAAAGGTCCTGAGGTAATCGAACTATGATCTAGGAATTCCTTGGGGTACGACGAAGAAGACATCGAATGTGATTCAGATAGTGACTGTTCTCTACTTGTAAGAGTGTCCTCTTCCGGGTCGGGTAGTTTTAGTAGCAATTCAGAATTTGTCTGACATATGAGGTGCTCTAGGGGCTGAGTTTGCAAATTTCAGTGACTGTACCATGAATGCAGTATACCTGATATGTGTGTTATTTAATTGTACTGTTGTACAATGTGTGTTAACGTCATTTTGTTGTAAATAATACGAAGAAAAGGATTACTTTTTAATTGAAATTTGTTTATTGTGTAAGAAACATAAAAATATTGACGAAATTTCAACAAGTCAGATGGAATATAGCATCCGTTTTAGTAGATGCTCCATTTTTTTAAATTTTCGTCTCTAGTTTTTGTATAATCACTACTTTGATATACAGGGTGTTCGCAGAAAGCTATGCGTGGAAAGTAACCTCATAAATTAAATTAATAGGGTCTTATAGTCCATGTGTTAGTCGCTGAAAATCACGATAAAGGTATAAAATGAGGCAACCAGTTTTTCTTTTAAACACAATTATATTTCATAACCATATCCTTTTAGACCAATTGTAGGAACGGAACAGACCCCTACTTTAAAGTCCAAAAACTTATCTACCATTCCTCCACCTATAAAAATAAATCTAGAAGCTGTTCTTCTTTATGTGAATACCGAAATGTATTTTACTTTAGACGGGAAACAACTAAAATAAAATAATAGGACTATTGTCTGTGCAATAGAAAATACAGGTAAGGGTTTGAGCGCCCCAAGTACCTTGTCAACAAATAGATGCTGGTATAAATAAACTTTATATCAATCAGTGCAGATATATTAAACTGGGTGCAAGGCTATAATACACCTATCGCTATCATACTATTGTCTGATTCTTAGGTATCAATAGAACTGAGTTTAAAAGGAAACCTGGTATTACAAATTTCATATCAACGTATTTGCTACCCCATGGTCTATAAGGCGCACCTTTGCTAAAACATTCGCTTTGAAAGTTCCTAATCGATCACATTTTTTAAGCATTTTTGTTTCTTACTGGAATTATATTGTTTGGGTAACTTTAATGTAAACGAGACTGTACTTAATTAATTGAGGAAAAAATATAATATGTATAATTAATTCATACATAGTCATTAAAGTTTGCAAGCTATTCCCTAAAATCATTAATACCATTGGACTTTCATGTATAGTATAAGATATGTTACATGTGCCAAAGATAAACAATGTTGAGGTTATGTATTTTTGTAAGCATGAATCATCATATTTAAACAAAATTTGTGTATTTTATATAACATCGCTTAATTATTTGTTGGAATTAAATCAAAATCAATCAAAATTTCATAATTTAAGTCACAACGAGAACACCAACAAATTATTCATGTGCTTTTATTCTGAATAGTGCTTTAAATTATTTATAATGCCCTCTTACGGATATAAGATCCTATCTGTCATTTTTCACGGACAGTTTTTAAAGCCCAAGAAATTGTATGGAATTCTCAAGCAAAAATGCCGAATTTACCAGATTCAAGTTTGGGTAGCAAAAGCTGCATAGAAACGTTTACGAAAACAGAGCGCCAAGGACTGTATAGTTTGAACAATGGCAACATTTTGACCAGTTTAAAATTTATAATTGAGACAGTCTTCGACTATTTAACTCTTGGAAAATAATATTACTTTTACCCACGCATCTCATTGAGAATTGTGTACAAAATATATTTTGAATAAAATTTGATTTTCATTTCTTCTTTCAATGTCATTACTACAAAATATTGGACGCCCCAAGTGGTATTATATAACATGGAAATAAATCAAGAGATAGTTGTTCATTTTCAAGCAAAATTTGATCAGAAATAGTTGTTATCTTAATAGATATTTACGTTAAAAATACATTTCATTTTTGGTAACTAACTGAAGAGTTGAACGTTCCAAAATCACAATCTACTTTTCCTAACAGACTACTATTCAGACACTGATATGATTTTTATCACTAATTAGCTCATGAAAATGAATGGGATATTAGTTCTATATTTACTTTAGATGTGAGAGCTCTCCGATAAGAAAGTTCCATCTAACAGTAATAGCAGTTCTCGAGTTCTCAGGTAACATACGATATCCAAAATTTACGGCACACCTAGGCAAGGTAAATAAATGTCTACTAAAAGTTACATCTTAAAATATTCAAAATATTTGATGATGTTTATATGGTCATATTTTTTAAATTTCAAGATATGGTGGATGCGCCAACGTTACTTGTACAGACTGTCGGCTACGAATTGTTTAATAGCCCAGTTGTGGGAGATTAAGTTCGGTCACTAAATGTCATATAGCTGAATTTTTCGAAATAAGTGTTTTTGTTGGTGTAGAATGCGATAACAAAAAGTTTAAAGCTGTAAAGCTCCGGCGACCCCTAAAAAAAAATGGAGAATATTGTCTGAAATTCGGTATTTGGACGATAACTCGAAGAATAAAAATAACACAAAAAAACTAATAGTACCAGGCGATGGAGGGGGAAATTTCACATCAAAAACTTATATGAAGTTCTTCTGTACGATGAAAAATGTAGGCTCCAGTTTGTTTAACGCACGAGAATGGAACGTGGCGATACATAAGCGGCACACGAAGCGTGTGCGGTCTGTGCTATACTTTTGTTGTAAATGTTGAACTAGTTAATAAAATTGAGCTCAACAAAGCTTAAATGAAACAAGTAATATGTGGCTATTGCAGTATCATATTTTCAAATATAAAATGAAAGTATGTGATAATAGTACATATTATATGAAGTCGGTACATAAAGAGATTTCCGATGAAATCGGTAAAAGCTCTTCCATTTCTACATTTTTTAAGATAGAAACCTGTAACTTTCACATATTACTCTTGAAGTAATGAATAAAAAGATCCGATTGATAGGCATGCTAAATAATTAAGTTATTAACGTTTATTTTAAAGAAGTAGTTTCTTTCGGGTTTTGCCGCGGTCGTCGAACTAGACTTGATGTTTTGTTAATCATGCTGTCAGCTTCTGAAAGCTAGTCTCCATCTCCTCTATTGAAATTGTTCTTATTTTTCATAATTTCCAGTGATTCCCTAATAATTCTTGGGTACTAACGTACACTTCTGTCCAATATCCTAACGTTCTCGTATTTGATCTTATGGTTCTCATTATGATGAACATGTTCCCTTTACCCAGATAAGTCGGCTGTAGCATAACATGTTCATCATAATGAGAACCATAAAATCAAATACGAGAACGTTAGGATATTGGACAGAAGTGCACGTTATTACCCAAGAATTATTAGGGAATCACTGGAAATTATGAAAAATAAGAACAATTTCAGCAGAGAAGAAGAAGATGGGTATCGACTAATAGTGGAGCGAAATTGAGCATAAAAGTCTCTCCAGTCTCGAGAAAAAAAAAATCAGCGTAGAACCAGTTCAGACCTTATAGGTTTTATAAAGTGAACAATTTTACATAAGAAATAGCTATTTACGATATTTTTGTGTGGTACTGACATTTTTTATTTCGAAAAAACTTCAGAAATTGGTTGTTTAGAAGATTCGTGTTTTTTAAAATTAACATCCTCATGTCTTCAAATCTAATTGGGCTATCGATCTGATTTTTTTTTTAAATTCAAGTACACACCCAAGCGCTTCCAACGGTCTTTTTGTTTATATCAATTATTGTTTATTATTTTCTTTATATAACAATCAACTTATTACTTCGCAAAGAATGCACTCACATTTTCACTAAGCGACAAACTTTTTTATTTTTGCAAATTATCATATACATGCAGCGGTGCAATTGAAGCCAAGATATGGGAGTTTTTGAAAAAAAATTTTTCATCTAGGACTTATAGTTTTTTATTTATGAATATTTTTGTAACGCAGTAGCTATATACACCGGCAGGCGTATGACTACCGGTATCCAGTACTGCGTCCGCACGAGCGGAGCGCTAAGTATGATTGTGCTGTCGTAATAAAATAATGTGAATTCGTATAAATCGTGGATGTTGTTGGGTGTAATACAATTTTCTGAAGTTGGTTTTAAGAGTTATTATTTATTGATAATGGAGTGTATTATGTTATCATTAATATCTAGTGCCGAGAAAAGACAAGATGACTGTGGAAAACAAATTCTACTTCAAAGCGCTGGTATTTTGAGTGGGGAAATTAAAGTGAAATATCACGTAGATTGTCGCCAAAGTTATACAAGTCAACAAAATATGACTGCCCAGTTGACTAGTGGTCGAACCTCTCAAAGTGTAAAACCTATTTCTGTAACACGTCAGTCTAATTCTCCTTACAACATCCGATCTGTGTGCTTGATTTGCAATAAAAGTGGAACAAGAACAAACGACAATTAGTATCAGTACAATCAGGTAAGCAAAATCCATTAAATCTTATGTAAAAATCTGTAATAAGTACTTTTAGGATCCGGAGGGTCTACTTATGCAAAAATTATGTACGCTGCAAAGCAACGAGACGATATAGATATGATTGCCAAATTAAGTGGCTATGAAGATTTATTTGCATATGATGCAAAATACCATAAAGAGCTAAGAGCTAAAAATAATCCGGAAACTACACACTTACCCGATGACTTTGACAAATTTAACTCGTCATCAAGTAGTAGCGATTTTAAAGAAAATTTCAAACTCAACGACTCTTCGGAAATACTGATTCTCCTCAAAGTAGCATCTATCTTACGCAATTCAATGCATACATTTGATTTAAAAAGGCAGGGATTTCCCGCACCGGGTGATATTAATAAAGCAGAGTTTGAAAATCAGGTTCCAAATATGTTACTTCTGTTCATATCTTGGTTAATAGATGGTAAATTATTTGCGGAGGTAAGCAGTATTCTATTCAAAGTTATATTGAGTTTTACTTTTTTTTGTGTATTGTGATTTAAATTCTTAAAAAAAACTTTAACAATATGTACTGAAATTGCAGATGTATGCATCAGTTAAAAATATGGTACTCCAGTAATGATTCAAATCCGCTGCTTGAAGCTACCGAAGGTTGGGGGTGGACTTTAATAAATGATTGTTGGAATTCTGTTTTTTCAAATCAAAAACCTATTTCAGATATTGTACGACAATGTTCAAGCCTTTATTGTTCCGATAAAAATTGGAATAACAAAAAATGTAACTGTGTGCAGGAAGGTCTAAAATGTTGTGAGCAGTGTAAACGTGTGGTATATGCAATAATTGTGCAGAATATATGGTTGAATTTGAGGATGATGAGGATTTTTTTTAACTATCGCTAAAATTATAAAAATTATAAAACAATAAATATGTATGTTAAAATGACCTTTGATTAAAATTTATACTTTCTACTTAGACAATATTATTTAGGTATTAGGCTAGAAGGGTAATCCTTTTGATTGGTCCTTCAATAATGAGTATTTTAAAGTGCTTACCTGATTAATATGTTTGCGTGACCATATTTAGGCTCCAATATACACAAAATAGATCATTTCATATTAAATAAAAGCGTGAATTTAAACAAATCATTTTCGATATGCTATTTTTCTTTAAAATGCTAGAAAGTCTGTCATGTAATTCAATACTTCGTCAGTAATAACTAGAAGAGTAGTTGTTTTGACTGGTTCTCCAATAATGATAAAGTATTTATACCTAACTAATTAGTATGTTACCGTCACCAGTTTAGGCACCAATATTATACAGAAAATAGGTAATTTCATATTAAACAGAAAAGTGTATAAGTTGTAATTTGCTTAATACCTAAATCATATTTTTTAATGATTAAAGTAAATCAATAAAAAATAATTACTTTCTACTTGTTTCCAAATTTTTGTCCATATTAGTCGTAATATTTCATCTTGTAGTGACAATCACGCGCCTTCCGAGTGTATGCCATGTGTTACTGCGTCACAAAAATATTCATAAATAAAAAACTATCAGTCCTAGATGAAAAATTTTTTTTTTCAAAAACCTCTCCCATATCTTGGCTTCAATTGCTCCGCTGCATGTATATGAAAATTTGCAAAAATAAAAAAGTTTGTCGCTTAGTGAAAATATGAGTGCATTCTTTGCAAAGTAATAATTTCATTGTTATTTAAAGAAAATGATAAACAATAATCGATATAAAAAAACACCGTTGGAAGCGCTTGGGTGTGTACTTGAATTTAAAAAAAAATCAGATCGATAGCTCAATTAGATTTGAAAATATGAGAATGTTAATTTTAAAAAACACGGATCTTCTAAACAATCAATTTCTGAAGTTTTTTCGAAATAAAAAATAACTGTACCACAAAAAAAATATCGTAATTGCCCATTACAGGTCGCAATTAACCTACTCTACAAAATCTGTATACTTTCATCTGGTTCTACGCCAAAAAAATAAACGACACATTCCTGGGTCGATTTCGCTCCTCTATAAGCAATACATGGAGACTAGCTTTGCCAAGTACCAGTAATATAATCGGTCACGATCATCGGAGCACGACGAATGTGCAACCAAGCGTAGCAGCGCCCAGGTATATAACGAGGAGCCAAACTCAACAACATCAGTCTTTGAAACCCTTCTGAAGAAGCTGACAGCATGATCAGCGAAATGTCAAGTCAAGTTCGACGACCGCGGCAAAACCCGGAAGAAACTACTTCATTGGACAACGGCCGTGATGACCTGCATTACACTAACGTTTATTTTGTCCCTAGTTTCACGAATTCTGGACCAAAGAATAATTTTCCTTTTATTTTCGTAAAATTAAGAGGGTTAATTTAATTTTTAAGGTAAATACCCTTGAATCATCTTAAAGTGCACAATTCAAGCTTTAAAAGCCGCACCTACAGCAGTCTAATAACACGATTTGAACTAGAGTAATAAATAGGTGGTTAAAGTTAGTTATACGTATCAAATTTTACCACCATCTCAAAATTTTGAAATTTTGGAAATGTATATCTTCAAAAATAAATTTTTGAGATTTCTTCCACTCATCGGATCTTTTTATAAATTACTTCAACAGTAATATATGACGGTTCCAGGTTTTTATCCTAAAGATTATAGAAATGGTAGAGCTTTTACTGATTTCATCGGAAATCTCTTTATGTTCCGATTTGTTATATACACTATTTATACATATATTCATTTCTATATTTGAAAATGTAATAATACAATAGTCACATGTTTCTACTTTTATTTAAGCTTTATTGAGCCCAATTTCATTAATGAATTCAAAAGTTACAACAAATTTAGTGTAGCGCGTCCGAGACCGCGCACGCATCGCGCGCCGTACTCATGTATTGCCACGTTCCATACTCGTGCGTTAAACAAAAAAAATCTGAGCCTGACATTTTTGATCGTACAAAAAACATCATACAACCCAGTGCCTACTGGTTGGAAATGTCCATAGGGTCTTAAATATTGTCACAACTCCCCTCTTTTTTAGGGGGTCTAGAACCTATTCTTGAGTATTATATGCGACGTCCACAGGTATCTCCCATATTGTCCGGTTACCCGGAGTCCTATCGGCGATACCCATGAAGCCACTTTAACTCGCTTGGCATACGAGAGGGTTTAAACTAATTATTGAATGAATACTCTAATAAATAAAACATAGAGGTAGAAAACAGAGTACAAGTTTATTAGATTAAAACAATACAGAAAAAGAGAATACTTACATTTTGTTATTACAACCCCTGGGGACGAACCATCCTGGGGAAGGAGTTGGGCCCACGCACAACTTTCTACTTTCGAACTCAAAACCCAACTGACTTTTTTACTGCGCGAGGTATTGTTATTAATTGACACAGCACTTTTTCCCTGGCGACAATGTAGTGCGGTGAACCTGCTTCCAGCTAACTCAGCTTTTTCGAAACAAAGTAAAATGCAAAGAAATACGTTAAGTCGATCTCATGTCTCAAATCATATCCGTTACCACACATGGTGTACCGGGTGTCCCAAATGAATTTCCAGTACTGCGTGACACATCTCCCCCACCCATGAAAGCTGATCCCCAGCAACTTTTTTACCGCGCGAGGTATTGTTATTAATTTAATTGACACAGCACTTTTTCCCTGGCGACAATGTAGTGCGGTGAACCTGCTTCCAGCTAACTCAGCTTTTTCGAAACAAAGTAAAATGCAAAGAAATACGTTAAGTCGATCTCATGTCTCAAATCATATCCGTTACCACACATGGTGTACCGGGTGTCCCGAATAAATTTCCAGTACTGCGTGACAATATTATACAATCGATGAAAAAGTTCATTCATTAGGAACACGCACATTAGGAAACTGTTACCTGTAAAATATACGAGCCCAACGTTCATTGTCTCCAGCCACACCATAACAAAGCAAAACATTTGTGAAAAGTTTGTAACATTTTGCATGGTTAAAAATGTAAAAAATAATAAGTCATTATTACCATGTATGCGTATCAGCCAATACATATTCTGACAGCAGTAAATCCCACGCAATTAACATTTGCTATTACTATTTACCTGTTGCATTTCTTCTCACGTGTGGCACCGGAGCATTCGATGGAGCGTAGTAACGTCAAAGTCAAGCGCAGCAGGGCCATAAAATAAAAACAGTACATAGACATGCTCGATAGTCGTTAATATTCAAATTGTATTTTCTCGGCCAATTTTGGGCATTTTATATAAGCAAAAATATCAATTTTTATTTATATCAAGGAGTTACGAGTATTCCAGTATATGGATTAATTTCAAAAACACTTGTATCCTTAAGAAGGCAACAACACTTGTTAAAACGAAAAGCAAATCGATATTTTCTATTTAGCTGTTATGCTTTTTGTATTGTGGAAATAATATTACTTAACATAAGTGTATAAATGTATGTTATTGTTGGAAAATTGTTACATAGCTACGTTGCAAAAATTCATTTTATTATTACTCTAGACAATAAACATTTTACCAAAATCGAAACTTGATAAATCAAAAAACTTCGACTGCGAGACTGCGAGATTATAATTATTGGTTGAGTTTTATAAATATTAAATATGTGTTAAATTGATTCTCAAAAAAACTATTTTAGATGTATTGTATTTTGAAATACATTCACATTTAACTATTATGTGCTTGCTGTTGGCATAGTTGCGTTGCATTTTGATACTTTGCGACATTTGATTTGTAATTTATTTGTAATCATAAAATATTCCTTTAATATTTATTTTTTATAGGGTGTTTCAGTTAACAATCCCCCAGCAATTATTTCGATAAATAGTAAAGATATTTATATATTTAAATGGAGGATGATGGATACCAAAAAGGCTTTAAATAACTAGTTCAAAAGTATGTTTCTAGAGGGCAGAATATTTAAAAGAAATATTTATGTCAATCGCATCTATGAATCTTTATTTTCATAAGGATAATAGTCATAAAAATGTATTCCATCGACCACTAGATGGAGCTTCCTTCCATTTCGTATTATTAATCTGAATGAAGAAACCAATTTATGTAGCTTCAAAATGCCTGGTTTATATAACATTTTCTACATAATCAAAATCATTAATACATTATTCATACGAGTCGTATTTCAAGGTTCCAGCCATCGAAAAATATTTTTTTATTGCAGCACCATCTCTGTTCACGCAAAAGAAACATTCTAACTACAGTTATTTAGGTGTCCGATCATCTTCCATTTACAAACATCAATTACAGTTATGATTTTTCGAGATAATGGTCGAAGGACTTTTAAGGAAGCACCCTGTATATACAAAGTTTTATGAAGAATTTATAGCAGCGGAATTTTTACAGGCCAATGTCAATGTCAATAACAATTTTTTTTTATAACAAGACGCAAAATTGGTATATACGTAATCTATAAAAAGAGAGACTATTTAAGTTTAATCGTGAAGAACATATATCATTTTATTTGTATACTTTTATATAAGATATTTCTAAAAGATGTACAAATAATGTAATATCATTAAATACATAATCATATATATTACATGTAAATTTGTTTAATGTAAAATAAATATATGTTTTCAATTAGGCGTGTTTAATTAAAATGTCCTATACATATTTTTGGGTGCAATCATTATTTTATGATAAATTGTCTTTATTAGAAAATAAATGCCTTAAAAGACATCAAAGTTGCCGAAAGATCCTCTCTTAGAGTTATCACAAAAATTCACCATCCTGCAAATCCTCTACATCATCCATACGTTACTCTACAGCTAAACCAAAATCCTGCCAATCACCCAAAGACTGCCAATACTTTCTACCAAATTTGCCAAACAAACGCACAACGTGGAACATCTGGAACCGCTTTTAATAGAAAAAACAGAAGCCAGACCTTAATGCAAACATCCTACAAGGACACTTCAAGAAATTCTCTCATCCCTAACACTGGAAAACTGAATATAGTATATAGCATATCCAGAATATACTATTTGGGAACATATTAAAGAAGACAAACTAAAATAACAACAACTCAATGAATATTGTTACATTTATATATAATTACATATACATACATGATTTATTTTTCTTAACACATATAATAAGAAATTATTACCCTGTTATTATTACTTAAAACAATATGTACAATGTATTTTTTTTGTAATACTGGCTGAAGAACTTCGGTCGATTTGGTTTAATAAAATATTTGTATTATTGTTATTATCATTAGAAAATGAAGAGGCACAAATTCCTTATCTAAAGTGCGAAGTTTATCTCTACGGCTATTCCACTACTATTCACACCCTTAAAAACATAATGAGCAAGATAGCAGCAACAGTAACAACAGTTATACAAAGGGACTAGCAATAATCAGCAAAGTTACAGGGCTGCATAGCATAAAATAAATTAGGTGTTTTCACAAATTTCTCTTTGAGTGTGAAGGTAATACTTGATCATGATTAAAGACACTTGAACTTTGACAATCAGTTGAAAAGTACCTAAAAATAAGCCATTTTAATTATGAATCAAAATTTTGCCGCCAAAAACACTATACTCATTTCACTGCACACTCATGACGTCATCAGTTGCATTAGTAAATAAGCGTCCTTGTGTGTTATAAACACACGTTATTTTGTGAAGTCCTACCATTTTATAATGAAAACTAGGTGGTGTTTTGTGCCAAGATGCAAAAATACTTCCAAAAACGTATTTGGAAGAGTTTTGGTGACAGAAGCAAAACACTTTTACAGCAGGTAAATTTCCAGAAGTAGCTTTTACAAATCCCGTATTAGACATTTATTTAATCACATGTAAAATGTAAATAAAGGGAAGAAATGTGTTATTACTATTTAAATGCGATTTAAGCCACTAATGAAACCGATGACGACACCGCCAATCATAGCGTGTTTTGCATACTCGCTCAATTATTAAAACTGTATGTTATTTATTTGTTGAAACTTTAATTTGATGGACGTATCTTCAAGTACCTCATTTTGATAGCGTCAAAAACACACCTAATTGTGCAAATAAATAAATGGAAATGTATACATATTCACATAAGTGTATACTTCGCCATGCTGCATACATATATTTTCCTCAGGTTTACACATAATCATGTTCATTGTTGGTAGAAGAATATTTTTTAAATTCTATACTTATTTATTGAAGAAATAGCGTAGAAGAATAGCAGTGCTATGTTGTGGTATGGTCAAAATGTCAGTAGATCTTATACTTACATTACGAATACCTATAAAAATTATGAATTTTTGCTCAAGATAATTCGGTACAGAAGTAAAAAGAACTCCACGAACAGGCATCAGCTGGATATGTTTCTGGGTATTTTGAAAATGAAACCATCCAAATTGAAAACGTTTTTGGGAAACATGTTGAAGTCTTTTTAGTCTAAAAATGTACCCAATACAGGTAAGTATATGAATTTCTTGTTAACGATTTAATATACTACTACTAATGTACACTACTTAATCACCCTCCGAGATTTCAGACGATATAGATTATGAAAATGAAGGTGTTTCAGTTTCGTTAATCTGTCTGCCTGTATGTACGTCTATTGTCTATCTGCCTGTTGGCGCTATACTTATCTAAAAGAGTATTTATTATTTGGCAGAGAACAGTCCAATCTCGTAGATGACTGACGCTACTGTCGGCGAAGAAATGGGTGGAATGTCACTGGAAAATATACAGGGTGATTCTTTTAAGGTGGTCATTAGAATATTTACCACTTGCAAATGAGGTAAACATTTGAGATTGGTTGCGATTTTTTGAAAATGACAATAAAAAAATTTCAAATTTTTCAAACGGCGCATGCCAAATTTATTTTGGCAATAGATGTAGAATTAAATTTGAGATGGACTTATATCAGCATGTCCTATACATAACACCTGTATTTTAATTATTCACAGTTTTTTGTTGAAAATTATAATTTATCCAAAAAAACATAGAAGCCTATGAAACAATTGAAACAATAAAACAAAATAACAAAAAATAACAACTAAACTTAGGTAAGTGTTCAATACAACACACTATGTAGATATCTAGCTACCTAATTCATTTGCTAATATTTTGGAAATACTTGACTACATAAAATGGCAATTAAATGACTACTGACTGACTGAAGACGTTCCTCATGTGCAACGTTTTGGTTTAAACACTCAATAATCCCACGTTGGACGGCTGTGGTAGCATTTCTGATTCCATTTCCATCAATCTCATTCACGGGTTGTGCTAATTTTAATCTCGACGAGGGTTCAGTTTGATAAACCAGATCTTTAACTCGCCACCATAAATTCCAATTGTGTCAGATCTGGTGATCTAGTGGACCAAAGAAATTGACCTCTATTACCTCAAAATCTGTCTTGAAACAAGTTCTTAAGCCTACAGCATTTGTTGAATGTGCTGGTGCTTCATTCATTTGATGATACCATGAATAGACGATATGTTGCAATGGAAGATTATCGACAAAATCTATAAATAATTGTTCCCATACAAATTTGCATAATACATGTATCAGTGTAACCGATTATTCATTACTAAACAGAAAACGCTTATAGAAAATTGAATATGATTTTCAACTTCAAAGATTAGGTGGGGATTTTAGGCGACCCAAAAATATCGATTTCTTCTTTTGAAAACTCCCACCTGTGCAAGTTGAATTATGTAGATAGATATCTACATAGTGTGTTACATTAAACACTTACCTAAAGTGTAGTTGTTATTCTCTTGTTCTTTTGCTTCTATTGTTTCATATGCTTCTATGTTCTTTTTTGATAATTATAATTTTCAACAAAGAACTCTCAATGATTTAAAAAGAACATTAGGTACAGGACGTGCTGATATAAGTCCACATCAAATTTAATTCTACTTCAATTGTCATAATAGAATTTGGCACGTGCCATTTGACATTTTTTTATTGTCTTTTTCAAAAATCGCTTCAACCACTGGAAACTTTGTTGGGCCTATCGCGGCCACTTAATTCATTTCTTGAACTTCAGGGAATCGACTGAAAAAAGCTTACTTACCTAATCTGAACAGTTTAAGAGTTATGAATTTTTTAATAGACCCTTGCGTCTTTAAAACTGAAGAGAAGAATTGACATTTAATGTTCAACTAAAAAAATCATAAAAATTGGCTGTGTTCATTTGAACATCAAAGATGGCATCCACTTCCGGTATTTTCGGAAGGGCCGCCATTTTGAAATTATTATTTTCAATGGTAGACTATGGCAGAGTACCAAATCTTATGTCTATGTCATTTCCAAGTGGGAAATATTCTAATGGCCGTCTTAAAAGAATCGCTCTGTAGAGGGTGGACTGCCTACTAATGAAAAAAATGTCACAAGTGGTAATACTATTTGGCACATAGTTAACACAATTGACAAGAAAGAGACCTATTATACTTTTAATGAAAATCATACAGAGTGCTCATCCTAAAAAATAATTCAACCATGGTGGAAATTTGTAAAGATATTTACGCCCATTTTATTTATTATTTATTTTTTCTGTCGGATGGCCAATCTGTATATTTTTTTGATTTTTTGTAGCACTAGTGATAACAACTTGTATATACTTATTGTCGGTATAAGAAATGTCGGGATCTTTGTTCTTTATCGGACTATCAAAGGCGCCGACATTTTTTATACCCAGAATAAGTTTGAGATGAACTATAAATAAAGAAGGAAGTTCTGTTTAAATGCCTTGACTGATTTTTCTTAAATGTTTAGATTTTGTCAAAAATAAAACGAATTACATCGCTATCAATTAAACAATCCTATCCATTATTAAATACTATTTTTTTAAATGTTTTATAAATTAAGGGTTAGCTGATATTATCGTACATTACGATTATAAGAACAGTATTCGAAAGGCAATAATTAAGTATAATTTTATTTGCTTTAATCAAAATAAATGTGGGAAAGTTGAATCTGAGTTTGTATACACGCTGCTTAGCCAAGTTCATCGATTAAAGTTTGTCTTTAGGGATTTAAAGTATGGAAACGCGATATTGGGAATTTCTTAGGAAAAACCCACCGAGAATTAAATTCAGCACCTGCTACTAAATATTAATGTCAAGGAGTTTGCTTAAATAAATCATATTGATTCATTGAAATAATTTTGTTTGAAATCTTACATATACAGTTTTGAAATATTAAAGGCAGATCCCTTGCTTATCTTTTATAAAATATTAATGCCCCGTAATAGGTTTTCCGATATTAAGCTAGGAAAACACGGTTTGATAAATCCTTCATAATTGATTCTGCTATAAGAAAAAAGAGAAAAAACATGTTCGATAATATTCTCTGCTAAAATATTAAGTTTTTATTAAAAATGAAAAATAAAGGTTTTCCAAAAATGTGTTGTACTTTCATCAGCCGTTACTCACTCTGTTGTTACAATAGTAATATATTTCAAAACATTAAAAAACATATGGACGCTTAAAGTTTCCGATAAAATTAAGCAATACTGAAATTCGGAAAACAAAAAATTTATGACAGATCAGATGAAAATTATTTCCGAAATACACAGTCACTGTATACTGTATATTTTTATTTAAAACATTTTAAAGATACGCCATTCAAATTTGAATTACGATAACAAAATTACAGTAAAATTCTAACAAAATGTGCGTATGGTATTATTAAGGTTATGGTGTTATTAAACGCGATCTAGTTGGATGATTGGTTCTTGTTAATCTTACCACTGCTGATTTTCTTTATTACAACTTCTATGCGGTTTTATTTCAATACAGTCGCCCAGATACCAGTGCCGTGCAAGTAAATATTTTTAATTGGCTTTTTAATTCTTTCCCTCGCTGTCGTATTTCAATGAATGAACAAATGATTCTGTTGTATGTTCCCTAAAATTTTTCGGATAATATCTGGTTATTGACTGTGATTTGATTTTTGATTAATTATCATATTTAAGTTCCAACACTACTCCAATACCTCATGTTATGCCATTTAGAAAATTAAGAATAACATATTTTTGGGCTACTCCTAGAACAGAACATATTTGTAATTTAGGTATTACTTTGGACTTTGGATGACTAAGATTTACATGTGGGGAACGTTTTAAAGTGAGGAAACCTTCTATGTGGTTTTATTAAAAAATGATAGACGGATTTCAATTATAAATGTGTTTTAAATACATTTAGTTAAGAGGTTAGGTCAATATTAGAATAATGTTGTATCATCTGGAAACCATATTGTCAGTTTGACATCGAAAGTGTACAAAAGAAAATAAAAACATTTAATGTAAACTGCATATTGATAAAACTAAATATTCATACGAAGAAAGACTTAAATTGTTATGACGTCACCTTAAATTTTTTTTTTATAAAATCAGTACATTTTTGAAGCCTCTTTCTAGGCTCTATTCATTCCTATATCAGCTTTGAATATCTTTCAACCACTTGGATGTAATTAATTTTTTTGTTAAAATAATGCAACTTGCAGATGGATATTAAAAAAATCACCACAGTCACAATTATGGGTTTAAAACAAAACTTATATGAACACCAGTTACGAGACATCTAATTAATGTTTTTGAATCATTTTCATTTCCTAGAACTGTACAGGGTGACCAAGAATTATTTTTCAATTAAAAGAACTTTTTAAATTGAATTTTCTCAACTTTTTCAAATGGAACACCCTGTATATTTTTCAACGATGTGATGTAGAAATGAGAAAGGAACATTTTTGTAACCACTTTCCTATGGCTGGTTGCAACCAATTTCGTTTTATTGAGCAATAATTACAAAATTCAAAAATAAACTTAAAAAAAGAGGTTTCTTCAAATAACTTAGTAGAAATGTTCCACATGCTGCCCACTTCGATTGACACACACCTCTATCCGCTTTTGAAATGAGGTTCTCACTGTTCCTAAAACTGTCGGTGTGATAGATCTAAAGGCAGTTATTATTCTTTCCTTCATATTTTGTACTGTTATTGGTGTGTCTTTATAAACAATTTCCTTCACGTATCCCCATAAAAAGAAATCCATTTTAGTAAGATCTGGGCTAGCAGGCCATTTAGTGGGTCCATTTCTTCCAATCCATTGATTAGGGTAGGTATTATTTAAGTGGTCTCTAACTGCATTTAATTGTGGTAGAGCACTATCTTGCTGAAACCCCATCCACTTTCGAATTCTTTCAGGGAGATTTACCAATAATTGCGGCAGATAGTTTTCCAAAAAATGAAGATAAATAGCTCCAATCAATGTACCATCAAAAAAATGTGGCCCTATTACATATTCTCCAATAATTCCTCCCCAAACCTTTATAGACCATCTGTGTTCGTTATCAACTTGTATAAAAAATTGAGGATTTTTCGAAGCATAATAATGGAACTTGTGCCTATTAACAAATCTATCTTTATGAAAACTTGCCTCATCAGCGAACAAAACATTATTGAAGAAGTTGACATCATCTTGCACTTTACCTCTGGCCCAATTATAAAATTGTTGGCGCTTTTGAAAATCGTCATCAGATAATTCCTGGTGCATTTGAATATGATATGCATTCAACTTATTTATTTTTAAGATTCGACCCACAGACCGTCTACTTATTCCTATTAATGAGCTCACTTCCCTTTGACTAACATGGGGATTCTCAACCGTTGCCAGCACCACAGAAAACTCATTTTCTTCGTTCACAACACGTTTTATTCTTTCACTTTTTTTATATTCGACATTTCCAGTTTCCAGGAACCTATCGAGAAGGTTTTGGAAGCTGCTAACATCAGGAATCCTTCTTTCAGGATAACGTTGGTGATAAATTCTATTGGCAAGTAAACAATTTCAGTCTGACTCGCCCAAAACAAAAGTCATGTCTACATGTTCGGCTTTATTAAAATTCTTATTGTAAAATTCCATATATTTTAAATTCAATACAAATTGTACCTAACGACCGATAAGTGTGATAAATGCTCCATTGTACACGACGATTTATACCAAACTGAGGTGCTAGTGCTTGTCGAATAACGAAAAGGGCAAGAAAATGTACAAAAAAACATTACAGTAAGGGACCTGTTAAATACTATTTACTCATTTCAATGGATTGGAGGAAATGGTTCCACTAAATGGCCTCATTTCAAAATTGTATAAAGACGTGTGTCAATCAACAAAATGGGCCACACGTCGAACACCTACTATAAATTTTTCTACTGAATTATTTGAGGGAACCTCTATTTTTAAGTTTATTCTTGAAATTTGACACTGATTTATTTATAAAACGAAAATAGTTGCAATTAGCCATAGGGAAATACTTTCAAAAAATGTTCGTTTTTCATTTCTACATCACATCGTTGAAAAACATACAGGGAGTTCCATTTGAAAAAGTTCTTAATTGAAAAATAATTTGTGGTCACCCTGTGCAGTTTTAGGAAATGAAAATAATTCAGAAACATTAATTGCATGTCTCGTGACTGGTATTCACATAAGTTTTTCTTAAGACCCATAATTGTAGTCATTTTTTTAATATCCATCGGTAGATTGCATTATTTCAACAAAAAAATGCATTACACCCAAGCGGTTGAGAGATATTCAATGCTAATATAGGAATGAACAGAGCCTAGAAAAAGGCTTCAAAAAATGTACTGATATACATAGCATTCCATTTTAAAAAAAAGCACTTGGTCTTGTAATTTGTCTTGACTCGCCTTGTATGTTCGAAAATAATTTCCAGTTATAGACTTTTTTATCTAGTTTACTAGCTACTAGCTATCGCAGAACTCGAGATATCGAAGTCCGACGCTGTATACAGACTGTCTATTTTACGAGGGCCACACCAAATATCTCGCTTAATATCTATTGTAGAAGAATAAAGTTTTAGAAACAGTTATCCCATTTTTTGTGAGCTATATTTCAGTAAAAAGAAATTTGAAATCCATAGCCTACTTTATGAGATATATTACAAAAACCTGAAAAATAGGAAAACCACAAACGGTTATAGCTTCCTTATTTGAGGAGATACGAAAAAAGTTAAAGGAATGAAAGTTGACGGCAAAGACAATAAGAATAATAACGTGTAACAAAAAAATCGAAAAATGCAGTTGGCTTTGACATACGCTATTGTGCAAAAATTAAAAATACATATCTCAAAGTAGGCCATGACGCCATTAATTCCGTTATTTTTTTCTCATTCCAACGATATAAAACATGTCACAGAAATTTTAACCGATAGTGTCAATATTTAATATTTTACGAATACCACAATTCATATAATTGAATCGTAACAATCAGCTGTGCCATAATTAGTGAAAAACAATGTATACAGTTATTAATAAATTTGACAGATTGTCACTGTTGTATGTTGTATGTTGCGTTGTCGAGTTCTAAGACAAATTTTATATCAGTAATTATGGTGTACACCAATAATAACAAATTCGATATGATTAGCATATATTGTCAGTGCAATTTTGACGCTGAGATGGCAGTCACGGTTTACGGAGATAGATTTCCAGATGCTCCGCAGCCAAATCGAACTATGTTTAGGAAGTTAGTTCAAAATCTAAAAACGCACGGTTCATTTTCAAAAAAAGTAGTAAGGCGAGCGCATGTTGCGGATAATGTAAGAAAAGTGAATAGAGTAAAAAAAAAACGGATTTCGATGCTACAAAATGAGGAAAGTTCAACATTTAAATGAGGGAGATAAGCCAAGGAGAGTAAGATTTTGTAGATGGTTATTAAATAAGAAAAGGAATGACGCGCTGATATGTAGCAAAATTCTTTGGTCGGACGAATCAAATTTTTCTAATAATGGATTTTTCAATAGAAATATGCATTATAAGTGGACACGAGAAAATACACATTGGTGCAGAGAGACTGCTTTCCAAGAAAGATTTTCTACGAATGTTTGGTTGGGTCTTTTAGGGACTAAAGTAATTGGACCTTATTTTTATGATGGCAAATTAACCGCTCGTAGATACCTTAATTTCCTGCAAAACGAATTTCAAGATTTTCTTTATGAATTAACAGTGGCAGAAAGATTAAATTATTCATATTTTCAACAAGATGGGGCACCACCTCACACTGCTGTAATATGTACAAATTATTTAAATCAAGTTATGCCAGATAGCTGGATAGGCACCTATGGACCCATTCTATGGCCAGCTCGATCACCAGATATTACTCCCTTGGATTTTTTCGTCTGGGGTTACATTAAAGACAAGGTATTTCAAACTGCCCCTGAAAATATTGAGGACATCAATTACTCCTGAAATGCTCCAAAATGTAATGCGTGACGTGTCTCGTAGAGCACGTTTATGTGTCAGAATGCATCATGGTGCACAATTTGAGCATTTGTAGTTAGAAAAATAAATACACACAATTTTTTTTCAATATACACAGTTATACACAGTTTTTCGTTTTTTTCTTTGGATGTTCGTTTTGTACTTGTATTTTTATTTATGAGATATTTATTGGTTTGTATTAAATTGTAATAAATAATTACGGAATTATAATTATTATAAAGTGAATTTTTACTATTATGGCACAGCTGATTGTTTCGATTCAACCGCGGACAGCCCTGGCTTTGCGGGTTACCTTAGTTTATTTGCTTGTTAATTGAATTTGTTGTGTACTATTCTGTTCTCTGTACAAATACTTAGTAGCTAATAAACAATTATTATTATTAAAAATAAAACAATAATTATATGATTCGGTGGTATTCGTAAAATATTAAATATTGACACTGTCGGTTAAAATTTCTGTGACATGTTTTATATCGGTGGAATGAGAAAAAAATAACAGAATTAATGGCGTCATGGCCTACTTTGAGATATGTATTTTTCATTTTTGCACAATAACGTATGTCAAAGCCAACTGCATTTTTCGATTTTTTTGTTACACGTTATTATTCTTATTGTCTTTGCCGTCAACTTTCATTCCTTTAACTTTTTTCGTATCTCCTCAAATAAGGAAGCTATAACCGTTTGTGGTTTTCCTATTTTTCAAGTTTTTGTAATATATCTCATAAAGTAGGCTATGGATTTCAAATTTCTTTTTACTGAAATATAGCTCACAAAAAATGGGATAACTGTTTCTAAAACTTATCAAACGTATCAAATATGTATGAATTAATTCCATCACCATTGAATTTAGGTCAAGTGCGCGACCTTCTATGCAGAAAATTAGGTAACATTTGAATACTATTACTACTACCACTCTCAATTACTGTCACATGAATTTTTAACAACCCTCCGGTACACTCGCCGGATTATTATTCCAAAAGTCAAATTACATAGACCGGCGTGATAGTTAAAAGTCGTCCCTAGGTACCTAATTAAACATTTAATCATTATTCTATTCGGGAGCCGAGTGACATTTAACAAAACCGCATTATTCTAACAGACCGAAATAAAATCATTTAATTATGGTTATACTCCCGAGAAATTACGGCATTTGTGAAGGGACCGAGTGTAAAGGGAGTTCTCTTAAAATAATTGGTATTAAGCCATCTGGTTAATGGCCACTACCCTATGCTCCTTCTTCTCAAATTTATTTAGTACCGGTGCGGCGTTAAGATTAATAGGGAATGTATATTAATGGGCGGTTGGATCATCATGTCACACGCATATTTTGTCAGTGATAAAACCAGCAAACACGCTGGTTATTTAATACCTCGACATTTGCAAAGCGCAAAACTGAAGTTATGGGAACGGGTGGTTAGGCAGATTAGTGAAAAAAATGTGGACCGGACAAGAGAACTCATTCTTTGTTCTTATCATTCATTTCTTATTCACAATATTGCCAGACGTTTTGTATTCTACTACTAAAAGAAAAAAAATACTTATATAACGACAATCTCCGAAATCATCAACAGAAATATCCGAATAGATCATTAACACTGAAGTCATTAACATGAGGAAAGAGCAAGAGTATATACAAATCGGTTTGTAAAAAATATTTTAATTTTTATATCTCAAAAAGTACGTTAGATATTTTTTTTCAATTTTGGTATGTGTTAATAGAATATAAAACCACATGTTTGAGTTAGAACAGTTATTTTATAGCTCCACCAGTGGCGTCCCTGTAAACATGTCCTCTGATATGGAGATCCGTAGTCAGTTCAAAATCATAGGCCCATAATCCTATTAAGCTACCTATCCAAAATTCATGAAAAAGCAGTTGCAAATAGAATATACCCATATCTAGAATCAAATAATTTATTCACAAACAGTCAGTTTGGCTATAGAGCTAATAAATCCACTGAACTAGCAACACTTGAATTTGTCCAAGAAATCTACCACCACCTTGATAATAGTAAAAAAGTAGCCAGTCTCTTCTTTGACTTAACTGCAGCCTTCGACTCACTGAATCCGAAATTTCTTGAAACCAAGTTAGAGGCAATTGGAATACGTGGAAATATCCTTACATGGTTAACCTCTTATCTAGCAAATACAAACATTTTTGTCTCACTTAACTCTGAATCATCTAATATTGTAGATATGGAAATAGGTGTTGCACATGGTTCTATTATAGGCCCGCTCCTGTTTCTTATTTTTATAAACGACCTGCCAGAGTTCGTTAAAGATGGGGAAACATTCATGTACGCGGATGACATATCTGTTATAATCCACAGTGACAGCACAAAAGAGTTAGAAACTAAGACAAACAGGGTCATTGAGCAATTTGAAGATTGGTGTCATAGAAATTCTTTAATTATTAATAAGAGTAAAACGGTTTTTTTATATTTCACAAATATAACATCTGATGACATCCCAAAAATAGAGTATGTCAACACCACTCAAGAAACTACATTTTTAGGCTGTGTAATTGACTCTACTTTAAATTTTGCCCCTCAAATATATAGCCTGTGTTCTAAGCTAGCAAAAACAACATTTGCAATTTTAAATTTAAAGAAAGACTGGAGGTTTAATAACGTGCTACTATTCTCTAGCATAGTCCGTAATAAGCTATAACATCAGTATATGGGGACAGTCAGTTGAGGCAAACAGAGTCTTTGTCATGCAGAAGAGAATCATTAGGATACAGTTTAATCTGAACTACAGGGAATCATTCGGAACAAAAAAAATTATGACGGTTACATGCATTTACATATTTAATGAAGGGCGCCAGAAATTCATATAAAAAGTTTTAACCTCAGCAAGTATAAGAAAACACCCTATTATGCCGGTAGTTATATATACAATAAACTTCCTTCAGAAATAAAGTCACAAGATTTTTTTCAGCCTATCCAGAAATAAACTTGAAATATTTCTAATTCAAAATTGAAGGATGATAATTTTTGTTTCTTGTTTTTTCTTCTCGTTATTTCATAGTATCACTACATAACATGTAAATTGTGCATATGTACCTATATACAGTATTTTGTTTTACACATCTTGTTTTATAAGTATATGTTTGTTAGTCTATCTGTAACCCTGTTTTCGTTTTATATATTTTACTCTGGCAAAACCAATTTGTTCATGTAACAAGATTTTACGGTTAATAAATTTATTATTATTATTATTATTATTATTATTATTATGTTTTAATAAAAAAGTGGCACGCCACTGACATTTCTCCATGTGAATATTTCTTCTTATTAGATTAGCCTGGTTGCAACGGTCACGTTTTGAAAGACGCGAAAATTTCAATTATGCTCTGTCCTGTATTATAGCCCGCGCAGTTACTATGCTTGGTCTTGGCTAGAGTACGCGTAGTAGGGAATACACTGTTTGAATTTACATCCTGTTGGTTATTTATGACAAATATGTTTACCCAATCGTGGGCAAGCATCTGGAGACGACGCGAGTTTTACGCGGGAGTTTGCCCTGGGCCCGCTCTAAGGCAGGTTACGGAATTTTGCTTCGATTTTAGGCGAAAATGGTGAATTTCAAGTCCGCTGTCAAATGGAAAATAAAATAGTGATAAATAATATGTTTCAATTCGGCTACTCATTACATATTCAAATAAAGATCGATTTACACTAGAAAAAAAGTTGATTGATTGATTTGCCAGTGTAAGGTAGACATTGCTGCCACTTCCAGCATTCAATTTGGATGCAGTGAGAACCACATGACCCAGGGGGTAGGAATGTAGGACGAGAAGTGTGTTTGTGAGATGCTTCTTTTTATGTCTCCATGCCTCTTTTAATTAAAACATATTCTTCATAGGATTTTGCAAACAGCAGAAAAAATAACTATCTATAACTAAAAGAAAAAGTATGTGTAAATTATTAATGAAATATTTGCATTCTTTCGATAACCTGAATTCTGGTTATGCTAGCAAATTGAAATACTAAAATGAATTTGTCTAATTTCTTATTTGAAAATTCTCTTTATGAGTGGCTTTCTGATGAGCTCTAGGATAAGGGCGAAAAACGTTTCAAAGGCTAAGCATTTCCGAGAAACAGAATGATAGATTACATGAAAATGTAATCCATTAGAATGAAGAATTTTTAAGACAAGGTAGATATATAAATTCATTTTAGGCCTTCGTTCTTATTTTTAACTGAATCTTCATGATCGAAGGGGGTTATGTAGATACTAGTTTAATCTGCATGGCCGTAGGGGACTGTGTGGATGCTAGTGTTAGAATAAGAATTGTCATATAAGAAATTAGACAATTTCAATTTAGGATTTTAATTTGCTAACATAACCAGAATTCAGGTTATCGATAGAATGCAAAGAATTCTACACATACTTTTTCTTTTAGTTATAGATAGCTATTTTTTTCTGCTGTTTGCAACATCCTATAAAAAATATGTTTTAATACAATTAACATGCCTCTTTTAAGTTTCCATCTTTATCATCAGATGTGGAGTGTAGGTGTTCGTGAGATGTTAATATTAAGTTTCCATCTATTATCTTCTCTTTGTCTATTCCTCCTTTGAGTCTTCTGTTTCTTCTGTTTAAGGGTCTAGCAGTTTGTACTTCCTCCCATCCGCTTGCGTCCAGACATGGTTTCATACGTTTCAATAGAAATGCATGTTTTCGTTTCAGCGTCCTGCACCAGTGCGTCCATCTCGTCAGTTTGCCAAGACATACATCAGCTCGCCGCAAGAAGATTTTATTTATTAACCGTTCCACAGGCAAACAGCCATCCACGGTGGAAGTGAAAGGAGGAGCCCCAAGAGAACATTGGAACCAAGACACCCTGTATTCCGATCTGTCAAGGTAATGCAAAAGCAAAAATATATCTAGGACAACATTTTGGACGCCCTGTGTATCCGTAGACAACAATTACTTTGACTTCCATCCGCCTCTCGACTATTTAAAATTAGTTTTTGAGTTAATAAATTAAGCTAATAAAGTTAATAAATTAAATTAATATTGCTTAGCTTTCTGTAATCGCCTGGCTTATCCTCCCTTCTTGGGCTGATTTGTTACACTTCACTTCATATATATGTCACTGGAGCATCCCTGTGATTTGTTGTTGCAGGGTAATATATGAGTTTATGACTTGACCCACTTGATACCTAGCAATGCGTCGATTCGATTGCACATGTTTAGTTTCTCTTAGTAGAGTTATATTATATTGCAAGATGTTTGTATCCCCTTTTTAAGTTGTTTATATACGCTATTAGTGATGCTATACTCAAGTATTGAATATCGGCTATATGAAATAGCAAGACCTATGCTAATTTATATCAACTAATTAAATCGTGAAAAATTCGACAATTCAACATAATTCCGCACGATTTCTCACAGTTTTAACCGAGTTCATTGGAGATTTCCTAACAGCCAATTAAACGCGTCTGCCTTCGTCGCAAACCGAACTCAAACTCCTAGAAAAGAAGTTATCCTATTATTTATTGTTCACGACCAAACAAAGTAAAAACGTCTGAGTCTGCCTCGAATAATTATAAAATTGCTCGCTGAAATACAGATTCTGTTAATTATATATACTAAATAGTTATACATCCTGTCTAAAACGCCCTCTCCATTCATTTAGCGCTACCAACAGACACTACATATACTGGTAATCAGATATATCTTCAGCTTTTATTTAATACTTGTTTTGCCACTTGAAGCTGTCTCGCGCACCAGATGAGGCCATATTTGTGCCTAGCACGTAGTCTGATGACATGGGATATTTTTGTATTCTACAACCGCCCGATGTTGCAGCTGAAAGCCCTCCGAAACTTTACTTCCTTAGAGTTCTCGTCACATTTTTTGTTTGTTATACTCGAGGAGCAAGCTTATCCGAACTGTAAGCAAAGTAATTACATTTTGTTTACTTTGCTGTTGTTTGGCTTACTTCAGTACAGGCACTGTTGCTTTGTTTTTTACCAGCGACGCTTAGTTTAGTTTATCCTAAAGTCGTTTTAAAAATATTCGTTTGTTTAAAACTTTTTGTTGATTACTCTAGAACGACGGTAGGTACTTAAATATTGAACGGTTTAGTGAACAGGTTATTAATTATGGAGTAATTAAATTAAGTAAGAAACTTTATCGTTTTATGTTGAAAAATATGAGTGCTCTTAATTTGAAGTTCGGGCCCGTAATAATAAAGGTAGATACTTCTCTTGTTTACCTAAAGTAAACTCGACGTAGATTGTAAACAATCAGACTACATGTAGCTTTAAAAGATGAACCCGGTTTTGTTGGTTTTAACATTGAAATTTGCGGGCATTTGACTTTTTAGGGGAAGACATAAAAAGAAAGAAGTGCTTCTGTACTCGAAACCCTTGAAATTATTACTTACACAGGTTGAAATAAAATTTACTGGATTAGCATTATCATTTTATTTCCATGTTGACAAAGAACAGAGAAATATAGATATACAATCTATAGTGGCCAAAATGGATTTAGGTAGAAACATTCGTGTGAGTCAGCATTACAATTTGTGTGTGGACAATAGAGGAGAGACATTGATGATGGGAAGGTTACGCGAACGAGTGTGTTCGTTGACGTGCAGCGCACCTTTAAGAAGATAGATAGCCCTAGGTTATTGTTTAAATGGTAAAAAATCAACTGCCCTAAGATGGATAGCAAATTAATTAAAAATGGTTTTCACAATACTAAAGTTAATAATATTCTCTTTGATGTTCAATGCTCTCTTCAGCATTGAATATATAAACCGTAACTTTGTCGGCTGTACTCTTTTAACTTTATTCAAAATATGCTAATATCACACTTTCAGACACATTTTAACTTCTTAGAATCATACCAAGTCTTTGAAAGCAGATTCATATTGACTGGCCGATTTGTTGGGAATGAATCCAGAAGTTGCACTTTCGCTGCTTCAGATACTTCACATGGTAAATCCTCATTACTTTCTGATAACGTGTATTATGTTTTTATTCAATTCCAATGATACAATTATTGAATAAACAAAGTGCCACCAACTCAAGATTCAATAAAAACGCGTGTTTTCTTAATAAATTATTGATTGTTTACTAAAGCTTGTTAGTTACATTGCTATCGTTACTGACGCGCCAAAATATTTGATGGTAAAATAGGTGCGGCAAATTTTAGATGACATACATGTCAAATAAATTAGTTGAAAATGTGAAAATTCTCTCTTCATAGTTTTAGACATTTTTTAACTGTGGGAGACAATTTTCGAAAAAATGTTGTTTGATGCCCGATTGCGAAATTTTTTTGCATTCCCGAAGCGCAATCTAGAATCAAAACTAACTATTTCCTTTATCTATTCTCTTTAGACGTTGCACCCTGTATGTTTTCCAGTGGGAGTCTACCAGCTTCCTCGCGGGCAGTAGCGTCAACTACCTACCAAATTTCACTGTTCTCCGTCAAGTAGCCTTTCAGCTGTAGCGTCAACAGACAGACAGACAGACAGACAACAGACCGACAGACAGACATACTTACGGACTGACGGAATTGAAAGACTTTCATTTTCGTAATCTACATGGTCTGAAATGTGGAAATTCGAAGTAATCTCGGAGGGTGATTTTTTCACGAGAGCGAGAGAAGGAAAAACTATACGGAAGACGTTGATCTAAAAAGGTAAGAGTCAATTTCATAGGGAACGTCTTATAAAAAAATACAGATGTTGTTGGTGTTATTTTTACCAAACTATACGCCCCTAAGTCGCATAGGCCTGGGACACCCTGTATATAGAGGTATAAATGAAAACTTTTAGACACAGAAAGGCTTCTCTACAAATTAAATTTTTATTTAGCTAATATACAATATACGTATGGCTCATTTTTGCAGCACGAAAACATTATGTACATCAGTTGCTAATCCCCAGTGTACTATGGCATATTTACGTTACACAGGCAACATCCTCGCTCACTACGTTAATATTCAGTCCCGAGCAATATTTTTCTCGTGATATTGTTCATTTTTATTATTTTTCAAAAAAGCTTGCAACTGTACTTGATATATATTTAAATTGCATCGGAAATTGCAAATTATCCTTGTTTGTATAATTTAAAAATTGCAAGATATTATTGGAAAGTCAACACAAAAGCCACTGCCAAAGGAATCACTACTTCCGTATCCAAATTTCCTATCCAAGTCACTTTTAAGGAAACATCTTGACTATATTTGTACTGTAACATGTGGAAATTATTTCTCACAGAATTTTAATAATATTTGGTGCAGATGTTGAAAAATTAGAGGCGTTAAAAATGAAGTTTCTAGACTTTTATTAGCTTGCTCTCCTCATTTTCCCCTATTCACAACCCCCCACCCCTTCAACGGAATCATCTAAAGCAGATGTCATTAAAATGCATAAGTACGTATAATAACTTTCAAGTGAATATCTCAATTTTATGTTACCAACCCCTTTAATAATGAAGGGGAGGTGGTGGGTTGAAAAGTATTAGAAAGAAATCTGAGGCCTTGGTTTCTAGTATATACACCAATTCCCAAGTTTCTGTACTCTTACCAGCTTGCTTTACTTATTTTCTACTATTTACCCCTATTTAACCCCCAACCCTTCAACGGAATCATCTCAAAATATAATCTAGTTCAAGTTGTCGATATAATATATACGTGTATCAAATTTCAAGCGAATATCTCAATCTCATTTTATCAACCCCTTTAATAATGGAGCCAGGGTGGTGAGGAGTAGAAAAATATTATAAAAAATGTGAGATCTTGGCTTCTAGCATATACACCAAACCTCAAGTTCCTGCTTGCTTTAGTTATTTTCCCCTATTTACCCTTTTATAACCCCCCACCCTTCAATGAAATCATCTCAAAATATAATCTAGTTCCAGATGTCGTTATAATACATACATGTATGAAATTTCAAGTGAATATTTCAATTTCATTTTATTAAACTCTTTAGTAATCCAGAGGGGTAGTGAGGGAAGGGGTTGAAAATATTACAAAAAATCTGAGGTCTTGGCTTCTAGAATATGCACCAAATTCCAAGTTACTGTACTCTTACCAACTTGCTTCACTTATTTTTCCTTATTCTCTCCATTTCTAACCCCCAACTCTTCACGGAAATTAGGGCAAATTATAATCTACTCCCTGATGTCATCATAATATACAGGGTGTTTGGTGCATCGTGTGCCAAATTGAAATGGCCGACAGAACGGGTTGTCTGCTATCCTTTCAGGCCCCTTAACAATTCCCATGCGGGATTTTTCATATCGACCTTCTATCTTTTTAATGAAAAAAATCCCAAATTCTACATTTAAATTCAAATTATAAAAAAGGTATTAGGCGTAGACTGCGAATTTCATTTTTATTTTGGTGTGTATTGTTGAAGGGTTCTTTTAAATCCAAAATTACTGGCATTAATCATCTAGTTGTTTTTTATTCACTCGCAAACTTTCAGAATAGATAAAATTTAAATTTAAACTTAGACTTTAGACGACTATAAAAAAAAACTCCCTACTTTGGGAACACATTGTCTAGATATTGTCTTACTATCAATCGCCAGTGCGCGGGACAGCCGTCATTTTGAAAAACTATAGGCGTATGCGTATATTGGGCGGGATGGCCCTATTCAATGGCCTCCACGTTCCCCAGACCTAACTCCGTTGGATTTTGTGTCCGAGGTCGTGCCAAAGAGCTCGTGTACGCGACGGAGGTTGCGACTAGGGAGGAACTTGTCCTCTTGTCCAACGCATAGAAACGGCTTTCGGTACAATTAGGGAGGAAATACGACTTCATACAACAACTGTCGAAATACGAAGCAGATGTCGGGCCTGCATTCGCAACAAAGACCAATACTTTGAGCAAGATTTTTAATAAATGATAAAAATGTAACTGTTTATTTATTTCAAGAAAACCAATGAACAGAAAGAGACAGAAGATAGATTTTACTTCGCAAGAGTGAGATAACAGATTTTACCTGTTTCCCATGCATAATTTAAGCAAAAATAATTTTTTATTCGGAATTTTGAATATTAGCCTTATGTGACCCGATTCATTAATTTAGCGAATTCACGAAGTTATTAAAATATTTTTATGACATGTGGCACATCACTAGCAAGAGGATAGACTAGAGAATTTTTGAGGGAGTCGGAAGATCCCGGTTGCTTTGAGCTTTTTTTATAGCGATGTAAAGTTTAAATTTAAATTTTACCTATTCCGAAAGTTTGCGAGTGAATAAAAAAAACAACTAGATGACTAATGCCAGTAATTTCAGATTTAAAAGAATCCTTCATGAACACACATCAAAATAAAAATGAAATTCGCAGTCTACGCCTAATACTTTTTTTATAATTTGAATTTAAATGTAGAATTTGGGATTTTTTTCATTAAAAAGATAAAAGGTCGATATGAAAAATCCCGCAGGGCATGGAAAGTATTAAGGGGCCTGAAAGGATAGCAGATAACCCTTTCTGTCGGCCATTTCCGTTTGGCACACGATGCACCAAACACCCTGTATATGTGTACCAAATTTCAAGTGAAAGTCTTAAACGGTTGCTGAGAAAACGTGCTCAAAAAAAATTACAGGCCGACAAACAGACCAACAGACAGACAGAATGTTTTTTTCTCTCAAATTTAAAATCTCGACATTTTATGACATGTTAAGCCTATTTCCACTTCATATGTGGATGTGGAAGTAAAAGTAAGCAACATAATTAAGTACAAAGTTAACTTCTAATGCATTGAAAATGAGTTATCATGAAGAAAATTCCCATGTAAGTTGTATACTTTCAAATGCGATTCGCGAAACAATTTAACTACCCGCTAGTAGAGATACATACAAAAAGTGACATAAAATTTATCGTAAGTAGCTTTCAGTCAGCTAACAGTCAATTCGATTCCAAATAAACCGTCCGCTGGTAGGTTAAACGTGTATAAACTTTTCTTATATTTTGATTTCTGACATTTGAAAAGGGTTTGTGCAGTTAGAGCTGAAAAGAAAGAAAACGAGCCATTGTGCGGCGTCAGACTTCGATAACAGTGTCCGCTGGCCGTTAAGGAAATCTGGCTGACGAAAAGGAACATTGTAGCTACAGGCGCAGATTTTAACAAAGGATTTTCCGACGATTAGCGGCATATCCAGCGCGTGATTCCGCTCACCAATACTGACTTCTGCTAACGACCTCCCCGACGTTTCTGCTGAAAGATAACCCGGATCGATTAAGGGATGAAGCTGGTTGCTTAATTGAATTGCGAAACTAAAACTTAACTTCTCACGTATACAAGATTGCTGCTCGGATGACATTTTTATAGCGACCATTTAATTCAGTTAACAACAGTTAAGTCATTAAATACGATATTTTTAAAAGTAGTAAACTGACTCCAAAGTAATCGCCCGTGTATAGTACAGGATGTTGTTTAATGCCCTAATAACATGGTACAAAATCTTTAGGAGATAACACGACTACCTGATTGAAACGAGAAGCCGAGACAGTTTGTGAATATACGGTGATTCCCTTTAATAATGGATTGCGGGTGGTAGGGTGGAGGTGGCAGATGTCATAAAAACTGGTCCAATGGCTGAAAATTTATTCAGTTCTGCATCTTCGCATTTATAATTTCAGTACAGTAGTATAATGCATAATATCACCAGCTAAGTGCTGAGCTATTCTCTTGAATAGTTAACAATCCCAGCTAGCACACTGACGTCAATTTGCCGTCATTTATTTGTCATGATTTACGTCATAAGTCCCAATATAACGACGTTTAATGTACGTCTAAATATCACATCCTAATGACGTCATATCCTGACGCTCAATATGACCTTAATTTGACGAATATGGCCCCAAATGAGAACCCTTTTCATACGTCATTTTGACGTACGATCAAGGTTTAATACTGATGTCAACATAACGTTTAATATGACCTTGATTTGACGAATATGGGCCCAAATAAAAATCATTGTTCGCTTGAGAATAATATTTAATCTTTCGGTTTTTATTCATTTCAGATTTTTAATAATTAGGAATGGTTTGAATATACATATATTATTATAACAGAATTTTAAATACTTACCTTGAAAAATCCGCGGGCTGTGGGAGTTGAACCATCGGCCTCTTGCTTGGTAGTCCAATATTCTTCCCTCTGGGCTATTGTCCTTCATGTACATTTTACTTTGGAGAGTGTATTTATTACTTGCAGTTAAGTATCCGGTTTAAACATAATATTCCCTTTCAGCCTTAACTGTGTACAATTTGTGCATTAAAAAAATCAAGTGGAATGGCAAATTTCTATAAAATACTTACGTTATGCGAATAGTGAATGTTGTTCAATTAAGCAATGGATGTTATGTTCATATGGGTGTTAAAAAATATTTAAAAATATTCTTTATTAACGAAAGAGAATTGGATGTTTTAAAATTAAAAGAAAAAAGTGAGTTTTCACTTAATATAGATGGCAGCAGTCCTCTTTTGCGTTATAGTCAAAGATAAAAGTAAATTTACTAATGTTTGCTATAGTGGTGGTAGACTGCCATTTTAATAATCGGTTTTTGGTTAGAAAGTGTCTACGCAATCGCCGCGGCGGTTGTTTTAACTATTTACATAGCCGCCGCGTCGGTTGGTTTGATTCCATACGTAACCGCTGCGGCGGCCTATTTATTTTGTGCTATAGCGGTGTTTTCCAGGTGGATCGCTGGCGTATGCGTAACATTCTCACGTTGGGGAGCAACAGGTCTCGGGTTCAACTGCTGGTCACTGAACTTTTTTTTATTATTATTATTTTGTAACAATTAATGGCTCTTTTTCACAAATTCTGGTTGGATTTGACGGCAGAAATAATGTTTTCCTTCTTTTTTATATCATAATTTATTTCTTTCATGTGATTCTTTTAGGTTAGGTTAGGTGGTTGTGTTAGTTAGGTTGATATTTATTTTACTAAATAATTGTTAATAAATTGGTAGCGCCACAGGCAGTATTAGCGTCGCAGACAGAAAATTAAAACAATTCAATTTCTCTGCGCGGCGGTTCAATAAGTCGTGAAAAAGATCCGCCGCGGCGGTTGCATAGACACTCCCTTTTGTTTAATTCGCCCTGCGGTTTGAAATACATATATACACAGATCATTATTAATCTGTGCATATATACATATATACAAGGTTGAGGGAAATATAGGTCAGCGGTCAGCTACTGGATGTTAGACCTATTTTCAATAAGGTGGCGATAAAGATAGTAGTTGTGATAGAGACGCGGTATAGTTTGAATTTAAATGTCATACATACCTAGTAAAAGTGAATTATTTATTATTTGTTTGCTTATAGTAATGAAACATATTCTTTATAGGATTTTGCAAACAGTGGAAAGAAAAGCTATCTATGAGAACTAAAGGAAAAACTATATATAAAAATATTAATATATTAATAATTCCCTATAAAGAATATGTTTCATACCTAGTAAAGGTAGAATAAAATTTACATGGCATATATGTGGTAAAGATTTAACATGTAGCTGTGGTACCTATATACGGGATAGAGTAAGAACAAAATAATTATTGTGATTCAATGCAACTAATATATAAAGGTAACTATTATAAAAGATTAAAATATAAAAAAGGTATGTGACCGTTTATATGTATTTATATATTATACCCAAAACATAAACGTTACTTAAAAATGACGTCATAACAATATTCAGCCCACGACGTCTCTGTGACGATCTAAAATATGATGTAGCTTTGACGTCATTTTCAAATCCGGTGTATGACGTCAGATAACGTCTAAAAATGACGTCATAACTACGTCGACGACGTCTTTGCGACGTACTAAAATATGACGCAATTTGACGTCATTTATTTGGCAAATGACGTCGTAGACCAATACTGACCTTAAACTGACGGCAAATTGACGTCAGTGTGCTGGCTGGAATATGATCATCAATCTGAACATAACCTACGAGTCTGCCACCAACATATTAGAATCTTACGTAATAAGAAATTAAAATTTTCAGAGATTGTCAGTATTTCTGAATTAAATTACAACTAATGTGAGTTTTAAACTTTAAAACTAGAAAGGTATAAATCATAGTATGGGTGGGGTAGGAATTTTTGTATGTCATGAAATAGACTTTAAAATTGTGAAATGTAATGTTCAAAAAAACAGAACATTGTTTAATTGATGTTCTCTTGAATAACAGTAGTATCTTAGTGAGTTGTTTTTATAAGTCACCCTCCAACAAGCCAGCTGACTCCGAATATCTCATAAATAATATTGATAACTTGTTAAATTCTGTATATAAAGCTAATACTCCCACTTTCATTTGTTGTGATTTTAATTCCAATTTTGACGAGACTATTTATAATATAAATATTATGTAATATCTTTAACTGTTATGGTCTGCACAAATGTATAACCGAATAAACGCAAGTTGCATAACCATTTACTTATAGAAGGATAAGAGGCTCTCTTAGAATAGATAAGAGAATAATTGCAGACATAGCATTCTTTACCTTTTGTTGTATATTATAGACCCGTCTTAATTTGTATCTCATACTGTTAAGTTCTCAGTGAAATAATTTTTTCTTCTTTTTAAAAACGGGCTTTTCCTTCGAGAAAACAGCAGTCACGCATCCAGGGTAATTCAAAAACTATAATTGACAATATTTTCTCAAATACAAATATTAACTCTATAAACCCTAAAATTATATATTCTGACCTGTCTGATTATTTCATGCAATTAATTTCTTATCAATGTACTTTCGATAAACTGGACATCAGCAATAAACCTCAATTACGAAGATTTTTTAATAATCCAAAAAACTTAAACTACTAAATACTTACTTTCAAATCAAAAATGGAATTTCTTGGCGGAAAATCGGAACCAAAATTAGGATTATTGTTTTTCACAGTTCTATACTACTTTTCTCGAAATAATGGACAAAGCTTTTCCGTTGGAATATTACAAGCCAGAGCAAAAGTTAACTAATTGCGAACCATAGACAACTGACGATATTGTTAATGAAGGCATTTTTAAGGGATTTATACAGAACTTTTAAAACCACGAGTGACGAACAAGTTCACTTACGCTAGATACTAAGATCTTATTATGGAACTGAATTTCAAAATCAAATAACAAATGAAAGACTGCTTGGGACATCATTAAAAACAGTACTAGTAAAAATAATAATAATCTACCCAAACATTTTACGGATTTGGATGGAAAGAATCTTAATACACAGGAAGGAGCTGCAAATTCTTTTAATATTTTTTGTATTAATTCAATTAAACATCTAACATATAACATGCCACCATCATTAAACGATATCAAAATAACTAACAATACTAGTTCAATCTTTCTGGCCATTAACTACCGCTGAAATGCTTACGATTATAATATCTGTCTTGACAATGAACTCATCTGGTGAAGATGAGATACCTCGTTCTTTATTATTAAAAGTAGCTGAATTTATTATTGAACCACTGATATTCATAATTAACTTACCCTTTACAGAGGGTATTTTTCCAGCTAGTCTGAAAAATCACTAATCATACCAATACATAAAAGGGATAATAAATGTCTAATTAGAAATTATAGAGGAATTGCACTTCTTTAAACTTTTTCTAAAACCTTTGAAAAATCATACCACCTGCAATTGACTGATTTTATAACGAAGCATAAACTGCTCGGCTGTCCCAAGCAGAAACACAGTAATTGACAAATTTATAAAAATTGAGTTTTCTAAAGTATTGGACTTACTGTGTCCCAACACGTCTTGTGGAACACTTATAATTGATTAAATAATGAACATTTAAGAGTTATTATGTGCACAAAACACAGTAAGTGACACTGAATGAGCAGCTGTACCGGAACAAAACACAGTATTAGCCAAATACCATTGGAAAACACAGTAAGTACTTTGACATTACTGTGTTTTTGCATGGTCTGAGTAGTTACTTTGTTTTGAAAATGTTGGTCAGATCGTCCCTTCCATAATTACCACCACTTACTGTGTCAAGTGAAATTATGGGCAGCATCCGATTCAGTTGTTTAAGAGACCTTCATTTCTATTTAAATACCTACGTGTGCCTCCATTGTCAATTTCCTACACCCAAACACACTTACTGTATATCTAATGTTTACTTTTTGAGCATCTACCAGTTACAAATACAGTAAATGCAGTTACTGTGTTTTGCATATAAATAAGTATGTATGTACAGATTGCGAAGCTACTTAAAAACAAATTATGTGCTGCTAATCAAACATTTTTAAATATATTTTTACTCTGATAATGGAGAATGACACATCAAGTCATTTACGAAACTTCTGTGAAAATATATGACAATATCTCTTCAAATGTTGTGATAATAATTCATTTAAAATCAATTTTTCCGATATTTAGCCCGACGACAATTACTGTGTTTCTACTTGGGACAGCCGTGCTATCTACTTATTAATTTGCCATTTCTAAAGGTCTATCAACAAAATATGCCGTCTTGTCTCTTTATAACTATCTGTTGGACAACTTCGAGAGGATATCTAAAACTGCCTGTTTGTTTTTGATTTAAGCTTTTGACACAATGAACCGTACATTGTTATTGGACACGATTCACCACTGTGACGTTCGGATACAACCCTTAGTTGGACTAAGACATATCTTACCGGAAGAACTCAGTTTGTTGCAATAAACACCACTTGATCTATTCCTCTTGCTGTTTGTACTGGGGTGCCGCAGGGTACTATTTTAGGACCGTTATTGTTAATTATAATCATAAACCATATTGGATATAATCTAGGAAATGTATTTACATCAATTTCTGCAGTTGATACTACTGTTACTATTTACTCCAACTGTACTGATGAACTGAGCTATAAAGTTAATGTCACTGTCAAAAGTATGCAAAATTATTGTACATCTATAGGTTTAGCTTTAAATGCGCTAAAAACAGAATTAATTATATCTTCAACTAGGAAAACTTATTACAGTTTGTTAGTTAAATTTGATAATCGTTCTGTAACTCAAAGCAGTAGTGTACAATTACTTGGCGTACATATAGATTCTCAACTGAATTGGGGATATCACATAGACCATATAGTTAGATATCCACTCAGTACCTTGTTATTTGATAGTTACGGTCATATATTAACATTTTAAAAATATATTAATATACACATGTTCACTCACAATTAAGAGGGAACAGTACTCGCTTAATATTCTCATAGCTTATCTACACTAGCTAAAAGTTCTAAAGTAACGCCTATAAAATTATTTAATAAATTACCATCGCATATAAAAGGTATAAATATTATTCCCTTGTTGACAAAAGAAGTGAAATCGTTGTTACTAAAATTTGCTTTTTACTCAGTTGAAGAGTACCTATAGTCTGATCTTTCATAAGAGCCTTAAAGACTTAATTTTTATTGCTTTAATGTGTTTTGACCTATCCTGGTCTTTCACCACATTTTACTGGATATTTTAATTTGCTTCTTATTTATATATAACTTATCTAAATGCTTGTTAGTCTTTTTCTTCTTAGTGTAGTATCAGTGTAGCCGTACTTTAAATATTGTGTTTGACTGTATTTCAATGTTTTCTTGGAAAGCCGAGTGAAATAAAAAATATTATTGAAAGAATATGTCTTTATAGGATTTTGCAAACGGCGGAAGAAAACTATCTATGAGAACTAAAAGAAAAACTATATGTAAAAATATTGATGAAATCTTTGCGTTCTTTCGATAACCTGACTTCTGAATATGCTAGCAAATCAAAAATCCCAAAATAAATTTTTCCCATGTCTTACTTGACATTCTCATTATAACACTAGCATCCAACATAGTCCCCTACGCCTAAGCAGATTAAACTAGTATCTACATGACCCCCTACGGTATGAAGATTCAGTTAAAAATGAGAGCAAAGGCCTAAAATGAAAGTTATGAACCTACCTTGTTTTAAAAAATTTTTCGTTCTGATAGATTACATTTTCATAAAATCTCTCATTCAGTTTTTTGGAAATTCTTAGCCTTTGAAACGTTTTTCGCCCTTATTCTGAGCTCATCAGAAAGGCACAAAGCCACTCATAACGATATTTCATGCAAAACCAAGGCAATATCCATGAATAAGTACGAAATATTTATATTTGACATCGACTATTATTATTATTATTAATACGTTCAACTTAGTATCATCTCCAACATCCCTCATATGAACAACTTCCAGTATCCTGCTTTAATTATACTATATGTCCTGGCTAATATGTGGTAAATCTGGATGCCTTTGTCTAAATTATTGAGTAACCTAAGTCTGAATTTAACACCTTTCACCGTTTGCGATCATCATGAAAATTTTGATATGAAAGGTTTGTGTTAAAAGTTTTTTTAACTATTTTTACACAGTTTGCAACTCATAAATATCACGCGAAAACTAATAAATCTAGCACTTACTTTAGTCAGAGGATAAACATGACTTCTCCAAGAAATTTGTGTAAAAAAAGTTACGACAATATAACAAATGAATTTATATGGAACGCTGGCAAAAAGTAACGTTTTGATAACGAAATTACTAAAAATTTACAAACTCTAAACTACCTAAACAATTTGGACAAAGTGCTTAAAACCATATTTTTCAATTCAATGATTGGAATTTACTACAAACAGTAAATAAACCACATTCTTAAAATATCATTTGAATACATAATGTTCCATCTGGTTACGATTCTTAACCATAATTCTTTAATTAAAAATGCCGTATCCAGAGATTTCAGATTAATCAATCCCAAATGATAAATTATAATTTCCCAAACGGTTTTGCTCAACTTGTTTACAAGTTGGGCACTGCATTAGTTTAAAATATGACCTGTGCAATAATTAATTAGTTATAAAGTGTCTTTGAAATATTAATTAAGGAAGAAAACTTTTAATTAAAGAACTAAATTGCTGTCTGTACCTTTAATTGAATAATTGAAGTATTGACTAACTTGCAATTCAATTAAGAGAAAAATAAAATACGAGGTTTGTTTGGGACGATCGTGTTGGCACCTGGTATATAAAACATACCACCCTTAATGAACTGATACACTTAAAGTAAAGCATTTTTACTAGGGAATACAATAACATGTAAATTGTGTGTGATTTTGTTATCGGAACAAACTCAAGTAGACAACAAGCAAAATAGACCAACTAGTAAAGCAAAAATAATTTCATGTATATACTTAATTTGAGGTGCCTAGTACATAATACATTTAAAAAGTTATCAGCATAAATGTTTTATAGTAAAACACAATGGAAACCCTTGTGGTAAATTTTATGCTAATTCAGGAGTGCCACAAGGATCAAATCTTGGTCCATTACTATTTGTGTTATTTATTAACGATCTGCCTTCAATTGTTAAATGATTTAAATTCTTACTTTTTGCAGATTTTAAAATTTGCAAATTAATTAAACCAGCTAGAGATTGTATGGAACTCCAGAAAGGCATTGATAGTATTTACAGGTGGAGCTGCGATTTTAAGCTACAATTTAGTATAAAAATGTTTTACAATAACAATTACTAGAAGGAGAGAGCCCATTGTGTTCAACTACAAAATGAATCACATATGTTTAAAAAGGACTTACAGTGATAAAGACTTGGGTGTTGCCTATGACTGTCATCTTTTATTTGCTGAACACATTGAGAACATCTCTGTATCTTCAAATCGTATGTTAGGATTTATAATGAGACAAACATCCACTTTCACCAACGTCACAACGTACTCTGTATTATGCATTACTAAGAAGAAAACTTTAGTTTGCATCTATAATTTAACACTCACAACCTCAAATCTACATGAATACACTTGATAAATATACAGAATAAATTTCTTAGATATATGTATTTCAAAAAATACCATACGAAACCAGACTATCATTATGTTAGATCTGCATATTTAAGAACTGAATTTAATAAGTCGTCTCTTGATATGAGACGTAAACCAGCAATACTGATGTCATTGTATAAAGTGGCAAATAGTATCATTAACAGCCCCGAACATTTTAGCATTATTACCCATTTTATTGTAGGGTTATTCACTATACAGGGTGATTCACGTATGCCATTCATTAAAAGTTTTTCAACTTGCAGTTGGATTAGAAACTTGAAATTTGGTATGCAGCCATAATCGATCATGCCCGTTCTGTCTAAAATTTTTAGTCCTATAACTATACAGGGTGTGCCAAAAATTGGTAGCAACTTTCTTATTTTAAATGGAAACCTATATTTTTCTTTACATGGTTCGATTGGTCTTCTAATTCTGAGTTTAGAGAACCTAAGTTATGTTAACTTATCTATTACAATTTTTGACATATGTCCAATTTTTTGAAAAAAATTGCCGCTGTAGTAGTTTACGAACAAATTTGTATCTCGCAAACCTTTTAAAAATTATGAAATCAAATTTGTGAAGCAGTTAGTTGGAAGTCCAGGCTAACTTTTGATGTCCCATCGGTGGTCCCATTTTGTACCATATGGGCGCAGTCGATTTTCAAATGTCGCAATCAAAATTTGTCAAAAAGTCAATTTTTTCAAATGGCACCTACTATTTTTTTTTCACACCATTCGAAAGAAAATTGAATTTTAGGGTGAGTTACTTAAGCATTCCCTATACCTAACTTCACCCCATATCGAATTATTCAATAAAAATCAAGAAATACCTTATCTTGCCGAGAGATTCCTTACTTCATCAAGTATGCCATGGAAACAAAAGACAGTTGTAATAATTTTTAAAGAAAAATATGGATTCTTATTTAATTACACACAACACCAATAAATTATTATTAACGAACAAGAACAATGTTGACGAAATTCTATCAGTGAAAACGGTGCACACATTGAGCATTTGTATTGAAATAATTATTTTGTTAATCTGTTTATTTGTTGTTATTTTGTTGTTATTATTTATTATTGCAATACGATTTTTGAATAAAAATTAAAATGAAATGATTGTTTCCAAAGCCTACCCTTGAGAAAAAAAAAACAATATTTTTTAAAAAAAATGCCAATAACTCAAAAACCACTGTAGATAGACATACACAATGTTAATAAAAGTGGCCCTAAAATTCAATTTTGCATTGATTTCTGGCGTCAGAAATGGTAGGCGCAAAGATGTGCTACGCAATCTGTTGAAAGTAGAATAATAGAATATTTGAACAAAAATATGGTGGTCACATTGAACATTTACGTCAGAATTTCGTCAACATTGTTCTTGTTCGTTAATAATAATTTGTTGGTGTTGTGTGTAATTAAATAAGAATCCATATTTTTCTTTAAAAATTATTACAACTGTCTTTTGTTTCCATGGCATACTTGATGAAGTAAGGAATCTCTCGGCAAGATAAGGTATTTCTTGATTTTTATTTAATAATTCGATATGGGGTGAAGTTAGGTATAGGGAATGCCTAAGTAACTCACCATAAAATTCAATTTTCTTTCGAATGGTGTGAAAAAAAATAGTAGGTGCCATTTGAAAAAATTGACTTTTTGACAATTTTTGATTGCGGCATTTGAAAATCGACTGCGCCCATATGGTACAAAATGGGACCACCGATGGGACATCAAAAGTTAGCCTGGACTTCCAGCTAACTGCTTCACAAATTTGGTTTCATAATTTTGAAAGGTTTGCGAGATACAAATTTGTTCGTAAACTACTACAGCGGCAATTTTTTTCAAAAAATTGGACATATGTCAAAAATTGTAATAGATAAGTTAACATAACTTAGGTTCTCTAAACTCAGAATTAAAAGACCAATCGAACCATGTAAAGAAAAATATAGGTTTCCATTTAAAATAAGAAAGTTGCTACCAATTTTTGGCACACCCTGTATAGTTGGAGGACTAAAAATTTTAGACAGAACGGACATGATCGATTATGGCTGCATACCAAATTTCAAGTTTCTAATCCAACTGCAAGTTGAAAAACTTCTAATGAATGTCCTACGTGAATCACCCTGTATACTGACCGTTCTTTATTTTTGTTATTATTGAAAATAGAAAAAAGTTGTATAATATTCCTATATTTTATTAAAACGTAATAAGGTAAACAATTTCATGTATAGGTCACGTGACACGAAATAAATATATTATGTTGTTTTTAAATGGAGCACCATATATATTATTGCATTTCGGAGTTTTTATTTCTAGTTTATTTTCAATAAAAAAAGTTTTTAGGTGTTTTAATAGCTATTACGTGTTTCTGTAGCCTTAGAACTATCATTTTTTATTACAATTAAAAAATAGAAAACATCCCTATTATAGTAAATCTGACCATAAATATTAATTGTGCTTTAAAATCTATTTCCACGATTATTATTTAAAAAACCTAGCCGATTAAAATGTACTTATTTGATTAAAAAAATAAGTACAATAATAAAGTAAAATGAAAGGGTTGTTCATTTTTTATTTTAAATAAAAATAAATATATATAAATAAAAATCATAATGACATTACGAAAGTATATTATATTTATACATGTAAACCGTAAATTTATTTTATGCCCAAGTGTAGTTTGTTAAAATAAAATTACCAAGCCGATAAATTTTGCAGTAACTTAATAATGTTGCGTTACATGCACTCCGGATGAAGTGGATGTAAATAGTTGCCAGCAACGCAGCCTCGGGCCGTTCTTCCCAATTTAATGCAAGTTCCAACAACCCTCTTCATTACCTACAATATAAAGAAAATAATACTCTCTACTCCAAGTGCAGGTACGCCTAAACTCGAAATTCTACTTAGATATTGCATTAATTAAATACCTTTAGAAACTGAATTAAATCCGTTCAATTGTTAGGCATCTGACGTGTTAAGAAAATGAGGAAATTCAGGACATAATAGATTTTATGTAAATTCAGTATGTTTCAATTTCGTGACTCCCTTATCACAGCGTCGTTATTAACAATGCGATTTTTTTAAAAATTGGTGTCGCGGCGAAATATTTAAAAATCGACCAGTGGCGTTCATCTTTATGAAGAAAAATGAACCAAATGTTCCAAACAAATACATTAGGCAAAGAATTAATTGTAACACAATCCCATAATCTTATTCGTTGTCAAAAACTCACTAATACCAAATTTCAATAATCTACTGTATTAGTGTTCACATAATAAGAAAATAAAATTTTCACTTTTAAAGTACCAATTATTAGTCGTAACTTTATTTTCGGATGTAATGAAGAATTAATTAATCTGGAGGAAGACAGGCTCTCCATTTAGAATTAATCACGTGATGTCAGTCAGTTTACTTAACAGTCTAAATACTAAGCACCATAAGTGCAACTTTACCGAGATTTGATCCATATCCAATTTCTTACATTTTCTAAAATCATACTCATAATAGCAAAGCACATTTTAAGTGGGATTAATTTTCTACAACATGTACCTTTTAGACATAAGTTGGTCATGACAATTACTGAGCAAACTGCGATTTACCTGGCCGTCGAACTTAAGTGTAATTGGAGGCTAAAAAATATCAATGTCCCATTAGTCATCTCAGTGGAAGGAGTAGTTTCGACTAGGCTCCCAAGTTACTTGGAAAAATTACGGTTACCCCAACACATCAGTAAGATTATGCAGAAAGCAACTATATTACAGACCTGCCATCTGGTCCGAAAATTCTGCACCATAGGACAAAGTGAACTCTTTTCCTAGTGTGAATGCAACCAACTAAAAAGAAAGTTGTGACATTTTTTAATAATAATAATAATAATAATAATAATGATAAGACAAATGTGCACTTGTCCATCTTAAGAGAGGACGATGCGGAGACTACGGAGAGGACGCGCAGCTCGTAGACGGAAGCATCTTACATCATCTAGATGCCGGAGAGTCGTACACTTACTTAGGTGTCCACCCAAGAAGTGAATGTAGTGAAAACGCTCTCCGCGACAAGTATCAGCACCGACTCCGACAGGTGTGGTCTTCAGAACTGTCGGGGAAGAACAAGGTGTCTGCAACCAACATGCTTGCCGTTCCGATCCTCCTCTACACCTTTGGAGTAGTGAAGTGGACTCGAGAGGAGTTGCGTCAACTCGATGTAGGAACCCGCAAGAAGATGTATCTCAATAGGAGTTTACATCCCAAATCGTCCGTTCCACGGCTATACCTCCCGCGACATCGGGGAGGACGTGGACTCTTGGAGTTTGGAGAGTCTCCACAACAGGATGGTTTTTGATGGAGCCTGCAAGGTCATTAGGAGTTCGGATCCCCTCCTCTGCATGGTCCGAGACCCTGAAAATGCAGAGGTAGGAGCCTTTCCGTTTAAGGCAGCACAGAGGGCAGCTGATGAACTTGATCTCTCCTTCGACGTCGAGCGAGTAAATCGCGACTCTGTCAACGAGTTGGAACCTGCTCGGCGAAAAGCCCAAATTAATCCTGCAGAACACAACATCTTTCTGCAGCTGCACATGGATAAGCCAATGCACGAAGTCTGCTATAAAAATATAGAAAACCTTGGCTTATCCGAAAGGCTGACCTTTGCCTTTTTAAGATCAGCCGGGCTTAAGTCTGAGACCGAGGGATTCATAATGGCTTGCCAGGATGGTGTATTCAACACTCTGGTCTATCGAAGCAGTGTTATGGGTATAGAGGTCCCGGGTCAGATGCAGGGCCTGCCTATTTTTGTCGTGGAGTTCTCGGCTCCCGCGGAAAACAACATTGTCTTGAAGGAGGAGGAAAAACGGACAAAATATCGAGATCTGCTCTTCGAACTCCGCAGACTTTACCCAGACCACAATGTTAAGTTGGTGGTACTGATCATAGGAGCCCTAGGTGGAGCGAGGCACACACTGCTTTCGGAACTGAAGATCATACATCCTGCCGAAACTCGGCAGAGATCTTAGCCGGTAGGATGCAGAAGGCCGTCGTCCTAGGTTCGCTACCTCTACTCGGGCACACGATTCCTGACCCAGTAGTCACTTGCCCCACGGTGTGGGGAGTGGTTTCCGGTACTACCGGCTCCCCTCGGCGAGGGTCGGAGCCACAGAGAAGGGTGACTGGTTTTTAACAACAAAAAATAATTATAATAATAATAATAAACGCCTTTATTTCCAATAATATTTTACATACTTATGCAAAACTATTTTTTTTTAAACTCAAGCGGAAGTTCACAATAAAGTTATCTTTGTAAGGGTTGTTATTTATTGAATTTTGAACTAAATTTCTTTCAAATTGAACTTTTTTTTGTGTCCAAGTCAATTAATGTTTGATTTAGACAGTTAAGTAAACTTACAGGAGTTACGTGATTAATTATAAATGGAAAGACTTTCTTCCTCTAGCTTAACTAACTCTTCATTAAGCCCAAAAATAAAGTTGTGACTAAAATAATTGGTACTTTAAGAAGGGACGTTTTATTTTTTTATTATATGAACACCAAGTACACTCTCTTATTGAAATTCGGTATTAGTGAGTTTTTGATAACAACGAATAAGATTATGAGATTGTTTCACAGTTAAAACTTTGCTTAATATCTTTTTTTGGAAAATGAACTTCATAATCACCACTTTTCAAATATTTTACCCTGAAACAATATCGTGATGAGTAAGTATCTTTCACCTAAATTTAAATAAGGGAACTGTGATAAGGGAGTCTTGAAAAGTGAGATATACTGTATATCTCCGCCCAATATAAATGTATTTCATAGGAATAAAATTTTGTTTCGTTAGATGATTTTAGAAAATGTAACTCAAAGACATTCATTCAACTGTTTAAGAAATTATACATAGTTAAATAAAAAAATATCGTCATGGCCATAGCTGGTCGCGGAATTAAATGCTGCTGTCTTAGTTCATGTCATTCTTTTGTAATGATTACTGACTAAAATCAAATGTTACTATGTTCGAAGACTCAGTTTATAGGAATACATTCACCACAAGAATTTCAAAATATTCAGATATCAGATGAGCGAGTTATGAGGGCGACTCCGTGAAGAGTGGGACACACTGTATATGTAAATAATAATAATAATATCGTTTATTCCAGTAGACTATGTTACATAGTATAGGAAAAGAATTAAAATAATTTTACAGATTAAGCATAAAATTACATATCAGAATATTAAAAAAACATAAGAGACAAACTAACAAATAAACTTGAAGACAAAACAACGAAAAAAATTAATAACTCAGTAATAATATTGACATGATATAAAAAGGGTCAATGTAAATCAATTTTACAGCTTTACAGTCTATAAAAACCAAAAGTTAAAGTTGTGCATTTTAAAAGAATCAACTGGTGTGATTTCAAGTACTAATAAAGAAAATGAAATTGGGTATAACAAAGAAATAAATAGTTATTAAGAAATTTGTAAATTTAAAATGTATACAAATTTGTAAATCTTACTCTATCTTGAAAAGGTAACCTTCCTTTTGTGCAAGTGCAACAGTTCAAATTAGTGTGGGAAATCCATCGTTGGCAAGTTTCGAGGTGGTACAGAAACAATAATTGCTCAGGAACACTTCACGGTGAAAAGAATTCTGTAAAATGGAAAGTGCGGGTTTCCATACCTAAAAAGACAAAATTGTTAAAAATAAGCCATAGACTTGTAATTAAATGGTGAAAACTTTACAAATTATTAAATTTTAATAGGAAAAACAAACCCTATAACAAAACAAAACATTAAGAGTAGCAAGTTTAAAAGGTTTGAAACAAAGTCAAAGAAAAAAGTAAAATAAAAATGAACTTTTCAACATTACTCAAATTTCAGTGATCGCTTTTAAAATATTTAAATGTAATTACAAAGACACTTACCTAAAGTAACTTAATTAAGAGCCATCCCTGAATTTGATGTCCTAATTTAGTTTTTCATGTGAGAAATACTGGCTGAAGTAAAGTTTGTGTTAAAGCCAGGTACTTTCTAAGTTTTTTTTCAAGTTTAAAGATGTATTGTTATACATATTTTGTTTCACATTTGATACTGGAATCTCTAGGGAGTTTTATGATGTCTTTTCAGGAAGTAAAGCATATTAATAGGGGCTACAAAGGTCCAGAAGTCACATGTAAATTCCTGGAAAGGAAATCATGCATAATTATATTAAATATAAACAAATAACTTTATATTGTATAGGTATAGTTAAAATAAGTAAGATAGAATGTTTAAAAGGGTAAACGAAACAAAAATTGATTGTAAAGTAGGAAATAAGGAAGATTTTAAATAATTGATAATTATCATGAAACAAAATTTCACAGGTCAACTATATGCATGAAAGTCACATATAAATGATCAGTGAGAAAAGGGGAAAACAATTTAATAGCTTAAAAAGAAATAAGAAGCAGTATAAGGAAAATATAAATTTGAAATTTTATAGAAATTAAATAAATTTCAATCAAGTGATATAAAAATGTCAGATTAAATACTTTTGAGTTGGGGAACCAAGCAAAATAAAAAAAAAAAAGTAGTAAATAATTTTTGAAAACGACGTTTTTTGGGAAATTTGTCCATTAAAAACGAAAAATTTAATTAAACATTGAAGAAAACTACTCAAAACCAGTTAAAAGTAAAGAAAAAGTAAATATGCAAAATTAAATTCAAGAAAAGTGACAGTAAAACGTCAAATGAAAATCAGGCAAGTCAAATCTCCATTCATTTCCAATTTAAGACAGAAAGCATAGTTGTATGAGAGTTTGTTTCACGAAATTAATCATAATAACAAATATCCAAAAACAATAAAGCAAAAGTAGTATTGAAAATTGAAATTAATATTGGTAGTTGTTTTACCTGATAATAAAGACGTATCCAGAGGAGAAGAGCATCCACAGGCACTAAAATTTTAATATTTTTGGGAAAGAAGAACACAAATTATAATATTACTGTAAAGGTTAATTTCAAAACGTTAAATTAGCCACGAAAGAACAGCTGAGGAACACAGATAATAGCGCCATCTATTAGTGGAACTTGGAATTGCTAGCGAAGAAAAGAACATCTAGGAAACAGGTACCTTTAATCAAAATAAACATCATTTGAGTTTTATTACTTTAATTTTAAAATTTTCTTTTCATTAACAATAATTAAAAAAATTTCGATTTACAAATAAAAGAAAAGGCCTATAGTATAAGTTATTTAATAAGAATATATGTCAATTTTTCACAAAGAGTTTACCCTTGTCCAATAAATTTGTTATATTGATTTCATTTTTAATTATTTCATTAATTAAATCACATGATCTTTAAAACGACTGGCTAGTGAGTGAACTCGCACTGGGAGAGTCTTTTAAAAACATGCTCAACTGTTGTGATTGTGTGTTTATCCCTAGACAGTGGCGCCCATAAATAAATTTTTCTGTCTATCAAAAAATTTTATTCTAAAAGAAAAGGTGAGTTAAAGTAGAATAGAAATTAAGAGAAGGGGTAAACGAAAAATATAAAAACATAAAAATAAATAAAAAAACACAACACATTGTCGCCCAACGCGAGGCAGAGTAAATTATTGGCTACGCAACGTAGGACAAAAGTAAAAAGTCAGCTTTGTGAGAAATTTATTAATAAAAATATCAGATTAAAACAAGGGTATAAGGTTTGAAAGGCTTTGGTAATATTTTAGAATTGAATAATAATATAATTGATATTTGCAATATTGGTGTAAGTAAATGAGATTAAGGTCAGGTAAGAAAATGAACACGGAAGACAAACAAACAGCACAGACATCCGCAACAGGAACCGAAACACGGGGACAACAAATAGAAGGACAGGTTGAACCAACAATAATGGGGGACAACGTACAAACGCCACAGGTGGTTGATAATGCTCAACCACAACTAACAATGGAAGCAAGTATGTTACAGCGAATGATGGAAATGATATCAGGACTAGGTACCAAAATGGAAGAAAACAAGGAAGACATGAACAAGAAAATGGAAGAAAACAAAGAAGACATAAACAAGAAAATGGAAGAAAACAAAGAAGACATAAACAAGAAAATGGAAGAAAACAAGGAAGACATAAACAAGAAAATGGAAGAAAACAAGGAAGGCATAAACAAGAGGATGGAAGATATAAACAAAAATCTAGAACAAACCAACAGAAAATTAGAGGAATGCATGAACGATATGAAGGGAAGAGTAGCAAATGTGGAAGTAAAGTTAAATAGAATCACAGAAAACATGGTAGAAGAAATAAAAGAAAAAGTTAAGGTCGTCGGAGAAGAAATGAAATTTGAAGTACAACAGAATGTTGAAGGTCTCATTGTAAGAGGTTTAGAAGAAATTGATGGACAAATAAGTAGGCAAAACACAATGTTTGAAAATTATAAAAAAGAACAGGAGAGCATAGTCGATAAGGTCGAAAAGAATACGAAGATATTGCAGGCAAGACAGGGAGCGAATGCTAATCAGATAATAATGAACAACCATCCATGCAACAAGAACACATTCTATTTTTATGGTGATTCAAGGACACATCCGAAGATTTTTGCAACGAGATTACGACAACATATAGAATCATTGCACCCAAGTACCAATATCAAACAAGTCATACAGACAATGTTAAGAAACGAGGCAGAGATATGGTACAACGTAATCGAACAAAATTTCGAGACGTTGGATGAATTTGAAGAGCTGCTGATGAAACAGTATTGGGGAGTGTACAACCAACAAAAGGTGAGACACAATTTGTTTAATGGGAAATACATAGAAGCAAATGGAGTGTCAAGAGAGAATTATATATTACGAAAAATATATAATATAAAATACCTTGAACCAAAGTTCACCGAAGCTGAAATGGTACGCTATCTAGGAAGACATTTTCCGGATGACATCAACAGTGTTATCATCACTCAAAGGATCATCACATTGGAACAGCTGATAAATTACATCAGAGACATTGACGATCACAGGACTGGATGGAGAAGACCATTCTTACAAAACGAAAACAGAAATGAAGACAGGAACAGAAGGTATGAAATTGAAGCAAATATGAACCATGGTAACCAAAATTATGAAAATAGGTACAGAGAAAATGACAATAAACGGAAATGGAATTATGGAAGTAAGCAATATGAAGATACAAATAAAAGATATGAAGCAGGACAAGATCGGAACTATACGAACAGGAATAACAACTACAGAAACTACAACCAAGAAAATAATGGGAATCAAAACTATCGAACAAGACAACAACAACAATCAAAGGAAGAAAAACCACAGGAAACAAGAACCTATGCACAAGTCACGAATACAAATGTAAGAAAAAGCACTCAACAACTTCAGGACATGAACAGGATAGAAACACAAGCACAAGTTAATCCTCGTCCGCAGGATTTTTAGAAAGGAAGATTTTAACTACAAAATACAGTCATATGCGCGAATTTATAACAATGGACAACGATAAGGATAAAATGCAACAAACAAGAAAGGGTAAGTTACCAATCATAAAGGTAAACATACAAGGTATAAATTTATCATCGTTACTGGATACTGGTTCGGAAGTATCACTGCTCAATGAGGATATATTTGACAAACACAAAGATAAGTTTGTACAAAATTTCATTAGAATATCAAAGGTAAAATTACTAAATGCGAATGGTCGAAAGTTTTCGGAAAGTAACAAAGTTTTAAATACGAGTTTTAACGTAGAAGGTCAATCTTATAAATGTGAATTATACATAGTACCAGATTTAAATTTTGATATGATATTAGGAGAAGATGTTTTATCTCAATTACGTGCCAATATTAATTTGGGAACAAGATTCCTAGAACTTGAGGGTAAAATAAGACCTATATTAAATAAAAGTGAGAATATAATAAATAATGTAATAAATATAAATAAAGGCAAACGAGCCAATGCGGGACACGAAATAGGGTCAGAGAGTACCTGTGTCAAAAATAATTCGGTAAATATGAGGGAGAAGAATCCTACATATGTAATAAATAATAGTAATTATAAAATGCACGAAAATATTGAAATAAAATGTCCATCTGAATATACAGAAGTTATTTATGAACTATTAAAAAGGTACAATTCACTTATAAACTATGAAGCTAGGGTAGCAACAGGGTATGTTCACAGATTACAAGTTGATGAAACAAAACCATTCAAAAGTAAAAATTATCCTATTCCATTTAAATACAGAGAGCAAGTACAATATGAAATTCAAGATATGATAGATTCTGATATAATAGAGTCAGCTAAAACAAACTACATAAATCCATTGGTTATAGTAAAGAAAAAAGGTAATGATATTAGACTTTGTTTAGATGCACGCACTTTAAATACAATAACTAAATCGCAATTTGATTCGCCACAAACAATTGATTCAATGTTATCTAGGATTGGAAAAAACACGATATTTTCCAAACTTGACTTAAAAAATTCTTTCTGGCTTATTCCACTTCATCCTGACTCACGAAAATATACTGGTTTCAGTGTGGAAGGGCATATTTTTCAATTTAAAGTGGTACCATTTGGACTACAAAGTGCAAGTTCAGCTTTAGTTAGAGCAATGCAGAATATTCTTGATCGTTACGAGAACTTCTGTTTTCATTATATCGATGACATTCTGATTTTCTCTGAAACAACAGAAAAACATTATAAGCACTTAGATACAATTTTAAATGTTTTACATGAAGCAGGATTAAAATTAAATATTGAGAAGTGTGAATTTTATCAAAAATCGGTTAAATATTTGGGATATAAGATAACGCAAACAGGTATTAGCATTGGTAAGGATAGAATAAAAGAAATAAAGGAATATCCTACTCCAATAAATTTAAAAACTCTAAGAGGATTTTTAGGAATTCTAAATTATTACAAAAAATTCGTACCTAAATTATCAGAACTCGAAGTTCCTTTGATTGAACTATTGAGAAAAGATATCAAATGGCAATGGACTGAACGTTAAGAAAATGAGAATAACAAATAAAAAGGAAAACATCTGTGCGAAATTAGCATATCCATATGAAGGACCATATGTTATAAGCAAGATACTCAATCAGAATACATATGAATTGAAATATCCAAAAGAAGACAAATTACGGGGGAAATTTCATATTGAAATGATTTATCCATACGTAACAGATGAAAATCAATTTGCAAACTATCAATATTAGTACAAATATCCTGTCAACTTAGGAAACTAAGAAATTTTTCAAAGTATTTCAAATTTTATTAGTTGGGGGGGGGTAAATGACATGATATAAAAAGGGTCAATGTAAATCAATTTTACAGCTTTACAGTCTATAAAAACCAAAAGTTAAAGTTGTGCATTTTAAAAGAATCAACTGGTGTGATTTCAAGTACTAATAAAGAAAATGAAATTGGGTATAACAAAGAAATAAATAGTTATTAAGAAATTTGTAAATTTAAAATGTATACAAATTTGTAAATCTTACTCTATCTTGAAAAGGTAACCTTCCTTTTGTGCAAGTGCAACAGTTCAAATTAGTGTGGGAAATCCATCGTTGGCAAGTTTCGAGGTGGTACAGAAACAATAATTGCTCAGGAACACTTCACGGTGAAAAGAATTCTGTAAAATGGAAAGTGCGGGTTTCCATACCTAAAAAGACAAAATTGTTAAAAATAAGCCATAGACTTGTAATTAAATGGTGAAAACTTTACAAATTATTAAATTTTAATAGGAAAAACAAACCCTATAACAAAACAAAACATTAAGAGTAGCAAGTTTAAAAGGTTTGAAACAAAGTCAAAGAAAAAAGTAAAATAAAAATGAACTTTTCAACATTACTCAAATTTCAGTGATCGCTTTTAAAATATTTAAATGTAATTACAAAGACACTTACCTAAAGTAACTTAATTAAGAGCCATCCCTGAATTTGATGTCCTAATTTAGTTTTTCATGTGAGAAATACTGGCTGAAGTAAAGTTTGTGTTAAAGCCAGGTACTTTCTAAGTTTTTTTTCAAGTTTAAAGATGTATTGTTATACATATTTTGTTTCACATTTGATACTGGAATCTCTAGGGAGTTTTATGATGTCTTTTCAGGAAGTAAAGCATATTAATAGGGGCTACAAAGGTCCAGAAGTCACATGTAAATTCCTGGAAAGGAAATCATGCATAATTATATTAAATATAAACAAATAACTTTATATTGTATAGGTATAGTTAAAATAAGTAAGATAGAATGTTTAAAAGGGTAAACGAAACAAAAATTGATTGTAAAGTAGGAAATAAGGAAGATTTTAAATAATTGATAATTATCATGAAACAAAATTTCACAGGTCAACTATATGCATGAAAGTCACATATAAATGATCAGTGAGAAAAGGGGAAAACAATTTAATAGCTTAAAAAGAAATAAGAAGCAGTATAAGGAAAATATAAATTTGAAATTTTATAGAAATTAAATAAATTTCAATCAAGTGATATAAAAATGTCAGATTAAATACTTTTGAGTTGGGGAACCAAGCAAAATAAAAAAAAAAAAGTAGTAAATAATTTTTGAAAACGACGTTTTTTGGGAAATTTGTCCATTAAAAACGAAAAATTTAATTAAACATTGAAGAAAACTACTCAAAACCAGTTAAAAGTAAAGAAAAAGTAAATATGCAAAATTAAATTCAAGAAAAGTGACAGTAAAACGTCAAATGAAAATCAGGCAAGTCAAATCTCCATTCATTTCCAATTTAAGACAGAAAGCATAGTTGTATGAGAGTTTGTTTCACGAAATTAATCATAATAACAAATATCCAAAAACAATAAAGCAAAAGTAGTATTGAAAATTGAAATTAATATTGGTAGTTGTTTTACCTGATAATAAAGACGTATCCAGAGGAGAAGAGCATCCACAGGCACTAAAATTTTAATATTTTTGGGAAAGAAGAACACAAATTATAATATTACTGTAAAGGTTAATTTCAAAACGTTAAATTAGCCACGAAAGAACAGCTGAGGAACACAGATAATAGCGCCATCTATTAGTGGAACTTGGAATTGCTAGCGAAGAAAAGAACATCTAGGAAACAGGTACCTTTAATCAAAATAAACATCATTTGAGTTTTATTACTTTAATTTTAAAATTTTCTTTTCATTAACAATAATTAAAAAAATTTCGATTTACAAATAAAAGAAAAGGCCTATAGTATAAGTTATTTAATAAGAATATATGTCAATTTTTCACAAAGAGTTTACCCTTGTCCAATAAATTTGTTATATTGATTTCATTTTTAATTATTTCATTAATTAAATCACATGATCTTTAAAACGACTGGCTAGTGAGTGAACTCGCACTGGGAGAGTCTTTTAAAAACATGCTCAACTGTTGTGATTGTGTGTTTATCCCTAGACAGTGGCGCCCATAAATAAATTTTTCTGTCTATCAAAAAATTTTATTCTAAAAGAAAAGGTGAGTTAAAGTAGAATAGAAATTAAGAGAAGGGGTAAACGAAAAATATAAAAACATAAAAATAAATAAAAAAACACAACAATATATATAGTAAAAATAGTAGTAAAATATGTTTCATGTCAAGAAAGTCAGAAGTACTATAAAAAACATTATCTGTTAAAAATATTTTAATTTCTTTCTTAAACAATTTAATATTTGCTACATCTTTTAAATATGGGGTTAATTTATTATATAATTTGATTCCTATGTAACTAGGTTTTTCTCGTTTTCGTTTTCGAAATAGATAAGAAAGGGCCTGATCTTGTTTCATAATTATGTAAGTTACTGTTTAATGCAAACTCATTTAGACTCCTTTTCCCATGCCAATATTTCGTAAATGGACATTGACGGCAGAGTTAGTAGTTTTAAAGGCTTAAAATAGGTTTTACATGATGTACGCTGGGATACACCTACCATAATTCTAAGTGCTCTTTTTTTATATTTTAAAAACTCGAGCCCTAAAATAATAGGCCATAACGAAAACGTGATATGAATTGAGCATGATAAAATGACACTAAGGTTGATTCATTACTAATAATGTTTTAGTTTTAGCAGTGCATAACAAAAGGATGAAAGTGTGCTACAGAGATTTTCAGTTTGTATATTCCAACTTAGCATGTCATCCATGTGTAATCAGAGGAACCTTGTATTCTGTACCCGAGTTACCTTTCCTTCAATTTTTATGAAATAGCTTTCATTTATTGTGGTTGTTTGAGGTGTAAAATTCATAAATGTTTTGGAAGTATTGAGACACAATTTATTTTTAGTGCACCAATTTGTGATAAACAATTCACTACACAAGTAGGTGTTATCATCCGCAAACATAGTTAAATTTCTTTCACAGTTCTCCATATCATTAAGACCATTAACAACTACTAAAAACATTAATGGACCTAAAATGGATCCTTGAGGAACACTGATATCTACGTAAACTCTTTTAATGTGAACGCCATTTATATCCACAATTTGCTTCCTGTTATAGAAATTAGAAGTCCAGTGACTAGCTTACAGCTTACAGCTTTCTTAGTTTCATTTAAAGATATATAATTTGTCTACAAACCGTAATACAGCTGATTGAATGTTTCTATTTTTTGTGAATCCGTGTTGTGCGTTGTGTAATATCTTGAAAAACTATTTGGTCAAACACAATGTTTTCCAGTACTTTAGAGACAGATCTAAGTAACGAAATAGGACGATGATTTTCAATATTGTCCTAATCTTCTTTTTTATGCAGTGGAATAACTCGAGGTGTTTTAAATATTTCTGGAAAAATACCCTTTTCTAGAGACATTAATGAGATAAGTTAAAGGATTTGTGATATAGTTTACAGCAACTTTAGAAGACTGGAAGAAATTAAATCTGTTCCCGTCGAATTTGAATTTTTTAATAACGAAATTGAGTAAAACACTACTATGTTTTTTACCACTATATTTGCACAAAAACGTGACTGCAGTTTCGACCTGTTTTAGGTCATTTTCAAACAATGATTCAATTAAGAATTCTTCTTGTCATGGATTACCACAGAGTAACGGCTTCCTCAATCAATTTCTTGAATTTTTTAAATTCACAATTGCGTCAAATACAGTATTTTCGGACACAGGACCTAAAAACATTGTATTGTCTATCTGTTTGAGCGAATAAGTAGTAATGTTGGCATTAATTTAGTCCTGTTCTATACCTACTTTATACCCAGGATTTCATGTATGATTTGTTACTTTAGATTTATTTAAAATGAGTGATATTTCGGTGGAATTTCACGCACTCCATTGAGTGTAGTGTCATTAGATAGGTTTTTGAACATGAATTTGAGGTTTCCTAGCCAGATTTTCATTCCACAGTTTCGTTTTAGAAATATTTGGTTTTAAATTAATTTATATTGTATTCTCTCTCTTTAATTTTCCAACCGTGTGTCTCTAATAATCTGATTTGTTTCTAATAGTACCTTTTAATATATACTCTCAATGAAAATTACAAGGAACACTGAAGCATAGGTACGTCTTGTTCAAATAAATGAAAATCCGTTTTTATTACCTATACAAAACAAACAAAAAATTGTCAAGAGAAACAGCAGTTTCCATGATAAATTAAATGTGCAAATTTCAATTCTAGAATGGCTACAGACCCTATTATGTGTGCCCGATACTCTCTTGGCAGGTTTTATTTCAGCACTGAAAAGTAAATAATCGTACATTTACAATTTCTCAAACGGCTGAATCAATGTTTTTGAGTTACACACTATCATCTAACAAAACAAAAATTTTTCTTTAGGAAATACTTTATATTGGATCTGCTGTATATATTTTTATGTAAATGGTATATGAGGGGAACTTTCTCATTTCCTAAGTAACACATATTATTTAAATAAATTTGTACAGGTAGGCATTTTCGTAATTTTATTATTTCTTAGAATTCTACATATTTTTCGGCTTCTTTAATGATACCAAAACCAGAAAATTTACTATCTGAATTTTGTCTGTCTGTTCGTTCTATCATAATTCATAATTCGAAAACACTCCAACGTATTTTGATGCATGCAAGATATTCCCAAAAAGAAATATTAAATTTCTGTCACGTTTCTGTTACTAACAATAATCACAAATTATGTTTTTTAAATATGTTTAGATGAATCAACAAAGGGTGTAGCAGAATAACCATGGTAAAATGGCCCCAGAAGTCTTTCGACCTAATTCAGCGTCAGTAGATCGACAATAGGAAAGAAAATGTTTTTCATAAGTTGTAGCCTCCTGTCGCCACTGGCAACCCCTGTACCCCAATAGATATTGTTTTTCGCATTCATTTTTTATCTCTAAAAATTGCTCGTTAATTATTATGAAAAAGATTGATGATGTTCGTGTCATTTAAATGAATCTTAGAAAAAAAATCAGCTGATTTGGCTGCCTAATTCGAATAAAACAAGTAATAAAAAATTAAAATATTTATTCTTTCATAAAAATAATGATTCGCGTGCACAAAACTTTTACCAAAAATACATTGTTATGAGTAGTTTATTGTAGATTTTTTTCAAATTTTTAGAAGCGGTGCGCCACAATTAAAGAAAATTAAAAATACTGAGATGCGTTATACTAGTTTGATACAGGGTGTAATTAATTTCATGTCATTAAAAAAATACTGTTAATGGGGAACGACTAGAGAAGCAAAAAACATATATCACTTTTTTCTCTAGGGGCACTTTGAAAAAAACTGACCTAGATTGAAAATTTGAATGTTAAGGTAGGAAACATTTGAGGACCACTGTTTTTCAGGGCCAATGGATGTTATAGTTCCGAATATTAGAAATAACTTGTACCGAACTTTTTATAACACTAATTATGAAAATGTAAATAATTCCTTCACTTTCGGCACAACGCAAGCATAGCATGGCCGCAGGGGTTTAAATAGGATTTGTTTACATGTGTTTTTTAATTTGGAACAAAGTTATAGTAGCTTTTATTGTCGTTTATAAGAATTTATAAAATTCAAAAGTGGTTTATTAACATTTGTATGAAATTGGAAAACGAACAGTTAGACGTCCGAGATACGATAACATAAAATAGTTGTGTATTTTAAGTTAGGAAAAAACCTGATTTTTTTAACGAATTAAGCACATAATTTTCCCAAATCAGGTATCGAAAACTAAAAATTGAGTCTTTGATCTCTATGAAAATAAATATAAACAATAATAAACATATCAAAACAAGTCAGCGAATACTAATAATAACAATATTAATAATAATAATCATATCTTTAATGCCCAACAGGTAACACCCAATAACTGCACAATTCTTTTGAATTTTTCACAAAAATTGTTCGAAATGACCTCCATCTCCACGTATGCACATGTCGGCATGTCGAACTAAGGACATACGCACTCCGTTCAACACATTTGGTAAATTAGGATCATTTCTTATGGTTTCTATGCACATTAAAATACGTTGTTGCAATTGTTCTAAAGTGTCAATTGGATCACGCTAAACCAGAAATTTAAAATGCCCCTAAAAATAAAAGTCCATCGGATTTAAGTCGGGCGATCTAGCAGGCCATGGTACTGGTCTCTCTGATCTGAAACTCTCTGTTTAAAAATTTTCGAACAGCCAGACTAAAATGGATTAGCGCGCCATCGTGCAAATACCACATTCTTCTGCGCGTTGCTAAGGGTACATCTTCCAGCAAATTTGGCAGTTTTTGTTTCAAAAAATGTATGTATACATCACCATTTAATCTAGCGGGTAATTGTATAGGTCCAATTATTTCATTACCGCAAATTCCTACCCACAAATTAACGCTGAACCGTCGTGTCGTTGAAAATGCGCTCTTCTTATTACACGTGGATTTTCATCTGCCCAATAGTACATATTTTTAAAATTAAACACTCCATTTCTGATAAAACACGACTCATCGGAGAAACACAAAACGTTTTATTTAATTTACCATTAAGATTAGTGTAATGCATATTACATGTAAAATAACACAATAATCTAATTAGTTACTTTGAGAATCCATGTGCTGGGGTAAAATCTATTGAAATATTATTCATTCGTTTAATTTTTTTTTACTTGAACAGATATTTTGTATCAACATAAATAACATATTATGTCGCTTGTAGTCAAGGTGATTGTTTTTAAAAATTTTCTTGATAATGGGTTAGTGAAGTTTAAATTACTATTACTTAACTCACTTTTTGAAGATATTTATACTCTTCCGCAGTGGCAGTATCTGAATGAATTATATGGATGCATAAAGTTTCAATGGCTAAGCACCATTAACCATTGCGTTGTAACAGTTTCTATTTTTTTTTAATTAAGTCGCACCGTTTCAAAAAATTTGAAAAAAAAATCTGCAATAAACTACTCATAACAATCTATTTTTGGTAACAGTTGTGTACGCGAATCATTATTTTCATGAAAAAATAAATATTTTATTTTTTTAATATCTCTTCTTTATTCGAAGGAGGCAGCCAAACCAGCTGATTTTATTTCCCTCGCATACCGAAGAGAAGTATTGTATTCGAGAAAAAATCACCCTCCCAGATTTTTTCTGATTTTCACGTTTCAGATCATGTAGATTACAAAAATATAGGTTTTTCAATTCCGTCCGTCTGTCTGTCTGTCTGTTGGTGCATTAACTAAAAAACTGCTTGACGGAGAACAGTCAAATTTGATAGGTACTTGACACTACTGTCAGCGAAGAAATGGTTAAACTATTACTGGAAAATATACAGGAAAAAAATTATTTAAAAAAATATTTATCTTGCTGAAATTTAAAATTTCCACGTTTCATGGCATTCTAAACCTATTTATGTAAAAAAATGTTTTCTTTCCACTACCATAGATGGAAAAAAAATTCTCAAATTTAAAATTTTCACATTTCATGACATTCTAAGCTTATTTCAGGAAAAAGAATGTCTACAAAACATTTTTTGAAAAGTTTTTACCACCAGAATAGATGGAAAAAATTGTTTGCTCAAATTTAAAATTTCTACGTTTCATGATATTCTATTCTATGATGACGAAAAAAATTTTGCCACTAGAATACAAGAAAAAAATTTTGTTTGCTCAAATTTAAAATCTCCACGTTTCATAACACTCTAAACCTATTTTAAAAAAATTAAATTTCTTAACCACTGCTATACTGGAAATTGATTGAGGAAGCCGTTACTCTGTGGTAATCCATAACAGTAACGAAATTGAGTAAAACACTACTATGTTTTTTACCACTATATTTGCACAAAAACGTGACTGCAGTTTCAACCTTTTTAGGTCATTTTCAAACAATGATTCAATTAAGGATGAATTGAATTGAATCATTGTTTGAAAATGACCTAAAAAGGTTGAAACTGCAGTCACGTTTTTGTGCAAATATAGTGGTGAAAAACATAGTAGTGTTTTACTCAATTTCGTCAGTGCTATACTTTCACTCCACTACGTGAATGTGGAACACATGGCAATAATATTTGGCATATGCACCTACGAGTGCACCTATTATAGTTTTATTGAAAAATGTAAAGGGTGGTCATCCCAGATCAAAAGTTATCAGGTTTCCTTTGTAATGATAATGGTAACTATATTCAGATTATGATTCTCAATGTCATTTCGTAATTAATAATTTTTTAGAGTCACCGCCATGCACAAATAAAGAAGAAAGTTCTGTGTAAATACCTTTACCGATTTTTTCTTCTAAGATGCGTTTAATTAACATGTACATCGTCAATTTTTTTCATAATAATTAACGCACCACTTGCAGAGATACAAAATGAAAACGAAAAATTATATTTATTAGGGTACAAGAGTTACCAGTGGCGACAGGAGGCTACAACTCGAGGTTAACATATCTTTTCCTATTGTTGAACTACTGACGCCGAACTAGGTCGAAACGCTTCTGGGGCCATTTTACCATGCTTATTCTCCTACACCCTTTGCGTTATACATCATCAACGTTTTCCTCAAGCTTAATTTCTAAGTGGGAAAATTGCATACAAGTCTACAAAATGTTATATGTTGAACCGTTTTCGAATTATGATGAAACAAACAGACAGGCAGACAAAAATTCCGAAAATATTTTTTTCGCTATCACTAAACAAACCCAAAGACACCTTGGATTCTAAATAATAACAAAATTACGAAAATGCCTACCTTTACAAATTTATATAGGTTATAAATTATAAAATATTTTCTTTCCAGGGCAGTCCTATCATTTTAAAATGTATAATGCATCAAATTACCTGGTATTCCATGTGACATGGGGCGTGTTCGATAGCATCAATATTGTCTTCGTTGCCGTATTCATCACTTTTGTCGACCTTAAGTATAGGGCCCTCGTCATCTATTAATATTTCTCGAGGTTGTGCGAATATCATACTTAACAATAATAAAAGTAACCCTAATATTTTCAAGGTACAACTTCTGGCCATTGGAAAATACTAAGAAACGAGGCATCCGTTCATATAATTTATATATAAGCGAAAGGAATTCTTACAAATGTTCAATTTGTCTGCGATATTGAAGGTTTAATTAAATTGTCGTCGTAGGGCTTTATTTAATTGACTACATTTATTAAATCTGGAATGGAGAACTGACGTAAAATGTGAATATATCTAACACGTGGGCTGCGTTGGCAATTATTTAATAATTAGTGAGTTATTTATAGTAATTTATTTATAACACAGTAAAGGATATTCATAAACGTCTAAGTTTTATAGAGCATATTAATTTCACCATAGCATCAACGTTAAAAGCCTAGGTTTTGACATGCGAAACTGCAAAGGTTTCAAGCAATACTGATTTTATGAAGTTGCTATGCGTTATGCTACTTACGTAAACAATGTTGGGAATGTTCAGACCTGCATCAGACGTATAGGCATAAGTAATAATTATTATTGATCTATTAGGATACTCAGTCAGTTGAGATAACGTTTGACTGATTTTACATTAGGATGAGTTTCAATATTGAATCATATCAAATATAGCACTAGTCAACGATAGACACCTCTTAAGATTACCAGATTCCGTGGCAGCTGCACTAGAGATAATCCTAGACAAAGCAAACTATCTCAGAGCTCTCGAAATCCTCTGTCCACTTTAACATCATTAGTAAAATTGCTGCAGTGAATACACGTTGGTGGCTTTGTCTTTATAATTGAACCGTACAGTACAAATGAAACATTCTATACGTGCTATAAACTGCAGCACCTACTGTCATGGATACACCGGGTGTTCACAAGTTGACATGATGAAAAAATAAACATTGTATTATTAAATAACCCATACACAGCATTCGGCCACTTATGAACAAAGATTTTCGGACCGTAAAGTGAAAAAAATCGATAAAGGTACTTAGACAAAACTTCCCTCTTTATTTGTGCATGGCGGTTACTTTAAAAAATTATTAATTACGAAATGACATTGAGAATAATAATCGGAATATAGTTATCACTATTATTACAAAGAAAACCTGATAACTTTTGGTCAAAAAAATATATAGAGTGCTCATCCAACAGCAAAAATTGAATACTAAATAACAGATGCCAAATATGGAAGGCTTGCGCAAATACCTTTACAAATGTCCACCATGGTTGAATTATTTGGGATGACCATCTTGTAAATTTTTCAATAAAAATATAATAGGTGCATATGCCAAATATTATTGTCATCTGTCACATTTTCACACATTCACGAAGTGGAGTGGAAGTATAGGAGAGGTACATTTTTTTTTTAATTTTTCAAAAATGTTGGTAAAAAAATTTTCAAAATTTTTTTCTTCTGAATTAAGCTTAGAATGTCATGAAATGTGGTAATTTTAAGTTTGAGCAAAAAGGAATGTTTAATTCTATTCTATAGTAGTGGTAAAAGAACATTATCAATTTTAAAAAAAAACTCATATTTTTTTTTTTAAATAGATTTAGAATGTCATGAAACGTGGAAATTTTAAATTTGAGAAAAAACTAATTTTTCCATCTAAGTGTTCTAGTGGTTTAATTTTTTTCCAAAATGATAAAAAAATGGTTCAATTTTTTTTTTCTAAAATAGGTTTTATATCTATTCTAGTGGTAGAAAATTTTTCCAAAATGGTAAAAATCCATTTTTTTCCGAAATAGGTTTAGAATATCATGAGATGTGGAAATTTCTAATTTGAGCAAAAATAATTTTTTCATCTATTCTATGGTAGTGATAAAAAAAGATGAATTTTTTCAACAAAATTTTCAATTTTTTGTTTTAAATAGGTTTAAATGCCATGAAACGTGAAAATTTTAAATTTGAACAAAGAAAAAAAATTTTTCCCAGCTCAAAAAATTTTCAAAAATGTGGAAAAAAATTTTCAAATTTTTTTTTTCTGAAATAGGTTTAGAATGTCATGAAACGTGGAAATTTAAAATTTGAGCAAAACAATTTTTTTTTCATTACTTAGACGGTGCACCCTGTATATTTTCCAGTGAAAGTTTAACCATTTCTTCGCTGACAGTAGCGTCAGCTACCTACCAAATTTGACTGTTCTCTGTCAAGTAGTTTTTTTAGTTAAGGCACCAACAGACAGACAGACAGACTGACTGACAGAATTGAAAAACCTATATTTTCGTAATCTACATAATCTGAAACGTATAAATCCGAAAAAATCTCGGAGGGTGATTTTTTCTCGAATACAATACTTCCCTTCGGCATGCAAGGGAAGTAAAACACCGTGAAATGGATATCAATACAACACACATCAGTGTACATACAGGGTGCTTGATACAGCAATGACGACCCTAAACGCGGGGGCATAGATAATTTGATATCTACAGTGTGTGTCACCTCTCGCCTACACCCTCGTAACTTCTTCAGCTTTTTTTAGATCAACTTCAAATGTATCTAGCCAATACAGGTCATGCCTAACATGCTTCCATTTTTATCACAGCGAGGATAATCGTATTATCAACATAATAATATAAAAAACAAGACATCATTTTATATTAGATTTATAACAAATACTTTGGAACAAAATTTACAAAATTATTAAAAACATAGAATATAAATATTTAGTGCAACAATTGTTCAAAATGCCCTCCACTTTGCTCCAAACAAGCCAATATCCTGGAATTTACGGCACTTACAGTGGTTCAGCGAATTTTGTGGAGATTTAATTACTGAAATGCAGCCCGTACTCTGTTCTTCAGAACTTTTTTAGTAGTAGCATAAACAGTATGTTTGATATTATCCCAAACGTAAAAGTCTAAGGGGGTCAAATCTGGGGACCTTGCTGGTTATCTCCAAGATCCTCGCTACCCAAGCCATCTATCTTCGAACGATGCCACTAATTCGTCATAAATTTCCCATGTTTTATGTGGACTGCAACCATCGATTTGATAATACATACAATTATAAATATGTAGGGTCACCACCACGGTTCGCAAAATGTCCACGTATCTATTGCTTTATGAATTCCCCTCGTAGATATGTACTTCTAATAAGCAATAAACGTTAACACTAAAGTCCTGGAAATTTGATTCTCCCACCGCATGAGAATATTTTTGTGCCCAGAGGTGTACATTTCGGATGTTAAAAATTCCTTCTTTGGAAAATTCAGCTTTATCAATTCAAATAATCCAAATCATTACTGTTTTGAAGTCATACGATCACATGCTTACAGAAACCTGTTCTAAGTGTACTACACATTTTGAAATTGCATTGCCTACTATGTTTGTAACTGTATGTACATTGTACAGTACTTATTGTATCTCGAAATCTGGTAGGTTGAAGAATATATTATGGTACATAAACTCAGGCTAAAATTTTATGAAGAATCCAAACATGAAATAAAATATAGGCTGTTCCATTTAAAATAACAAAGTTAGGTGATACATCCGGTGTAACCGTTAGATACGTCGTATCCAAAAACCTCCTTGGACCAATTTTCAAATTTCTAAACTGAAGAGATGCCAATAAACGTCTAATACTCGCTTGCTGTGAATAACCCTGTATATTTTAAACTTTTTTATTCGGGCGGACCAGTTCCTTTTAAAATATGGCGAAGGCGCTGGGGTTACAGGTACATACTACGACACCCCAATAATTTTATAGGCACTATACATGTCAAAGTGTGATGGAATGGTTGTCGACTTCTAAGAAAACATGCAAACAACACAATATACAGATTTACATGCAGGTCAAACCGAGAACCTAATTTTTTTAAATTTTTTGCTGGCTAAAAATAATTGCTTGCTAACGCCTTACTTCGCTCCATATTTCATGGCGCTTCTAAAATATTAACCGTTAAGGACGTAGATACACGAAGTGTTGATGGAAGTTGGAAATCCAAAATGCCGACATAAAATACCTCTGAATGTAACAAATGGCAATTTAAATAATACTTTTGTCACTTATGCAATTCAAAAAATTGATTCTTTTCTTTTGCATAAAAAATTACTACTTAATTCTATTCAATTGAAACATTTCATTAAGATACAATATTCAGAATTGCAGACTTGGCATATACAGGGTGGACCATTAATAATAGGCGATAGTGGGCCAAAATATGAAGACATTGAAACGCGATAATATCTTGAGGGAAAATAAAATGAATCATTGAATTTAACTTACTTTAATGATTTATAAAAAACACCCAAACACAGCAGAGCAATTGACATCAGAGGGTTGTGAGTAAACTTTACAAACACTTTCGTCAGAATTATCATATAAACAAATAATTAAAAATCCACATATAACAAAATACAAAGCAAAACTGTACACAATAAGAATCCGTATACGGTAAATAATTAAACTAAACTAAACACGATCTGGCCAGAGCGGTAAAGCAAATAATTTTTACGATAACATAATTAAGACACACAAAATGAAAATATTACTAACTGTACGTAAAGTTAATAACAAAAATTGGCCCGACAATTACTATTTTCGATATAGACTTGTTCGTTGGTCGTACACTATAGACGAGTAAAATTGGGAAGCAAAGACGCTTAGAGAAAAAAAAAACTGGCGTAGAACCAAACCAGACTTGGTTCGATTCTTTAATTAGGTGATCGTGTACATGAAACCACTTTTCACGACATTTTCTGGTGGTCAGGAACTTTTTTATTTCGAAAAAACTGTAAAAAAATGATTTTTCCATGAAACATGTTTTTTAACGTCCCCACCGTTATATCTTTAAAAATAATTGTGCTATAGAACTGATTTTTTTTTTAAATTGAAATAGACACAATAACGTTTCTAACTATGTACAATGTGATTATAAAATATATATTTTTTAATCGTTAAAATAATAGCAAACTTAAAATTGTTATTTTCGTGAATGTATTTTTCAGCAATCGACAAAAATTTTTATTTGTGAAAATATGTATATACATGCTGTGAACAAATTGAAGCCAATATATGAAAAAAGTTTTTAGAATCATAATTTTTTATGTGCAGGTTATAGTATGCAGTCAGCGATTTTTTTAAAACGGGCTAAAACATATTCTTGCGCGCCCGGCTCTCATTATACTGCTTACCGCCCGCGGACTACGGTTGTTGGGTTCATGTGTACTAATCGAGCTTTTATTAACAGCTCCAAAATAGGTACGAACCTAAGGTATAAACCTACCTTTTGTTGTTTTAAGGAAAAAAATATTTAAAAGCAGGTAAATATAAATCATTGTTATAAAGTAAGTACCTACCTAATAAGTAGGTTATACCACATTTTTTATTGAATTAAACCAAGACGCAGGAATAAAACAACTTTATTTTTTTGCAACTATTTTTCTATTGACAAATGAGTATTTAATTACGTAGGCCCTGCAATAAAAGCATTCTAGTTCGTCTGTACATTCATCGAAACCTTTAAATAACTATTTCAAGTACGACATTTACACTCCTTACAACATTTTAGGCCTTCTTTAACACAATCATATTTTCGATTTTCACAATTTTTATCTGAACAATAAATACTCAATGAAAATATTGTCCAAACATCGTCACTTAAATTAAATATATGTTTACCTTAAAAGAAGGGGTGGTAAAAGGTACCTTCAGTTGAAGGAAGCTCCGTTTGTTGTTGCTAATTTGATCCTTAGGTCGTTTAATATCTGAATTTGTTTATTTTTGTTTTTGTACAGTACTAGAATCAATTTTGTAAAGATTTTTAAAGCTTCGTCTTTAGACAGCAATGGCAGTTCCGATAATTTTTGAAAAACAACAATATTCTTTAAGAACATCAAACACATATTTTTTAAATATTTTTAAAAAACCATTAGTGGTGTCGCAACCAGTAAAACAATGCGACAAGAACAAACTGTACTTCATAAACTTTGCACTACCTTCTATATTGACAAAAATTGTCTGCTAGTGCCGTGTCTAAGTTGCATAAATAAATTAGTTCCATTTAAGTCAAAGTAAGTAAAATTAATACATCTATATCAACTGACTTCACCAATATTTGTTTGCTAAATTTAGTTTCGTACATTGCATGCAAAACCATCCTGGTATCTTCCTGTTTGCTAAATAGATTTTTGGTTATTTTTGAATGACGTTTATGTAGTGAAACTACTTTTCCTGTTAATTTAAATCCTCCATCTATTATTAATATTTCGTATTCGAGTAAGTACTGTGCAGAATCTGTTGCAAATCGGCGCGGCGCTGCGGCACTGTATAATTGCAAAAAACGTTCATGTTTTCAAAACATGTCTACCTATACGACAGTCTATATGATATTTTAATTAAATTTCGTCATTTAAAATATTATCTTTTCTGACACAATATTTCCGAGATGTCGTCTTTTTTCAGCACTAGATATTAGTGACAACAAACCTTGTATCCTAGGTCTTGGTACCACAGATTTGTCATCATCCCGCATAATTTTCGTACAAATAATGCACTCCATTATTTTAGAAAACTAAATTGCGAATATTCTACAGCATCGCATTTATTTAACAGTATTTATACGTATACTCTAAATCCCGCAAACTACTAATATACGATTCAAATGTATTGACCCCTCATTTTAACCGCGAATATCTCAAAAATGGCGGACCAGAGAAAATTTGAAAAAAATATGTGTTCATTATGTGTCTATTGTAAATTATTCACTGAAGTTTGAATAATGTACATTGGACGGTTTTGAGGTTCTATTAAGTTATATTGAAAAATGCCCTACTTGCAAAATTTTAGAACAAAAAATTATGAAAATAAATTCCTCGTACAAAAAATACCATGCCTTATCGGCATCTAAAATATTATTTTTATAGTAGGCATATTTTCAAAATGGATTTAAAACTGGTATTGTCAAAATATCCTTAAAAAGTAGGACATTTTTCAATATAACTAGCAGCACTTCAGAACTGTCCAAGTGTCCAATGTACATTATACAAATTTCAATGAATGATTTACAATAGACACATAATTTTTTCAATTTTTACCGTTCCTCCGTTTTTGAGATATTCGCCGTTAAGGTGAGGGGGCAATACAATTGAATATATTAATATTAGTTAGACGCATCTTATCCTACCTTCCATACGCGGTGTACGTACCTAGATTGTGAGCCGCAATAATACATATGACTAATTTAGTGCGCTTAAAAAAAAATCGCTATTGCCAAACGATACCCATTGGGAAAAAAATAATTATATCAAAAACTTTTCTAATGTTTCGGCTACATTTGCTTCACTGTATGTATATAAAAATTTTCAAAAATAAAAAAGTTTATCGATTGGTGAAAATTGTAATACGTAAAATTAAAATATCTAGTTTTCCTAATTTTTAAGCAAATGAAAATGCGAACTGTGTAAAAACCATTAGTACAGTTAAAGGCGCTATTGTGTGTACTTTAATTGAAAAAAAAAACAACGTCGATAGCAACATCAGTTTTGAAGATATGACGGTGGAAACAAAAAAAACACATTTTATTTAAAATATAATATTTTCCCTTTTTTTTAAATTAAAAAGGTCCAGACCACGAAAAAATGTCGTGAAATACGATTTCACATGCCCAGTGACATGCTTAACAAAACCTACCATGTTTGACCTGGTTCTACGCCAGAAAAAAAAACGGCACGATGGAGTCTCGAATTCGCTCCTCTACTAGGGTTTTATGCCCAAAACACACGGAATATGTCTAAAGACAGGGCTATATAGTTACGCAAACATAACGTTCACATGAAATTATTCGCACTGTTATAGTTTTCTATTATAGTTTTCTCATGGGGTAAGAGAAGTCTTTACCGGACGGTAACACTGGATACAACAAAGAATATTACTGACCAAACGTGGAATGAGGTGTTGAAGCCATCAATAATTCTGCATTGTCGCAAGTGACTTCAAACAGCATTATTTGCATCACGAGAGGCATACATAATATAAAAGACTGTACTTACGGCTAGTTCGTCGAAAACATTGCCTTGCTGTAGCTATGGGCAATGGAACACAATAACACAGAACATATAAACTATAATAACTACTTTACTTATTCTATTCGCAGTTATTAATCACTATATACAGATATTTACAATAAATGGCGGCTTTTAATTCTTACGGCCATACACGGCCACCAGCCTCTACGCCATCTTTTCCATGTCCCCTAGCCAGAGTCCATTGGCGTAGGAATATGCCCGTTTACCGTTGGCTCAACTTGGTCTACAAGCTACCACGCTATTGGTCAAGCATTTGTCATGACTAGCTGATAAAATTTAAACGCGTTAATTTAAATTTAAATACTAAATAGAATAGTCGCGCTTTATCTTATTTAAGGTACTGAGTGTTCTTCCAAAACGTGACCGTTACAATATAACCAAATATGCTTTAGTAAAATTTTGCTGCGAAAAAAGATACAGGGTGTCAAAGTTCAAATTATTTTTTCGTATTTTTGCAATAACTCCACTGATAACTTGACTGATCTTCGTCAAATTTGCTAGAGGAACTTTTTTATACCAATAAACAATAATTTATGGCACAGTACGACTTGTATCTGATGATGATAGCAGTGAGATACGCATATAATTCGACATTTTATCTCTTTCTTTTATTAATTGGTATGACTAATAGGCGAGTCTGCCTGAAATTTGACCCAAAAGTTTTTTATACCATTTGAGTTAGCCACGGATTCTTATAGGAAGAATTCCGCTGAATAAAATTTTCTAATGAAAAAAAATTTTAAAACACGAGCTTTATGGTTAAATAATTGTTTAAACTAATTTTTTGTCGTTTTTATTTAATAAAATGAAACAATTTGAGGAATCCGAAAAAATCTTGATAGAATCGAAAGGCATTTTCAATACGCGTCGTTTGGAGCCACGCACAACTCATTTTGTAACCCGTTCATTTGTTATAACCAAAATAAATTTCTTAATTAACAAATTAATTACTCCAAAACTAAGGAGATCAGGATATTGTTATTTTAAAAATCATGCCTTTTATACCAAAGAATATACTGTATTTTTCATGGTCCGATATATTCAATACTTTTTGATTGTTTAAACAATTGGCATAATATTTTTTTTCTAAAGTTTGATCGACTTCAATCCAACTTTAAATGATAAATATTGATGTCGGGTATAACCCACATAGAAGTCTGCACGAACCTTTTTCTTTTGTTTATTTAAATTGTAAATTAATTATGCAAATTAATAAATGGAATATCTGGGCTCTGAGTAAGCGTATCGATATGGGGTTTTATGCATATGAAAGTGCTTGGAAATTAGAGCATTTTGAGACCAGAAACAACTTGGCCGGATAACCGAAACTGGAAATAAAAGTGAATTGCGTGAGAGGCTCTAATTTGTTTACTAGCAACTTTTTGGAAACGAGGTTTGGTGCAAGTGAAAGCTAACAAGTTTTTCCATCAATCACAAAAAGTTCAAAAAAAAAAAATTAATCCCTGAAGAATTATGCGCGTTTTTGACCCTTAAAAAAATCTCTCCCGCAACGTGAAAATAATAAGATTTGACGCGCAATGGGTGGCGGGTTGGATCCTCGGTGTGGATAATTTTTTTTTTTTTTTTCATTAAATTAGTTAAATTTTTCCATGAAACCAAGTGTTTTTTATGATAATAAATATTTTTACTTTCTGAGAAATTTTTAAAAACGTCGTAAATAATTTTTTTCTGTAATTTTCATTAAATAAATGGTTATCTTGCAACAAACATATGATTGTTCTTGTTCAACGAGGGCTTGTCGGTAGTTTTTATTTTTTACTACTTTCTGTGAAAGAGAATGCTTGTTTTACTTTATTTGAGGGGAGTTCCATGATTTCGACTATAAGAAATGTAGAGCATACAAAGCAGGTGCACAGCATCAGCTCGAGAGTTACGGATTTAATGAAGTTCTTAAGAATAAATAATTATTTATAGCGTTTTTTACAGTTTAAAAATTATTTTATTTTAGGAAATATTTTATTGCACGAAAAAACAAAAGTGAATTTGATAACAACAAAAATGTGCCCACACCGTTGTTTAAACAATCAAAAAGTATTGAAGATCGGGCCAAAAAAATATGGCATATTCTCTGGTACAAAAGGCATGTTTTTTGAAAAAAAAAATGCTGGCCTCATTAGTTTCGTAGTAATCAATTTGTTAATTAAGAAATTTATTTTGGCTATAACAAATGAACGGGTTGACAAAAGGAGTTGTGCCTGGTGCCAAATGACGCGAATTGAAAATATTTTTCGATTGAATCAAGATATTTTCGGATCCGTCAAACCGTTTTCATTTTATTAAATAAAAACGAAAAAAATGTTGTTTAAACTATTCTTTAACCACGAAGCTCGCGGTTTAGGAAAGTTTTTTATAAGAAAATCTTGTTCAGCGAAATTTTTCCTATAAGAATCCGTTGCTAACTCAAATTGGTATACAAAATTTGTAAAATTACCTCTTTTTTCCCCCAGGCAGACTCGCCTATAAGGAATGTTTCAGAATTGTAGGAAAGATGCCTTTTTCGAATGATCACCTAGTAATGATTGTTAGGGGATATTTTATATTATCTACAACAGCAGTACAAGTGAGCACGGAATGTCATCAATACCTCTGGACTCTTTTTCTGATATTTGTTTAATAAATAGTGAGATGTCGTCAGGAGTTACTAGTGCTAAAATCAGATTATCTTTATGACTAGAGCTTGTTACTACATTTTGAAAAAAAATGTAGTATACGTTTAGCATTTTTCCGGTGGACCGTCGAAATCTGAAAAAAACGTCGGATCGAAAGTCATATCTATCGATTCGAGAGCGAATTTAGAAAATTCCGTCCGTCGGTCAGTCGGTCTGTCTGTCTGTCTGTCTGTCGGTCTGTCACGCCCAGCCCCCCTAATCCGTTTTCGGATTGCGATGAAACTTGGGTGGTTAATAGGAGGTCTTTAGAAAACCTTAACGCCGGAAGCTCGGCTCCGTTCGGAAACCGGAAGTACCCGATATAGACGTTTCGAGTTTTTCGGGAGAAATTGAATAACTCGCTAACGGGTAGTCGGATCGAGACATTTCAAAAAAGAAATGGTGCCGCTGGCAAAGCTCTACAAATAAGTATACCAGAGGCTATGTCGAAAAACAAATGAAAATTGATTTTTTTTGCAAAAAACTGGTTTTCTCGAAATCGGGCTAGGAAGCACGATAACTGTCCAGAATATTGATCGATTTCGACGAGACTTGGTGGGATCAAAGGTACCCGGCCACAAATCAAGCCTATTGCTGGCGGCCCGAATCCGTTGACCGCAAGTATGTTTTCCAGGGCCGAGTATGATTTTTCAAAGAAATTAATAACTCCCGAACCGAAGGTCCGATTTTGATTTTCAAAAATGGAAATTGTAAGGTTCGATTAGGTCTATTAGTTGACGTTTGTGAGAAATTTGACAAAACAAAAGCGAATCTACAAATCCTGGAAAACTTGATTTTTTTTATAAATTCTACAAATTCCGAATAGTTTCCTAATTAATATCGAAAATTAACTATTCCGTCGCTCTATCTCTATAACCAGTATAAGGCATGGACCTTTTTGGACAAAAAATCTGAAATAGAGTTTTTTCGAAAAACTTAAAATAAACGAGTTGTTTACGAAAATGCATTCCATAGAATTATTTAAAAAAATATTAAAAATTGATACATTCTAAGTGCGATATAGGTGCAAACAAATGATGTAATGTTATACTTAAAATATCATTCATTTCCTTATTTTCATTTACTAAATAAAAATAGAACCGATGCCCTTTCCGTGTTTCAAAATGTAGTTAGCCTTTACTTTAGTCAATGCAAAAAAAAAAAAAGAAAAATAAAACATGTCAAAGCACTGAGTCATCTTGCGATCCTCTGCTGAAAATTTAATGAATCATCCCAACAAATTGGACAAAAAGCAAATCAAAATGTAGTTTTTTCACTTGTTACTACATTTTGAAAAAAAATGTAGTATACGTTTAGCATTTTTCCGGTGGACCGTCGAAACCCGAAAAAAACGTCGGATCGATGTGAAAGTCATATCTATCGATTCGAGAGCGAATTTAGAAAATTCCGTCCGTCGGTCAGTCGGTCTGTCTGTCGGTCTGTCTGTCTGTCTGTCACGCCCAGCCCCCCCTAATCCGCTTTCGGATTGCGATGAAACTTGTGTGGTTAATAGGAGGTCTTTAGAAAACCTTAACGCCGGAAGCTCGGCTCCGTTCGGAAACCGGAAGTACCCGATATAGACGTTTCGAGTTTTTCGAGAAAAATTGAATAACTCGATAACGGGTAGTCGGATCGAGACGTTTCAAAAAAGAAATGGTGCCGCTTGCAAAGCTCTACAAATAAGTATACCAGAGGCTATGTCGAAAGACAAATGAAAATTGATTTTTTTTGCAAAAAACTGGTTTTCTCGAAATCGGGCTTGGAAGCACGATAACTGTCCAGAATATTGATCGATTTCGATGAGACTTGGTGGGATCAAAGGTACCCGGCCACAAATCAAGCCTATTGCTGGCGGCCCGAATCCGTTGACCGCAAGTATGTTTTCCAGGGCCGCGTATGATTTTTCAAAGAAATTAATAACTCCCGAACCGAAGGTCCGATTTTGATTTTCAAAAATGGTAATTGTAGGGCTCAATTAGGTCTATTAGTTGACGTTTGTGAGAAATTTGACAAAACAAAAGCGAATCTACAAATCCTGAAAAACTTGATTTTTTTGATAAATTCTACAAATTTTAAAAATGAATTATTTATTATTTGTTTGCTTATAGTAATGAAACATATATTCTTTATAGGATTTTGCAAACAGTGGAAAGAAAAGCTATCTATGGGAACTAAAGGAAAAACTATATATATATATATATATAAATTTTAATGAAATCTTTGCATTTTTTCGATAACCTGACTTCTGGTTATGCTACCAAGTGAAAATTCTTATCAGCCACTCTCATTTTAACACTAGCATCCAACCTAGTCCCCTACGACTAAGCAGGCTAAACTAGTATCCACATGATCCCCTACGATATGTAAATTCAGTTAAAAATGAGAACTAAGGCCTGAATTAATTTATTTACGTACCTTGTCTTTAAAAAATTTTTTCATTCTAATAAATTACATTTTCATAAAATCTCATTCAGTTTCTTGGAAATGCTTAGCCTTTGAAACGTTTTTCGTCCTTATTGATGACTCATCAGAAAAGCCCAAAGCCACTCACAACGATGTTCCATGCAAAACTAAGACAATATCCATGAACAAGTTTAAAATAATTATAATTTTGACATTGACTGATAAAAAACAACAGATCTACACCTATCTATTATCTAACTAGTATTGGAGCCTATATACTCTATGCATGTTTAAAAATGAATTATTTATTATTTGTTTGCTTATAGTAATGAAACATATATTCTTTATAGATAGCTTTTCTTTCCACTGTTTGCAAAATCCTATAAAGAATATATGTTTCATTACTATAAGCAAACAAATAATAAATAATTCATTTTTAAACATGCATAGAGTATATAGGCTCCAATACTAGTTAGATAATAGATAGGTGTAGATCTGTTGTTTTTTATCAGTCAATGTCAAAATTATAATTATTTTAAACTTGTTCATGGATATTGTCTTAGTTTTGCATGGAACATCGTTGTGAGTGGCTTTGGGCTTTTCTGATGAGTCATCAATAAGGACGAAAAACGTTTCCAAGAAACTGAATGAGATTTTATGAAAATGTAATTTATTAGAATGAAAAAATTTTTTAAAGACAAGGTACGTAAATAAATTAATTCAGGCCTTAGTTCTCATTTTTAACTGAATTTACATATCGTAGGGGATCATGTGGATACTAGTTTAGCCTTCTTAGTCGTAGGGGACTAGGTTGGATGCTAGTGTTAAAATGAGAGTGGCTGATAAGAATTTTCACTTGGTAGCATAACCAGAAGTCAGGTTATCGAAAGAATGCAAAGATTTCATTAAAATTTATATATATATATAGTTTTTCCTTTAGTTCCCATAGATAGCTTTTCTTTCCACTGTTTGCAAAATCCTATAAAGAATATATGTTAAATTCTACAAATTCCGAACAGTTTCCTAATAAAAATCGAAAATTAACTATTCCGTCGATCGATCTCTATAACCAGTATAAGGCACGGACCTTTTTGGACAAAAAATCTGAAATAGAGTTTTTTCGAAAAATTTAAAATAAGCAAGTTATGTACGAAAATGCATTCCATAGAATTATTTAAAAAATATATTACCTACAAATTGATAAATTCTCCGTGCAATAGAGGTGCAAAAAAATAATCTAATATTATATTTAAAATATCACCATTCATTTCCTTATTTTCATTTACTAAATAAAAATAGAACCGATGCCCTTTCCGTGTATCAAAATGTAGTTAGCTTTTACTTTAGTCAATGCAAAAAAAATAAAAATAAAACATGTCAAAGCACTGAGTCATCTTGCGACCCTCTGCTGAAAATGTAATGAATCATCCCAACAAATTGGACAAAAAGCATATCAAAATGTAGTTTTTTTCACTTGTGTTTCTTATATTTGTCTCCGATGGAGTGTTACCTGTTATGTTTGTAATAGAATTTATAAAGGATTTGTTGAACTCTGGTGATGTATCATTTAAATTATTATTTCTAACTTTACCATCGTCATTAGTAAAAAAGGTGAAACTCGAATCTAATTACTTCCATCCACATAGTGGAGTGAAAGTATAGTAATTTTAAGAAATTGTTTCAGATTGGTCTGTAAATGCAAAATGACATTAGCAAGTACTGAATTATGTAAAAATAAAATTGCAAATGCGTTAGTTTTTTTAAGTTATTGTTGAAAAGCTAATTTTGAAAGGGTACGCAAGTCAGCGGTTCCTGGTTTCTAACCACGGACAGGCAGTGAGAATTTAATAAATTATTTATCACTTTGAATCTCATATTGACATTATTGTAAACGATAAAGCTTCTTCTAGAAATCCACACTGAGGATTCCTTAAAGTTTTCCATTACCTAGAAAATACTTACACAATATTAACTTCCGCATCTAAGGACTTGGAAGACGAAGCCCATTAAATGTATATCCAGAGATAAAACGATGCGTAAAGCAACATCACACACCATAATATCATGTGTGTTGATATGACCTGGAAGCGAAGTGTTGTGAGACTAGAGGGGGCGGCCTTTATCACAACGAATCCACTCTTCTCATGCTGCCAACCTGCCAGTCGACATCAATCATGGTTACTCTTAGTGCGCTAAATTCCTTATAGCGCATTAGAATCAGATTCAGAGTGTGTTGAATATATTATAATGCCGCCAGAGAACAAACACAGTCTGCGATAAATTCCAGTCTAAATGTTGATCAGTTTAGCGTTGTTAACATTAGATTAACAAAAGTAAACATCTCTGGTTCTGATTTCAGTAGAATTGTTGATAGATTATACGTCGGAATAGTCCTGCAGCTTGTGGAAAATGTACAACTAATTCGAATTAGCGGACACGTACTTAATTATTAAGGGGTGTGATTTTATCGGTCACCAATTTATTCCGTTTTTCGCTACCGAATAATTAGATTTGTTTTCAGAATTATAGATCTGTCACCAACCTGTTAATCCCAAACTATTTCAAAGCGATTATCTATCTGTAGATTTATTTATTTATTTATTTATTTATTGCATACACTGTTCCACAGGTAAGATACCCAATTACAGAACAGGAATAATCACATACAAAGCATTAATTACAAGATATACAACAACATAGAAAGTAAAATGAAGAAAAAATTTACTTAAATGTACGAACTATGAATAACTAATGATACGAAGAGAGAGAAAAAATAACATGGAAAATGTTTAAATATAAAAACTATATATACATACATACACATATGTGATTAAAAGCAAATTAAGAAAAACAAACACAATCACTGGTTATTTAATTTAGAACATTTTGTTTTATGTCACTAAGGCTGCAATTAAAAATATCGAAGTCGCTACATAATTTATTAGAAGTACTGCAAATCGTATATAAAGATGAATTATTTAGTACGTTGGTACGCGGCGTAGGTAAATAGAAAACTTGGTGATTACAAGAGGTTAATCTGGGAACGTGAAAATTAAGCTTGCTAATTATTTCGGGTGCGTCAAAATCATTGTGTAGTAATTTAAAATACTTGAGAAAAGTACGTACGCCTATCCTCAAGAGTAGTCATAGAATATCTTTCAAGCAAGTTACTTTGCGGAAAACCAATCACTGGATAGGTACCGTCGAATTTGAACCACAGTAATTTAAGAAATCTACGTTGAACTGCCTCCAAGTTATTCTTGTGAACATCATAACTGGAACTCCAAATTAGTGATGCGTACTCAAGTTTCGATCTGACGAAGGATTGATAAAGAATTTTCAGAGCATCAGTATTAGTGAACTCTCGACTAGTACGAACGATGAATCCAAGGGCTTTGGAGGCTTCAGACACAATGGTATCGATATGATCAGTGAAGGATAATTTACTATCAAAAGTTACGCCGAGGTCGCGAAATGTTATAGGTCTTTGAAGTATGACATTATCTAATCTGTAATCAAAAATAAAAGGTGACGTTTTTAAAGAAAAGGACATTACGTTACATTTACTAGGATTCATGAATAATTTATTTACTATACACCAGGTGCTTATTTTGTCAAGGCAAGTCTGAAGTTGAAAACAGTCATCGATTTCACCAATTACTGTGAAAATTTTTAGATCGTCGATATATAAAAGGCGAGGCAAATTAATTTCGTTCACTATGTCTTTAATAAATATGTTAAAAAACAAGGGCCCCAGACTAGATCCCTGGGGAAGTCCAGATGTGGCAGCAAATTCCACCGATTTGAACCCATTTAATGCAACGTACTGACTCCTATTCATTAAATAAGATTTAAACAAAAGGAGCAAAGAATATGAGAAGCCGATTTTTTCAAATTTATTAAGTAACAACTGGTGATCAAGTCGCTTTGGAGAAATCGGTATATATGACATCAATAAATTTGTTGTTGTTGAACGCCCTTTCCATGTTGATTAATAGAGATTTTGGTGTTAATTGAATGATATATTCTATCATGAAGCAATATTTCTAAGACTTTACAGAAATTACAAACTACAGAGACTGGTCTCAATATCTAGTTTGTTTCCCTTTTTGAAGATGGGACATACTTTGGAATATTTCCATAGGTCAGGAAATAGGCAGTTTTTTAAGATTAAGTTAAAAATTAGAGTTAGAGGATATGCAAAGATGATAGCGCAATCCTTTAATAAAAAAGCTGGAATGGAATCGCGACCGGTCGTCATTTTGGGTTTAATTCGTTTTAGAGCCCGAATAACCTCATCTTCACTGAAAGAGTGAGTGAGTGATTTATGCATGATTACCCAAAATCATTATCAAATAATAAGAGTTGTGTTTAGAATAATAACGTGTAATTGAACACTTTGGCTTCGCCTCCTGTTGGATCCGTCAGTCTGTCTGTCTGTCTGTCTGTCTGTCTGTCTGTCTGTCTGTCTGTCTGTCTGTCTGTCTGTCTGTCTGTCTGTCTGTCTGTCTGTTGATGCATTTACTAAAAAACTACTTGAAGGATAGCAGTCAAATTTGGTAGATAGTTGACGCTACTGTCAGCGAAGACATGGTAGAAATTTCACTGGAAAATATACAGGGTGGACCGTCTAAACGGAATAAATAGTGAAAAAAAATTTTTTTTGCTCAAATTAAAATTTCCACGTTTCATGACGCGCTAAACCTATTTCAGAAAAAAAAAAATTTGAAATTTTTTTTTGCAACATTTTTGAAAAAAAATTTACCAAGATGAAAAAAAATTTTTTTTGCTCAAATTTAAAATTTCCACGTTTCATTACGCGCTAAACCTATTTCAGAAAAAAAAAATTTTTGAAAATTTTTTTTGGAACATTTTTGAAAAAATTTTTACCAAGATGAAAAAATTTTTTTTTGCTCAAATTTAAAATTTCCACGTTTCATTACGCGCTAAACCTTCAGAAAAAAAAATTTTTGAAAATTTTTTTTGCAACATTTTTGAAAAAATTTTTACCAAGATGAAAAAATTTTTTTTTGCTCAAATTTAAATTATACACGTTTCATGACATTCTAAACCTATTTCAGAAGAAAAAAATTTTTTAACCAAGATTTTGGAAAAAATTCAAAAAATGTTTTTTCTCTTTGTTCAAATTTAAAATTTCAACGTTTCCATAGCATTCTAAACCTATTCAAACAAATAAAAAAAATTGATAAAATCTATTTCACTACTTACTATATAGAATAGATGAATTTTTTTTACCACTTTGGAAAAAAAATTACCATTAGAATAGACGGAAAAATTTGTTTTTGCTGAAATTTAAAATTTTCACGTTTCATGACATTCTAAACCTATTTCAGAAAAAAAAAATTGAACATTTTTTTCACACATTTTTGAAAAATTTTGAACCACTAAAACAGATGGAAATTTTTTTTCTTTGCTCAAATTTAAAATTTCCATGTTTCATGACATTCTGAACCTATTGCAGAAGAAAAAGGAGTGAACATTTTTATCCAACAGTTTTGAAAAATTTCAAAAAAAATAAATAAATTTTTAACCACCACTATACTTCCACTTCACTGCGTGAATGTGGAACTGTCTAATGGCAATACTATTTGACATATGCTATTATACTTTTATTGGAAAATATACAGGGTGGTCATCCCAAGAAATAATTTATGGGAGACCTGTTATTTAGTATTGAACTTTTGCTGTTGGATGAGCACTATTTTTTTGACCAAAATTTATGAGGATTTCTTTGTAATAATTACAATAACTATATTTCCATTATTATTCTCAATGTCACTTCGTATTTAATATTTTTTTAGTGATCGCCATGCACAAATAACGAGGGAAGTTCTGTGTAAATACCTTTACCGATTTTCTATTATGGTGACATGTATTTATTAACATACTACTTCTCTAATGTATAATAATTCGCTTAATAACCCAATCAATAAGTAGAGGGTATACCAAAACTCATATCCGGAAACAAAAAATACGGTTGTATAGAGAAAAAAATCCAAGAAAGATTTGTGATTTGATTGATGAGATCTGAAGATGCGATCTTAACCTAAAAAAATTGAAAAGTTGAAAGAGACAGAAAAAACAAAAATAAACATAAACGTTACAACTTTTTGAACCAAATTTTCTCGAAAACCGTTAGTAATACCAGAAAAAGTAATACTATATTTTTTGTAGGCAATTTTCTAAGCCACAAATTGATACCCACTATTTCGATAAAAGTAACCGTTAACGAGATTTTCTTGAAAACCCGTTCTTTGTGACCTTTGACCCAGAGTAACATTTTTAGCGGCACACATATCGATGGGGGTTTTTGGGATGTAGAACAACATAGGGAAGGTTCATACAAGAATCCAGCTTTCTCCTATTTTTTCTACTCTGCAATGTCTCTATTCCCTGCATTATTAATCGAAGGACAATGCAATCCTCTTCCATAGTTATTTTAAAGGTAGTTCAATTGTTTTCAAAAGTTTTATAATTATCGCCATTGCTGACAATATATTTTGCCGGGATTCAACATATTTAACAGCTTTCAGCAGTGCAGTGGTTTGGTTATTATGTATAATAAATCATAATTAAGTTCAGGTAGAGAGCTGACTGAAAATTTGATTCTGTATTAATTATTAACACTAATAAATTCCCGTTTCAAAAAGCAATTTGTGTACGGTATGCGACCAGCGTCAGCATCGTGTTGGCATGACAGTGCCATATGTGGTTTTGGACAGCGATCGGGCGAACATTTCTCGTTTAATTGGGATTAGCTGCAAACAAAGTTACTTTTACCCCAAATACTGGACACTGTTACAGAATGTGATCAAAATGTACTCATTTAGTCATTATGAAACTGCCTTGGCAATAATTACTGTTATATTGTTGTACGAGGGACGCAAGAGAGAGGCAACAAATGAAAATATCCGTACTATTGTAAGTTTCTTTAAATTCTCACGTAATTATTTCATTGTACCGGGTGGGGCGTTTAAGTTGATATAAAAAAAATTTTAATTTACTATCAAAATACGCGAGGTGTCAGAACTAAGAACTTTACAACGCATCGGCATGCTCCGAATATTCCGTGATAGCTTTAACCGAAATCTGGCTAGATTCCTCCGTTTTTAACAGCGAACTATTCAGTAATAAATTCAATGTTTTCCGTTCAGATAGAGATTTTGCTACCATTAATAAATCAAAAGGTGGAGGGGTACTATTAGCAGTAAATATAAAATACACTTCTTCTTTATTAAGCCTTGATACCGCAGGTTTTAACAACATACCTGCCATCGACATCTTAGGTATAAAAATTTCAAATAATTATCAGTCTCTTTACATATTTGTCATCTACATACCACCGAGTATACCTGTTGCCGATTTTGAATATTTCTTTGAGACACTAGGTACCCTGAAGTATTTACAAAATAACGATAATGATATAATCATTTTGGGCGATTTTAATATCCCCAAATATGCATCTTACCTAAAAGACTCAAAATCTAACTCCCAAATTAGAGCCTTGAATAATTTTCTAGACACTAATAATTTATCTCAATACAACTCAATATTTAATAGCAATGACAATATTCTTGATCTAGTATTACACAACAAAACCTGTGATGTATCTCAATCTCCTGATCCGTTAACTAATGAAGATTTTCATCACCCTGCTCTGATCATATCAACTGAAATAAGTACTGTTAAGAACCTTAATAATAATTTTCCAACTAATCATGACGTTAGTTATAATTTCCGCAAATGCGATTTCTCTAAATTGTATGAAAACCTTCTCAACATAGACTGGTCCTCCCTCTCTTCTTTTAATGACGACATTGGTGCTTGCACTCATTTTTCAACAAACTTGACTCGGTATTTGAATCTAGTGTACCTAAGAAATCGATTTCTCGTAGCGGCAGATATCCCCCGTGGTTTAATGGCAGTGTCATAAAAAAAAATAGCCTTAAAGAACGTCTTAGAAGACAGTATGCATGAATCAGTAAACCACTTATACACAATAACCCCAAAAACATCAGAAGGGAAATAAAATATGATACCAATTTAGCCTACAGAAATTTCGTGCAGAACTCTGAAGATAATATAAAAAATGATCCCAATAAATTTTGGGCTTTCATCAAAAGTAGAAAAGGGTCGGCCAGTGTATCTGAAGAGATGTTCTATGAGGGATCTTCGCTAAACAATCCCTCTGATATACTAAATGCATTTGCCAATTGTTTCGGTCAATCTTATAATGAGTCCTCATTAGATATCGAGGAACATCACATTGAGTCCGATATATTTAACAATAACCCTATTGTTAGCATAAACTCTTTCGGTGAAGATGAGGTTATTCGGGCTCTAAAACGAATTAAACCCAAAATGACGACCGGTCCTGATTCCATTCCATTCCATCTTTTTTATTAAAGGATTGCGCCATCATCTTTGCATATCCTCTAACTCTAATTTTTAACTTAATCTAAAAAAACTGCCTATTTCCTGACCTATGGAAATATTCCAAAGTATGTCCCATCTTCAAAAAGGGAAACAAACTAGATATTGAGAACTTTATACCAATCTCTGTAATTTGCAACTTCTGTAAAGTCTTAGAAATATTACTCCATGATAGAAAATATCATTCAATTAACACCAAAATCTCTATTAATCAACATGGATTTATGAAAGGGCGTTCAACAACAACAAATTTATTTTGCCTAACTCAATATATTTCTGAATCCTTAGATGAACGTGGGCAGTTTAATAGACTTGATCTCCAGTTGTTACTTAATAAATTAGAAAAAATCGGCTCCTATTGTTTAAATCTTATTTAATGAATAGGAGTCAGTACGTTGCATTAAATGGGTTCAAATCGATCGAATTTGCTGCCACATCAGGAGTTCCCCATGGATCTATTCTGGGGCCCTTGTTTTTCAACATATTTATTAACGACACAGTGAACGAAATTAATTTGCCTCACCTTTTATATGCCGACGATCTGAACATTTTCACAGTAATCTGTCTGTTTTCAACTTCAGACTTCTCTTGACAAAATAAACACCTGGTGTATAGAAAATAAATTATTCATGAATCCTAGTAAATGTAACGTAATGTCCTTTTCTTTAAAAACATCACCTTTTATTTTTGATTACAGGTTAGATAATGTCATACTTCAAAGACCTATAATATTTCGCGACCTCGGCGTAACTTTTGATAATAAATTATCCTTCACTGATAATATCAATTCTTTATCAATCCTTCGTCAGATCGAAACTTGAGTACGCATCGCTAATTTGGAGTTCCAGTTATGATGTTCACAAGAATAACTTGGAGGCAGTTCAACGTAGATTTCTTAAATTACTCTGGTTCAAATCCGACGGTGAAAGATATTCTATGACTACTCTTGAGGATAGGCGTACGTACTTTTCTCAACTATTTTTGTTTAAATTACTACACAATGATTTTGACGCACCCGAAATAATTAGTAAGCTTAATTTTCACGTTCCCAGATTAATCTCTCGTAATCACCAAGTTTTCTATTTGCCTACGCCGCGTACCAACGTACTAAATAATTCACCTTTATATACGATTTGCAGTACTTCTAACAAATTATGTAGCGACTTCGATATTTTTAATTGCAGCCTTAGTGACATAAAACAAAATGTTCTGAATTAAATAACCAGTGAGTGTGAGTGAGTCTTTATTTTTCTTAATTTACTTTGAATCACATATGTGTATATATGTATATATAGTTTTTATATTTAAACATTTCCCATGTTATTTTTTTCTTTCTCTTCGTATCATTAGTTATTCATAGTTCGTACATTTAAGTACATTTTTTCTTCATTTTACTTTCTTTCTATGTTGTTGTATATTATGTAATTAATGCTTTGTATGCCTTTATTCCTGTTTTGTAATTGGGTATCTTACCTGTTGAACAGTGTATGCAATAAGTAAATAAATAAATAAATAAATAAATAAATAAATAAATAAATAAATAAGTAAATAAATAAATAAATAAATAAATAAATAAATAAATAAATATATAAATAAAGGAGTCAGGATTGTGGAGGGGGTCGCAGATGTTATACAAAAATTTGGGTCCTTCGTTTCTAATATTATTCCCCAAATCCCAAGTTTCGGGAATTTTACTAGCTTGCTTTACATATTTTTCCCTATTTACCCCAACCTTTCCACGAAATCAGCTTAAAATATAAACGGAGTAATCGTGTACACAATAAAAGTTACAGACCGACTAACTGACAGACAGACAGACCGACAAACAGATTTTTAAACAAAAATGAATTTAATTTTCTTGCTATTATTATACTTCCACTCTATTACATGTATTTGGAAGTAAAATAAGTCACCAACTAACATATATACCAATGATGATCCCATGGTTAAAGCCAAAACTTTCAACGATTTTATAGCAAACGCTGCAACTAGATTGTGGAGAAGATAGAATTCCTACAAGTTCACAAAAAATCTGTATAGACGATATCACTGACATTTCATTCTAAAATGCTTTGTTTTCGAGATATTCTGGTTTAAACGTTGACTAAATGCTAACTGTGGCATTGTCTTAAATTTTCTTGTATGTATTTGGAATTTGTATGTATTTGTTTAGAATGTCGAGATTTTAAATTTGAGCCAAAGAAATTGTCTGTCTGTCTGTCTGTCTATCTGTAACTCTTTTTTTGTGCGCACGTTTTCTCTGAAATGGTTTTAAGATAATGACCGGATATTTTGTACACGTATGTATTATAACTTATAACAAGATGGAACCGGATTATTTTTTAACTTATGCCGTACAGGGTTCAGGGGTAAGTGGGGGAAAATAAGTCAAGCAAGCTGGAAAGTGTACAGAAACTTGGAATTTTGTGTTCATAATAGAAGCCAAGACCTCAGATTTTTTATAATACTTCCCCCCCCCCCCATTCCAATATTAACGAGGCTGATAAAATTAAATTGAAATATTCACTTGACATTTGGTACACGTATGTATTATTACGACATCGGTAATTATATTATATTTTGAGATGATTCCGTTGAGAGATTGGGGATTAACTAACTTGAGAATTGGTGCACATATTAGAAGACATGGCCTCAGATTTCTTTATAATATTTTTCAACTTTCCCCACCACCTCCTCCACTTCATTATTGAAGGGGTTAATAAAATAAAATTGAGATATTCACTTGATATTTGGTACACCTAGGTATTGTAATGAAGTATGGACTGTGTTGAAGGAGAGGGAAGGCAGAGTGTAAATTGGGAAAAATAAGTAGAGTAAGCTGAGAACAGTCCAGAAACTTCATTTTTGGCGTATATGCTAGGAACCAACGCCTCAAGGTTTTTGACATCTGCCTCAAATATTATTACAATTCTATAAGCAACTATTTCCGCACACTGGAGTGCAAATCTAGTCAAGATGTTTTCCTTTAAGATACTTTAGTCGAGTCGCTGTATCGAAATTTATAAAATACCCAAAAAAATGTTCAATTCTTTACCGATTTTTTTGAACCTTTGGAAATATCTTCTTGGGTCCATAAATCGAAAAGTTAAGAGTTTTTTTTTGTCGGTCGAACCTCCGACATTGTAAAATAAACAAATTAATTTAACAATTAAATAACTTCTTGACTAATTATTCAAAATGGTTGAAATATTTTTAGGGGGGTTTTGGGGATCGCTGATTACATATATGCATTTAAAAATTCATAAAAAGTATTTGTTTATTAACAAAAAAATTATTAAGATACAAAAATCCGCGCGCATTTCCAAATAAACGATGATTTTTACGAAGTGTAATATATTATCATAGGCATATATTTATGTGAATCTTATAGATACATCATATGTAGGTATACACCCAAAATAGAATTCCACAAATACCACATATTCTGGAAAATACATAAAAAAAAATTTTCGTTAGAGAAGTGAACTTAAATAGTTAAAGAACTCAACGTGATTTTGGACTATAATAACAACAAATGACAAAAATCTGCTAGAAACTAAGAATACTCGAAGGTGCGTTCATTATGAATATTTTGTTTTTTGTTTCACTCAAAAAATCGAATCCGTTTTCCAGAAATTAAAAAAAAAACGGAGCTGTTTTCCAGCTGTACGCTGGTGGGGTGGGTGCTTATGAGGGGTCGCATTTGAAAACAATTACATGTATTGGCTCCAAACAAAAAACAGTCGAAAAGTACGTTTCTTGGCTTCATTTTGCATTTTATTTCATTAAGAAATTCGAAACAGTTTTCTAGATATTGGAAAAAAACATAGCAATTTTCCGACCTCACGCCGGTATGATAGGTGCTTGTGAGGAGTCACATTTGAAAACAATTATAGATATCGACATAAAAAAAAAACAGTCGAAAGATACGTTTTTTAGCTTCACTTTGCATTTTATTTTATTCAAAAATTCTGAACCGTTTTCCAGAAATTCGAAAAAAACGGAGCGATTTTCCGACAACACGCTGGTGTGATAGGTGCTTGTGAAAGGTCGCATCTGAAAATATTTATAGATATCGACTTCAAACAAAAAACAGTCGAAAGGCACGTTTATTGGCTTAACTTTGCATTTTATTTCATTCAAAAATAATTCTAAACCGTTTTCCAGAAATTAAGAAAAAAACGGAACGATTTTCCCATCGTACGCTCGCGGAGCAGATGCTTATTAGTAACGGCCTTTGAATACAATAACTGATTTGGACTCCAAACCAATAACATTTGAAACGTACGTTAAACATGGTCATATTTAACATTTTATTATATTAAAAAAATCGGATTCTCTAAGAGTTATCATTTTTTTTTAGAATGGCAGATTTACAAAAATATTTGAAATAATGGATGATATTTCGGCCATTTTGAATCCGCAATTTTCAATTCTGAACTTTCCATGTTAATAATTTGCGATCTAAGAAGCTTTTCTGGAAATTTTCCAATACAATTATGAATATTCACAGAGAATATTCCAAATAATTACTGTCACAACCGCCATTTTGATTTTGGACACTTTGATATCAAATTCGTAATCAGCGACCTCTGAAACCCCCCCCAAAAAAAGTTTGAGCCATTTTCAGTTATTTTTCTGGCAGTTAATTAATTGTTAGTTAGAAATATACGAAATAATTAATAACATATGCGCCATTCTGATTCCGCCATTTTGAATTTGAACTCTTTAATATCAAATTCGTAATCACCGACCCCCACCCCCCCCCAAAAGAATCAACCATTTTGAATAATCATTCAGGAAGTTATTCAATTGTTAATTTAATTTGTTTATTTAACAATCTCGGAGGTTCGACCGACAAAAGAAAAACTCTTAACTTTTAAGATATTTCCAAAGTTTCAAAAAATCGGTAAAGTGTTAAACATTTTTTGGGTTCTTTAAAAATTTCGATACAGCGACTCGACTACTTGGATGGAAAATCTGGATATGGAAGTAGTGATTCCTTAGGCAGCGGTTTTTTTATTAAAAATTACAAACGTAAATACATCGTATATTAATATCCTCATTGATGTTTATACGACATCCTATAAGTCTGCCTTGAACCAGCGCACATTTTTCCTACTTATACTTAAAGATTATGTTTTTTTTACTTAACACTACGTTATCACGTAGAAATCAATATCAAATTTACTTTCTCATTGCCCGCCTCATTGAAAATGACGTCCCCAGGGTATTTCATTGAAAGTTAGAAAACGAGATACGAGTATATTTTCATCCACACCTACAGCATCACGTCGCGTCCACGTCGCACCGCGTCACGTGGAAATGTAATTTATGAGATATGTATCCCATAATAAAGAGAATAAAATAATTTGTGCGAATATTTGTTATAAAACTTTTGCAAAAAATATGAAATATGTGTTGATGAATTGGATGATTTATATTACTTTTATTAATACTATTTGATTTCAAACCAAATCAAATCCTTTATTACCTCGTTTGCTATATACATAAGATATGGATGAGGTTCGTCACATAAGGGTGTTAAGCCACCAAGAGTATTTATTTAAGTACGTATTAGTATTTGAGTAAAACTAACATGTGCATAATTTATATAAAGGAAATTTAAGTGAACATTGACTGTTGACTATATAAAACTTTGAGCCAGACTTATATAAAGGGGCAAAAACAAAAAACATGAATTTTAAAACTGGTAATTAAAATATTCTACAGCTACTTATAAGTTGTAGATACTAACAAAAAAATATTTAGTTGGCTCCGTCTAGAAAAGATACAAATTCATTCACGTCATAAAAGCAGTAACAAGATCATCTTCAGTTTATTTTTGAAGTTGATGGTGGATCGTGTTGCTTAGCATGTGGAAAGCATGTGGTAAAAAGATATTCTGGCATGATAACGCGACTTTCTATGGTAGATGTGGAAAAATGTATCTACATAGTTATTATTTTTATTTCGTGTTGAGTATGGGTGAATGTTACTAAACTTTATGAAATCAGCCCGTTTGTCGTGGATAAAATTCATGGGTTTTAAGATGTAAATTCCTGTTACAGTAAGTATATTTCTCGATATTAAAGAGGATATACAAGATTGTGTGTATGACAGATCAGTTGCCTAGCCCCATTATAATATTGTAGGATATTGTAGAGTTTACTGTGGCATAATACAAATTTAAGAGAGACTCTTCGCTAAGCGTATTTCTTAAGGTTGATAAAGCAAAATACGATTTATTCAATCGATGTGTTCATTGCAGCTCATTGGACTATCTATATATGTCCCTAGAAACTTTGTCGAGTTGTTTATTAATAGTATATTATCTTTACCATTAAATTGTAGATCTGTAGATGCTTTTCTGTAAAACTCTGTAATTTCTAAACATGTGATTTTTTCTAGATTTATGATTAATCGATTTCGTGAACACTATTCAAAAAATTGTTTTATTGTACCATTCACTTTTGACTTTAGTTCGTCTTTGGACTTTGCATAAATTAGGATGGTCGTGTCATCTGCGTACATGAACAATCCGCCGTCTTGTATATAGAGTGGCAGGTCGTTCATATACAGCAAAAAATAATAGTGGCCCAAGTAGACCCCCCTGAGGAGTGCCAGTTTCAGAGTTGTAATCATCAGAGTATAAGTTTTCGATTTTAATTTCGAATGTACGATCTGCGTATGTATTTTTTTAATTAAGAGTGTATTAAAAAGACTTATTTGTTAATGACAATTGAAAAAATAAAAATTACACATTTTACTTATGGAGAACTTATAATTTTTTTCCGAATTTTCAAAAAATGATCAAATTCGGTTTTTAATCTACAGTGAACTTTGACGAATTTACAGCGTTTAGAAAATGGTCTAATACGCAAGTTTTCATAAAATTTTACTGAAACAAAGATACTGTAGAGTATACTGTTGAGTGTCTCGGCAACCAAGCTGACATCGTCATGAGATGATTAAAATAAAAAATATAGCATTTACATTTAGATAACTAACATCAAAAAAATACATCTTGTAATGTTTAATAATTGTAAAAAACGTTTATTATACCGAGCTAATATGTTTGGATAAGCTCATACACCTGCTGAATAAACAATAACGTCCAATTATGTAAATGACATCAAAATGAAAATTATGATGGCTGGCTGATCAAATGGCATCCATTTGAAACTTCTAGCTAGACAAAATTGTACGAATTCCTAAATGAGTTTAAAATAGTTCTTAAAAGACCGGAAAAATAGTGAAAAAATTCTAGAAATTAAGGTGGTGGTTTTGAGGGTTGAAAAATAAATTTGCTTCTAAATTGCTGAAACTCTGCAAATATGATAATATAATATCTGTGAATATATCAAAAATAGTTAAAAGGTTATAAATATTAGAGGGGCTGTTTTTGAGGAAGTTGAAAATCAGATTTTATTTTCTGTTTTTGAAACTTTGTGGACATGATAATACTTATAGGTTGCAGACTGTATGTTGTAGGTAATTGTCATAAAATCTATGTCGTTACCATCAAGCCAGTTCTTATATTTATTTAGAATAACTTCCAGTTTTCGAGTGGAATTATCCCATCGTTAAGAAATTTTCTTCGAAAAATCTTTTATAACGGTTTTTATATTTTTTACACCTTCATCGGATAAATCATTAATCTCATATGTACTAATTACAAATTTCAACTTTGTCAGTATCGTTGCACAAATAAAACATACACTTGTTTTATGATTTTCACAAAATTTTTTATTTTATATATTTTTTCAAATATATAAACACATAACAATTGTTTCGCCAGCACAGTGGCTTCTTCAGATGTGAGTATAAAACTAAATTTACAATGCAAATTAAGGTATATATATATGGGTAATAAAATATGATAGCTTAATTAGGGTGAAACCAGGTATAAATTATGAATAAGGCAAACTATTTCTGATGAAATATGAACTAATAATAGAGATTTTTTAAAAAAGGAATTTTTTTATAACTAACTCCAACAATACTAAAAACTAATAAAAATTGATTGTTAAAAAGGAAATGATAGAATTTAAAACAAGTTTAGTAACGGTGAATTGTTAGTTTCTAGTTGATCATTTAAAATTATGCCAGAGTTTTTTAATTTATTGATTTCTAATGATTCTAATAATGTTAACTTTATTCCCTTCTTCTCTAAATGTAAAATTTCAAATTTTTCATTAATTTTATGTTTTTCATCAAGAAGATGATTAGCATAAGTTGAATCTGTTTTTTTATTTTTAAAACTCTGTTGGTGTTCCTTAATTCTTTTTTCAAAACTTCTACCAGTTTGCCCTACATATACTTTGGGGCAAGTCCCACAAGTTAGCTTATAAACTCCTGACTGATGTTCTTTTTTAGTTTTATCTTTGTTATTTTTTATTAGTTTACTAAGAGAATTAGATGTTTTAAAGGCTATATTGATATTCTGTTTTTTTAAGTTTTTGGCAACTTGTTCTGTAGGTTTACCGATATACGTAAGGCTTTGATATTTTCTTATATTCTTTAATGGAACAGGATATACAAGCTCTATGGCCTTTTTAAACATTTTTGATTTTAGAATACTATCTATCATTTTAGGGTTATAGCTATTATTAAGTGCAATTTGCTGTATTATATTCAGTTCCTTATTAAAATTTTCTTTAGACATAGAGACATTAATTAACCTGTGTACCATACTCTTATATGCTGCTTGTTTGTGTGTTATAGGATGTATCGATGTATTATGTATTGTAGTGTCAGTATGTGAAGGTTCTTTGTCAGTACGGTTCTTTGTCGGTACGTGATTTTCTAGTGAAACTACGTCTCTTGTCGAAAAACTCTCTTCTTGACAACGTATGTCTTGATTCTGAAAATAATAGAATAAGCTTGAAGCAAAATATCGCAAAGAAACTCAAATATATTTGAAATGTAGGAACATTGTCCTACAAAATAAGCTGAAGCACTTTTTGGCCCTCATGTAAGTTCAGTCGACAGAAATTACAAACATTTATTATTTTATGAAAAATGATTAGTGTATATTAAGCCTCGAAACCTCAATCAGTAGAAACTGTTTTTAGATTATTATATATTGTAAATGATGGAGACATATCTATAATCACTGGATCCATTGAAACACTAACACTTAAGAAACTTGCTACTAAATACATCATATGCAACTGCACTTTCTACAATGTCTCTTACCAGACTAATCTGGTACTACATTTTCAAGGGTAATTTCTTTACCTGCTACTGGGAAGAGACTAAGAGGGGCAAAAAACTTGCGTTAATTATTGGTAATTGTTACATACCTAATACATTAGGGTATATATTTTAATTAAATTTTAATCTCATTTTTGTCATGCTAGATTTGTGAAATGGTCCACTGTGCGACCGCGACAGATGTCATCGTGCCGCCAAACGTAGTACACAGCAGAGGGAGTTCAACACAAGACTCTGTGAATTAGAAGAATATTATGTATTTATCTAAAAAGCATTCCATTGTAATTGTCATCAGATCGTAAATGATCCACATCTAACTAAGAGCTATACTTAAAAATGTATTATACGCAAAAATACAACGGCCCATAAATGTAACAATCTTTCCATTTCGCGGAAATAGAATTAGAAGGCGTAAATAGCATCTCGACGCACACCCTGATCCGCGACCCGATTCTATAAAAGCGGGCGATGCTGCAGAGATAATCCTGCTTTTAGATAATAATATAGTTTGCAGTCTCACGTATTCCACTCAAACTCGCTTCTCGTGAGAGTGCAAAACGAGGAAAATCATTATTTTATGTGTAATTTGTTTGAACGACCATTGTAGCGGGAGCCGGTACAGTTGGGTTTAGAAGAGATAACAGGGGTTTTTGGATTACCCGAAGGCATATGTATTTTACGGCAATAAGTGGACATTCGACAGGCTTACTTCAAAAAGGTCCCATTATACCCTTATCTAAACTTGGCGTTCAAGAAAATTTGATAATTCTGTATCCAACTGATGGGGCGTATTCTGCCGTTCTAAAGCATTAAGCATAAGCTTTACAATTTTCCCCTCTAGATTGGACGATAAAATTATCAAAAGGAGTCCCTTCTTTCATATTGTTGTAATCCATTTCCACGACTAAGATTAAAGTACGCAATATAACCGGCAAAAGTTATAAAACTAAGCGATCAATTTAAAAATATTTACAGGGTATTTTCAAGAACACACGCTTTCAAGGTATCAAAAATCTAAAAAACAAATTGACATCGGGACATGATCAAGTTCCCAGTTTATTAGTTAAAGACTGCGCCAGTGTGTTTATCACCCCACACCGAACTTTATTTAACATTGCATTGCGAACATCTACATATCCCGAATGTTGGAAGCTGGCAAAAGTATAGACCACAATTTATTAATTGAAAAATTGAATTATATTGGTTTTAGTAAGATAATATTAAACTTCTTTATACCAAGTTTAGAAAACCGGTTACAATATTTTCAATATAATGATATTAAGTCAAATATTTACTTAGCAACATCAGGGGTACCCCAACGTAGGGCCACTTTTGTTTGTTATTTTTATAAATAGTTTATGTGATATATTAGATTTCGAAAAACTTTTATCTGCGAATGATTTAAAATATTTAGTGAAATTAACAACATCAAGGACTGCTTAACTTTACAATAGCAAATACGCAAAATCGAATTAGAAGAAATTAGACATGAACGTATTAAAATGCAAGGTAGTAACGTACACACGTAAAATCAGTTTTATAGAGTGTTTGTACACCTTCAATGACGTGAAATTGTCAAAAGCTCAATCAACTAAGGACCTGGAAGTAATATCCGACTCTAAACTGGATTATGCACATATAAGCTCATCCAAAAGTTCGGCACTAAAACTACTAATCTTTATAACAAGAAATTGTAAACTAATCTCTAATGTAGATGCACTTAAAACGTTGTGTTTCTTATGATCAAACCGTACGTATGTTGTGATAAAGTGAAAATTGAACAATAATTTATTAAGTACTTAGTTTTCTGAGTTGATGCGAACTATCCAGAGCAAGGATATCCAAACTCTGTTACCGTCAATGTTATACATGAAATCATTAGAGAATGGAAGAATACTAATTACATTAGTATTTTTATATAAACTACATTGACTGTACAACACTATTATCAAAAATGAGGAGCATGTCTATTTTATTGTCCCAATAGCCGTACAAACATTCACAAAAAGTCTCCCATTTACTCTTTGATGGAACTATATAACAAGCTTAGCAGTCAATGTGATATATTTAACACACGTTTAAGCCAGTACATCAAGACCTTTACAACACTTTATTGAAATCATCAGTATTATTTTGAATTTGTCCTGTAAGTGAGTTATTATGTTGAGCAATAAATCTATTATTATTCTTATTATTATTATTTTTAGTCAGTTTTCCGCGGCCCAGTATAAGTATTATACTTTCACGTCCATGACGTGCTGAAATGTCACCTCACAGCGGACTTAAAAAACCGCTGCCTAAGGAATCACTACTTCCACATCCAGATTATTCGTCCAAGTCACTTTAAAGGAAACATCTTGACTATATTTGCACTGTAGTATGTGGAAATTATTGGTCATAGAATTTTAATAATATTTGGGGTAGATGTCAAAGAAAAGTTTGAGGAGTTGGTTTCTACCATATACGTTAAAAATGAAGTTTCTAGTTTACCGTACTTATTTTCCACTATTTACAACCTACCACCTCAATGGAGTCATCTCAATCAGATGTCACTACAATACATACGTGTACTAACTTTCAAGTGAATATCTCAATTTGATGTTATCAATCCCATTAATAATGAAGCGGAGGTGGTAGAGTTTGAAAAATATTAGAAAGAAATCTGAGGCCTTGGTTTCTAGTATATACACCGAATCCCAAATTTCTGTAGTCTTACCAACTTGCTTTACTTATTTTCCCCTATTTGCCCCTATTCAACCCCCAACCCTTCAACGGCATCATCTCAAATTATGATCTAGTTTCAGACGTCGCGTCGGCGTCGTTATAATACATACGTGTACCAAATTTCAAATCAATATCTCAATTTTATTTTATCAACCCTTTTCATATTGGAGTAGGGGTGGTTGGGTTGAAAAATATTATAAGAAAATCTGACGCTGTGGCTTCTAGTACCGAATTTCAAGTTTCTGTAGTCTTACCAACGTTTTACTTATATTCCTCTATTTACCCCAAATTAACCCCCAACCCTTCAACGGAATCTCAAAATATAAACTAATTCCAGACGTCGTTATAATACATACGTGTACGAAATTTCAAATGAATATCTCAACTTTATTTTGTCAACCCCATTAATGGGGTAGGGGTGGTGGGGGGGTTGAAAAACATTATAAAAAAATCTGAGGCCTTAACTTCTTGTACATACACCGAATTTCAAGTTTCTGTACTCATACCAGCTTGCTTTACTTATTTCCCCCTATTGACCCCTAAATAACCCCCAACCCTTCAACGGAATCATCTCAAAGTATAATCTAGTTCCAGATGTCGTTATAATTCATACGTGTACCAAATTTCAAATGAATATCTCGATTTTATTTTATCAACCCTTTTAATAATGAAGTAGGGGTGGTGGGGGTTGAAAAATATTATAAATAATCTGAGACCTTGGCTTCTAGTACATACACCGAATTTCAAGTTTCTGTAGTCTTACCAGCTTGCTTTATTTATTTTCCCCTATTTACCCCTATTTAACCCCCAACCCTTCAACGGAATTATCTCAAAATATAATCTAGTTCCAGATGTCGTTATAATACATACGTGTAGAAAATTTCAAATGAATATCTCAATTTTATTTTATCAACGCTTTTCAAATTGGGGTAGGGGTGGTGGGGGTTGAAAAATATTATTAAAAAATCTGACGCTTTGGCTTCTAGTACATACACCGAATTTCAAGTTTCTGTACTCTTACCAACTTGTTTTACTTATATTCCTCTATTTACCCCAAATTAACCCCCAACCCTTCAACGGAATCATCCCAAAATATAATCTAATTCTAGACATCGTTATAATACATACGTGTACGAAATTTCAAATGAATATCTCAACTTTATTTTATCAACTCCTTTAATGGGGTAGGGGTGGTGGGGGGTTGAAAAATATTATAAAAAAATCTGAGGCCTTGACTTCTAGTACATACACCGAATTTCAAGTTTCTGTACTCTTACAAGCATGCTTTACTTATTTCCCCCTATTTATCCCTATTTAACCCCCAACCCTTCACCGGATTTCCTCAAAAAACAATCCAGTTCCAGATCTCGTTATAATATATACGTGTACAAAATTTCAGGTCAATATCTTAAACCGTTCCGGAGAAAGCGTGAGGACAAAAAAAAGTTACAGACAGACAGACCGACAGACAGACAGACAGACAGAAAATTTTTTTCGCTCAAATTTAAAATCTCGACGTTTCATGACATTCTAAACCTATTTCACGAATAAAAATTTTTGAAAATTTTTTTGCGATTACTATACTTCCAATCCACTACGTGGATGTGGAAGTAATTAAATATAATCGGTTATAAATGAGTTTAGTGAGGTCGTGCGCCAAACAGATAACCGAGACAGATGACATGATGCCATCAGATGTGTTTAGCATCAACTTGACTATCATTTCGAGGCCTAGTGAACACTGCCCATCCTCATTTACTTCCTTGCTTACATACCTGAGATAATGATGCATCAGCGCTTTGTAAATGCAAGCAAGTTATATCGATTACCATAATAAAATTTGGTAGGTGACATTTGAAAAAATGGAGTTTCTGACATTTTTTTATTGTTATTTTCAAAAAATCGCAGCAACTACTAGAAACTTTATTGGGCCTGTCGTGGCATCTTCAATAATTCCTTGAACTTCAGGGAATCCATTCAAAAAATGATTTACCTAGCCTTAACGGTTTAAGAGATAATTTTTTGAATGGACCCTTCCGTCTCCAAAACTTAAGCGAGAAATTAACATATGTCAAATACTATATATATATAAGTACCGACAATCTGAACGCTTTATATTCGGAATTTAATGCCGAATTAAAAAAAAATATATAAAAATTGGGTACGGCCATTAAAAAAAAACAAAAATGGAATGAACTTCCGGTATTTCCAAAGTGCCGTCATTTTAAAATTAACATTTCGGAATCAAAATGGTCGACTGTGGTAGAGTGCTAAATCTCAATTATTTGTAAATGGGAAATATTCTAATGGCCGCCATAAAAGAATCACCCTGTATACATAAAAAAACCCTACATGAATTGAGAACGTACTCTTTTTAATTTTTTTTTAAATTACTGAAAAGACTATTGGAGTTTTATGTACTACTCCTTCAGAAGCAGAAGCAAGTTAAAATGAAGTATGTAAAATTTGCCTCATGCCTGCCTCACTAAATCTGTAGGTAGGTCATAACATAATATGCAGTAGATTTTTATAGATATTCAACCCTCTTTGGCATTTCCGCTTAAATATGATTATAAGGTGAAGTTTGAGTGGGCTTCTTTTTCATTACTTATAGCAGACTTAAGGTAATATCTTAAATTCTTGTAGTAATTCTAGCCAGCAGGGTTCTTAGATTTTTATAACGCAAAGGCGCCGTATCTTTAAGCTTCATCGTCAACTTGATGACGTCTATAAGCCACGGGCTTTCTTCTTAGTAATCCTTACTGTGTAGAGGAGCGTGCATATCAAATAAATTTAAAATAATGTGGGAGAAAAACAACTTTAATATCGTTCATGATATACAAGCTCTATTAGACAAGTATTATCTAAATCTAAACAGTGAGGCATAGAGAGAAATATTAAATGGAGAAATTATAAAATATGCATTGAATTATTTTATTTTCAAAGGTACAAGGCGCCTTAAAAGGGCGGTAGGTTATGAAACTTTACTTTTTCAAATGGAACGCCCTGTATATTTTTTTATTTTGGATTCGTTTTATTTCCGAACAAATTTTAGTAACAACGATACATACTTATCATTAATGGTTTATGAATCCGCTATGTCCAGTTCCAATAATTCAACGCCTCACTACATGGTGGCAGCAAGATGGAGTACCACCGCATAATTCGAACGTTGTAACACACTTTCTGACTGAGAGATTTGGTGGGAACTTGATTGGTAATCAAAGACCTGTTAAGTGACCTGCACGGTCACCTGATAAGTCGCTCTTCGAATTTTTTATGGGGTCATTTAAAGCAAGTGGTATACACTGAGAAATCAATTAATCTTTTAAAGGATGGAATCACAGATGCCTGTCGCCAATTAAATCCAGGAGCTATACGAAATTCTTGCACAGGAGAACTTTTAAGGAGGTATGAGTTGTGCCAAATAGAATTTTGGAGATAATTTGAGCATCTTTTATAATAATCATAATAGTTAGTGTTTTTTGTATTGTATTATTCCTTATCATTACGTTAATAAAAAAATGTTATCTCAAAAATGTAATTGTTAATATCTCTATAATGGTTAATGATAGGTATAGGATATCGTTAATATAATTTGTTCGGATAATTGTTAATAAATTAAACACTGCTTTTAGATGAATCAATTAATATATTATAAATACTCTACATATGTTTCGGCTTATTAGGCCTTTATCAAGAGTATTACATAGTGAATACTATGTAATACTCTTGATAAAGGCCTAATAAGGCGAAACATATGTAGAGTATTTATAATATATTGATTGATTCATCTAAAAGCAGTGTTTAATTTATTAACAATTATTTTGAAGATGTTTCACAAGGTACCTACCACAAGTTCAGTTCAATTTGTTCGGAAGTAAAAAGAGAATCCAAAAATATAAAAACATACAGGGTGTAACCTGCCGCCCTTAAGGCGCCTTGTACATTTGAAAATATGATCATTAAATGCAACTTTTTAAACAGAACTATCTTTTCCATTCAAGATTTCTTACTAGGTCTCACCAATTTCCAGATAATGTTTGTCTAAATAGAGCTAGGACACCCGGTATATTTGCGAAAATAAAGTTGCATTATACTGTTATTGAATCAAGTAAAATGATCCATTTGAAAAAAATATCCAATTTACTAAAAAAATAAATTCAGACAAAAATCCCATGATAAAAATAATATTTAAATCAGTAAAAAGACTTTGGCATCATATTAAATCGAAATCCACGCAAAAAATATTTCACTAAAAATGACCAAAATATTTTTCATCTCGAGGACGACGGTCAATCGCCTTTGGGCTCCGTCGTTCGAATTTTCAAAAGTACTCCAAAAAATTTTCAAGTTGCGCGGAGCGGAAAACCGCTCCGCCCGACGAACTTTTCGAAAGTAACACGAATTTGGTTTTTCGAAAGTACAACGAATAAAATTGCATAAGACGGAAAACTGCTCCGCACAACAAAAAAAAAGTACAACGAATTTAATGTTTTGAAAATCTCAAAAAATTATTTTTATGAAAATACAATAACAAGACGTAATAAAAGCAAAAAACCGCAGCTCGAGACGAATTTTTCGAAAGTACCACGAATTTGGTTTCTCCAAAGTACCACGAATTTGTTGGTTCACAAGTTGAAATCCTCAGTCAGGGTGTAGCGAGTAGCTATTTTAAACGTCAAAATTTGGGAAAAAATCAATGGGACGGTTTTTCCAACAAAAACCAAAATCCTCATTTAATATTCCTCATAGGGTTGGAGCATAATCCTAATACAAAACCCCAAAAACGCACAGAAAAATAGTCAAAGAATTCAAAGTTGATTCCAACGAACACAAAATACTTTTTATCCCGGCTCAGGCGGTCAACGCCATACTAATCGCTCGAAGGCGAATCGACGGGAAAAAAGCATATTTGTATTCGATGCTGTTAGTACGTTTATAAAAGCAGGAAAACCATCGGACACATATAGACAGCTTCTTTAAGCATCTTGACAATCATTTCGATCATTTTAGTGCCAAATTCAAAGTGAATAATTTTCAAAAAGTTTTGCATACATTTTAAAAATATTACTAACTGGGAGTCTGAATCTTTTTGTACAGTCGATTGTCATAGTTCTCTCGACGCAGGATGAGTTACACTCCTACGAGAGGTAACGGCTTGCCGAGTGGTGGTGCTCTTTGATGTTTGCCTTATACACATTAGCTAAGTGTTAAATATTTATATTGTTTACATTTTATGAATTATTTCAATAAATGAGAATATATTTTCAATTCGATTTCTTATTGATTCACTAATTATAAGATTTGTGACCGACGCGACGGGCGATTCTGTGGCGTGAGTTGGACAATTACTATCCGCGGGTCTCCTTTGATCTCGCCAAGTCTGTGTACTTGTCCGAATACTCATAGAATCCATCGACGGTCTTAATTATTAAGAAGTGTTTCTGAGAAAGTGCTAATTATAAGCTATATTCACTGCAAGCGGCCAAAAACCACCCCTAATTAAATTCTTATTCGGTGTTTTTTGCGTTTTATAAAAATTATTTTCAAAAAAAATTGGGCTTAACGCCATTTTGTTTTATGTTTAGAACTTGGTCACTTTGAGAACTTTTTTTAATACTTTGCTACTAGCAATGACATACGTCTGTGCAAAATTAACACAAGGTTTATTTAATCCTGACTCAAGAGCCCACGGGGGTCACATCCCATAGTGGAATCAAACCTAAAATGTATGGAAATTGTCTTGCAATAACTTAATCAAACAATGAGCAACTGTTAAAAACTTTATTGTTAACAAACAATTCCTGCGAACTATTTTGTGAAACTATAATTAATTGTTCTGAATTGTTTGATGTATTCACACAAGCGTTATTGAGTTGGAATATCATTTCGATACGGTCTGAAATTCGTCGATAGATTTAAAGATGGGTTAAATACCAAAATAATTACGTGTGCAGTAAATCAAAGTTAAATTAAATAGTAATAAATGTTTTGGGCGAGTATGTTTAAAGCCTAAACATATTGAATTCAGAGTACAGATTTAAAAAATAATTACAAACGGGGAAATAATAATGCAGAGAGTAGATCAAATTTAAATTAAATTATATGACACGATTCTTAAAATATGAGTTCGGCAGTGTGCTGGAAAAGCAATAATTTATTATGGGTTCAAAATGAGGATCGTTTTCTTTATTGATGGCATATTTTACGATTTCACGTGGCTTAATATCCCGTCGAAGTCGATTTTTTATTTCACCAGAGAATACGTATTAAAGATTTGACATTATAGATTAAATTTTTATTAGGAAGTAAAGTTATTCGCTACCAAAGTAAAACGCGATTCTCACGAAAGCCCGTATATTTTTCCGGTATTAAAAGCATCTTGTCCTAACAGTGTCAAGGTCAAAGCAAACAACAAATGGCGAGACCCAAATAAATATTTTATTAGAATTCAGAGGAAACGAAATCCTACTTCGAACGATTTGACGTCCTCGAGGAGATCGTAATAGCCCTCTCCAGAATTCACCCTATACACTTATCATGACAAGAAATTATCATAAAGTTTTATGGCCTGTCCCTTGTTGAATGTGGTAAGTGAAATTACTTTATGGTAGTAATAAAATTAATATAATGTCTAAGACGTGCAGGGTTGAATTCTACGACTGGAAACTAAAGAGGCCGTGAAACGGGGTGACATTCTCGATTTTCAGGATCCTTCACAAAAACTTTCACATATACAGGGTGTTAAAAATTTAACAGTTTTCACACAGTATATATTTGATCATATTGGTGAACTTGGACAGGTGGGTGCGGTGTTCACAGACAGTTCGAGGGCTTTCAACAAAATTGATTATGCTTTATTGATTAGCAACGCGTCTAATATTAATTTTCAAATCTTATTTATTAGACAGGGGGCAATATGTCTCACATAATGACTATAGATCTGAGGTTTCCCAGCTACTTCTGGTGTTCCATAAGGCTCCAATCTTACACCTCTATTATTCTATAATTTTTGTTGAAGTCACTTTCGAGTACAATTTACTTATTACGCCAGTTAAGGCTAATTATAGGAAGCAACACATTGCTCTCAGTATATTTTGCCCTTTTTCATTCCCGAATTACTTATGATGTGATTTTATGGGGAAATTCAATGCACGCCATAAAAATTTTTCGGCTTCAAAAAAAAGCTGTCAGAGTGCTGGCTGGAATTAATGATAATAGAGTACATTGTAAGCCACTATTCGTGAAGTTTGGTATAATGACGTTACCATCTTTATTTATATATTATTCTTTAATTGAAATACACATAAATATCAGTACTTTCAACACGCACTCTGACATTCATAATTACAATACTAGATCCGTAAATCTATTGAGAACTCCCCGTTTTAGACTGAAAAAATCTGAGAATAACTCTTTAAATTTAAACATGTACAATGTCCTGCCAAATAGTATAAAATCATTAAATACAAACTCTTTTAAAAAGGCCCTGAAAGCAATTTTAATTAAACAATGCTACTATTCTGTAGATGACTTTATGACAAACTCAGTTATTCAGACTGAAATAAATTAATTACAGATAATTAATACATTAATGTTGATATGAAGCAGGCACACGAGGTGTTTAAATAATTTTGATTTTAATGTAGTATTAGATATTATAGTTTTTGTTTGTTTTTTTTTATTATACTTTGTCATGACAAAACATATTTATTGTTTTTTATATATTTATGTGATCCTTCTATATTTAGGCTTATGTGATACTTTATATTTATATATGTTTTTTTTCCTCTTTTTTTATAGTTACCCTTTTACAGTAACTAAATTTCATATTTAATTTAATTTTTTGTTTTTCTGACTTGCTACAAATGTACTCTTGTGTATGTAAAGTAGTTAAATAAATTATCTATCTATCTATCTATCTATCTATCTATTATTTTTACTTTTTATAAACGATTTGTGTTGTCAAATAAACTACTTTTTGCCGATGGTTTTAAAATATTTGATAGTATAATCTCTGAGGATGCCTATAGGCATCAGTCAATGTCAAATATAAATATTTCATACTTATTCATGGATATTGCCTTGGTTTTGCATGAAACATCGTTATGAGTGGCTTTGTGCCTTTCTGATGAGCTCAAAATAAGAGAGTATGTAGATACTCAGAATGCCACCGCGACCAGAAATCCTGGTGCAAACGTTGTAGCATTTTCCAGCGAGTTAGACGTCCCACGGGCACCGCAGTCAGGTCAGTTTCCGGGAGGGCAGTTAGAAGCTCAAGCGTTAAAAAATGTCCGGGCGTTAAAACGGAGAGATCATTAGGATGAGTGCTTATTGGAGTTAAGGGACGCGAATTTAAAAATGCCTCAATTTGAACCAGTAATGTGTATAATTCTTCGTATGTCAGAATTTGTTGGCCAATAACGCGGTTTAAGTGTGTCTTAACCGACTTAATTCCGGTTTCCCAAAGTCCCCCGAAATGCGGAGCGGAAGGAGGGTTAAAATGCCATTCAATGGTCTCAGATTCAGCAGCGGATTCTAAGAGTGCGGAAAGCTGATTGTAAGCGCCAACAAAATTGGTGTCACAGTCACTATAAAGATGGTTGCATCGTCCGCGACGAGCAATAAAACGTCGCAAATGCATCAGCTGTCAGGTCGGACACAAGCTCTAGGTGCAAAGCTTTTGTAGCGCAGCAAACAAACAGACATAAGTATGCCTTCTGGGACTTAGTACCTCGTCGTTTACCCAAAGTAATCTGAAATCGACCGCCAAAGTCCAGACCAGTGTGCAAAAATGGTTTGACCATTACAGGTTGATAGGGGAGAGGGTGAAGTCGCCAACAAGTATGACACTTAGATAAGACGCCACGTATTGCTCTTTTTGAGCACATTATCTAAAACTGTTGCATAATCAGAAATTGAACAGATTCCAGCGTGCAAGTATTTTTTATGAAAATATTCAATAATTAATTCCGTAAGACGACCAGAACGTGGCAACAAAACAGGTTTTTTTATCGTAAGACAATGAAGAGTGGTGTAATCGACCTCCTACCCTTATAATACCTTGATCATCAAGAAAAACGCTGAGTTTTCGAAAAGGTTTAGAAAGCGGTTTCCCAACTTTGAGTTGATTTAAAATATAAGAAAATACCAAATGTTGGGTGGGTTTAACCAACATTAATAGAGCTTGATATAATTCATGAAAGGAAAAAGATTTTTTTTTAATAGCGGGATTTTTTATTTAAATATAAAACGTTGAACGTACGCGACCACGCGTTGTAGTTTGCAAAGGGAAGAGTAGTTATTTAAAAGAGGATCAAAAATATTTAAAGAAACTGCAGAATGTACAGTAGTTTTTCTTTCCTCTGCGAGTGCTTCAGAAGATAACGCAACGTCATAAACATGAGAGGGTCAGGAGGCTTGTGGGTCAGACAAAAAAATTGGTCCCGCCCTCCATAAAGCGTTATTAATTAAGTTTTTATCCTCCAAAAAAGAGGCGAGGTATGGTGCAAGTTTTAGTGGCGAGAACTCGATCGGCGAAGTTAAGCAACGCCGAGAGAGTCCGTCCCTTAGATGAGTGACCGTATCTCATTTCGTCGTCTTGGTCAAGTGGTGGAATATTATTAGCTCCACTTCGCCAGGACGTTAAAATAAATAAGACGCTAAAATAAAAAATAAATAAATAAAATAAGCCACCACAACTTTTTAGTGAATTGGGAATATTATACTCTGTGTTGTACATAAAAAATAATTTAAACAAGTTCAGTAGTAGAAATGACACCTCTGTCATAATTTCAAAGAAACATACTCTCTTTATTAGTGTAGTCGTAGTTTGAATACTGTATTTGAGTGTATTCCAATGCTTTCTTTGAAAGTCGAGAGAAATAGAGATTATTATTATCATTATAACAATAATGTGAATATCACTCTTTTAACTAAGTTGTTTTATCTCCTAAAGGCTGAAGAAGAACTTACGACATTTATTTCTTTGTTTTCAAACTTACTATATAAGCAAGCTCTTGGCATCTTAAGGGAGTTAAGTTAAACCTGAAGTTGTAAGTGGATAAAAGTAGTAGGGAATTTCCTTCTGGCAGTAGGCCCCCTATGTAGACAGTTACTGCTGCGTTGGAGGAAGGATCGATAGTCAAATATTTTAAATTGAGATCACCCACTATTTTAGCTTTATTTTTTTTACATAATCTACCATTATATTTATTGTTGCTCATTTGAGGCATTTCATTCGGACGTTTTAAGTTTCTAGTAATTGTTTTACTGAAATTTTATCCTGATTTTAATTTCCTTCAACTCTTAAAATAAGGCCCACAGGGTGTAATATTATTAAATAATAGGGACCACAGCTCGTTTTAAAAAGTGTTGAACATTTTGTTGAGACAATAATACCGTTAGTAATGTGTAACATACTTTGCTTTCCTTTACAAATGATTCTTCAGTGGATCTTAGCTGAGAATTTAAATGTATCACCGCCTTTATTTGTCTTAGGGTTTAATGGAGCACCTCCCTCCTAACCACCATATCCATAAACTCAAAGACGTAGTCCCCATTGGAACGTCCACGAGTACAGGTCATTGAGATTGCTCCCCATAATACTCAACGAGAGACCGATATGCTGATATGCACCGTTTCAGCGTTTAATGGAATAGTTATCTGGTTTCAATTATATTTGACCTTGTCACATATGTATAACAATGAAAGAGATAAAATCGTACAATGTAAACCATTTTATGTACATGCATATAATGAATATTATTGATTTAGGATTAAAATTATATCATGGAGACAGCAACGTGTCGTTAAATTGAGAACAGTTAACAATTCGCTATTACAAAATGGGAAATGAGTAACATATAATGCCAATGGCAACAAAATAACTTTATTTTTTAAATAAATAAAATGTCCAATTATGATTTAGGAGTTGCTCAAATTTTTTAGTCGCACCTTTTTCAAATTTAAATGTTTTTTGAAGGGTATCGCGATAACGCTCCAAACGCGCAATCAAGAGTGAGAAGTATCAGAAGAAACTTTATGTGCACAGTTACTGTCAAAGACAAGAAAGTTAATGGGTATATCCGCATTCGTTTACTAACTTAATCGATGACACTTAGAAATCTAAGCTCATATTTCTCCAAATTCTCAAAAGATTAGGAAATCGGGGTTCACAATTTAGGCAGTACACGCTGAAAGGGTAGCTAATAACCTGCGTTTTAAGCCAAGGTGGATCAAAATTGATTAAGATTTGACTTGTAGAAATAGAAAAAAGTGATTACTCTCATATTTGATACAATTTTTGAGGTTAGAAAATGCAGGTTTGCAATTTAGGCAGTATGCTCTGAAAGTGTAGCCAATATCCTACATTTTAAGCCAAGGTAGATCAAAATTGATTAAAATTTGACTTGTAGGCAGATTTTTGTCCAAAAAAGGCATTATTTTTCCACTGTGCGCCGGCGACGAACAAAAAAAAACAACAAATTTCCATACTTGAAAATTATCAACAAAAAGTAAAAATTTTCTTAACTTAAAAGACATTGTCATTTCTTTTCTTGGTCGCAGATGCGGGTCGAATACCGGACCACCTTGAATAGAAGCGTATATAGCCCGGCGCTTGTTTCAATCGGTGTTGCACGACTTTCTTTTCAACTCGCTCTGTCACAGTTTATAATTAATCGGCGTGAAACTTTGTAGAAATGATCTTTGAACACAATTCTGTAGATCGACATTCGTCGAAACTTGAAACTACCTCGATATTTTTTTCCCGAGAAGCACCGAAATGTGAAATTATTCGGCTATTTGTTTACAGTTATTTTAATGTACACAAATAGCCGAATAATTTCACATTTCGGTGTTGAATGCATGTTTTTCAGCATTTCCTGCAATCATATGGCAGCGCTAGAGTCTAGGCAATCGCTTAAGTCCAAAATCGATTGTTTTTGTTCACATCCGGCCGAGTAATGGCAATTTATGTAAACAGGAACGATTGATTTTCAATGATTTCGAGAGTGACATTTTTTTGGTTTTTATTGTTTATCTCGAAACCAAATAATTGGATTAAAAAATTTCTAATTGCAACATTGTGCGCCACAATGAGGGCTATATGCTTATATTTTTTATTTCTTATTTTGATGATATTTTTTTTCCGAAATATTTTTCGATGATTTTTCAAGATTTCCCTAGGCTTCGAGCGTTCAGGGGACAGCGGACAGGCTAGATCAAGAATTAAAGAAACGATTGATGACTTGCATAGAAATAGAAAAAAGCTGAATGTTCAAACGATTTGAACGAATGTTTTGCTGAGGAATGTATTGAATTGAAATATTTTGTTGAAAACATAGAAAATGTCGTTAATGTTAGGTACTTGTTAGTATTTATCAGGGAAGAACATGTCATAACCATGTTTCCTAATGTGGAAATTGCATTAAGAATTTTTCTTACTATAGTAATAACAGACGCGTTAGGAGAAAGATCATTTTATACTTTGAAAAGAACAAAAACATATTTACGGAATGCCATTAGTAAAGAGGGACTTAATAATTTACCTGTGTATAAATAAATCATGACTTAACTAGTGCGCTGAAATTATAAATAGTTTCGCCAGTAAGAAATCCAGAAAACATATGTAATAGTTATTTATGACAGACGTTGTAAAAATGATGTTTTATTTGCAACATATTTTTTTTTATTGTTTTGTCCCCACTCACAGAATAAAATATTATTTCTAATACTTAATCATAAATAACTATTATACCTATTTTTTTTAACTTTTTCCATTTAATGTTTTTTGTTTGTTTGTTTGTGCTGATTATATATTGTTTTTATATTATATTATTTTACATATTATAAATAAATACATTAATAACATTTTAAAAGTTTTCTAGTGAGGGGGGGGGGTGTTATAATATAGTATAGTTGCCTATGGGCGAAAAAAGTCATAATCCAGCACTGGTTGTAACATAAGTGTGAATAGATCTTGATCATATTTATACTTTAACTAAGTATATGAAAGCTGTTTACTTGTTTAGTATGTATGAGTCAGAGGTGCATGCAATGGGGGGGGGGTCACGGGGTCATAACCTAATTGTTTAAAATTGTGTACATTTTTAATTGCATCCTTGCCATTTGTCAAAAAACACTCGCTAACTGATCCTTGACGTAAGAGCCACGTGTAGAGGCTATTTGTCAAAAATATACTGGATAATATTATTTTGTAGATTCATTGAAAACAATTTAGAAGTGAAATGAAAATACACGTGGCAGGTAGACAATATTTAGTAAAGATTTCCTAAAATATGCTCTGCACTACATTATAGAATGCTGGAAGAAACATGTTAAATAAATTTAATTTCTAAAGTTTGCATAAGTAAATGCAATAAATGTAATGAAATATGCTTCAACACGACGACACGGCACTTAATATAATATTCATAACAAAATCATTATTAAATGGTACAACTGCACTTTCAAATGATGAATAATGTATACACCTACAACTGCATTTCAAGTTTAAATTGGATTACGGCAAGCTCCCCAGCGACTGATATTTTAAATTTAAATTATTCTCCGGGTATCATTAAATCAGATCCCTTCCAAACGATCGAACAAATTTCCAACGAATTTTCAGAACTCCTACATTTGTCTTTTCCAGTTAATAGACTGGGATTTCCGATGATGGTTGAGGACTGTAACGGCTGCAACGTTTGAAGTGTTTTTTGTGATTCCGCCTGCCTTCTGTAATTAAATATTCGGCAATTTTTTTACATCATTGAGCCGCGCAAATGTCCAAATAAAGTTAAATAAAATCCTCTCAAAGCAATGTTAAGTCACGAGGTAGTTACGATTTTTAGAATCGCGGCTCCAGAAAATTCCAAACGTTGAAAAAAGAACATGAATTGCTACAAAAAGACCTGCCTTATAGCATTAGGTATACAGGATGTTATAAAACTCAAATGGATGGTAGAACAATTAAAGACTAAATGTATAACATTGGACATCTGAGATCAAGTCATCCATGCACTACTAGTCCAGATCAATATTCAATAAGTAATTATTATACTGCAATGCAGGTTTTCACGGCCGTTGTCCAATGAAGCAATTTCTTCCGAGAAGCTGACAGCATGATCAGCGAAACGTCAAGTCAAGTTCGACGACCGCGGCAAAACCCGGAAGAAATTACTTCAATTATTATACTCTTCGTAAATACAAAACGAAGAGTACGTTAGGCACATTTCTAAAACCGGTAACATGGCTTTAGACCAGAGACTTTAATTTATAAAAGTGTTGTTGCTCTTAGCACCCCGATTTTTTTTGTAAAAATAACAGGAATTAGCCGCATTACGGGAAAAATACTCTTGATGTAATTCACCCCCCGCCAAAATTATTCCAAATTTACCGTTAAATTCATAACTATTTATAAGCCTTTTTCTATATAAGTTCCGTTCCAACCGTCCGATTTGAACTTTCCAAAGCTCATTTTACTCGGGAATACATGTACTTTTAAAATAAATTGATTTCATTATGATTGAATAATAAATACTATTTTTACATAGCAAAAACTGGCGAACATTTGCAAATTGTGAGTTCCGTATTCAAAGTTGCATAATTATACGAATTCTTCAGTTAGATTTCTCAATTTTCTCTTATACAGGGTGTAATTAGTTTCATGTCATTAAAAAAAACTGGTAATAGGGACCGACTAGACAAACAGAAAACCTATATGACCTTTTTCTCTAGGGGCACTTTGAAAAAACTGACCTGGGTTTACATTTTTAATGTTATGGTAGGAAAGATTTGAGAACCACTGTTTTTCAGGGTCAATGGATGCTATAGTTCCGAATATTAGAAATAATAAAAAACTGTAATACCCGACTTGTGTTCCCGTCGGTAGAAGTGCGGCACTTTGATGGGATTATTTGTATCGAACTTTTTATACCACTAATTATGAAAATGTAAATAATTCCTTCTCTTTCGGCACAACGCAAGCATAGCATAGCCGCAGGGGTTTAAATAGGATTTTTTTACATGTGTTTTTTAAATTGGAACAAAGCTATTATAGCTTTTATTGTCGTTTATAAGAATTTATAAAATTTAAAAGTGGTTTATTAACATTTGTAACATTGTGTTACAAGCTTAAAAAATTAGTAATTGTTTTATGAAATTGGAAAACGAACAGTTAGACGTCCGAGATACGATAACAGAAAATAGTTGTGTATTTTAAGTTAGGAAAAAATCTGATTTTTTTAACGAATTGAGCGCATAATTTCTCCCAATCAGGTATCGAAAACTAAAAATCAAGTCTTTGGTCTCTATGAAAATCAATGTAAACAATAATAAACAGATAAAAACAAGACAACGAATACTAATAATAATCATCATACCTTTAATGGCCAATAGGTAACACCCAATAACTGAACAATTCTTTTGAATTTTTTACAAAAATTGTTCGAAATGACCTCCATCTCCACGTATACACATTTCGGTACGTCGAACTAATAACATGCTCACTCCGTTCAACACATTTGGTAAATTAGGATCATTTTTTATGGTTTCTATGCACATTAAAATACGTCGTTGCAATTGTTCTAAAGCTCTTCCGCACCAGCTGCATTTTCACCACTTTCTCCATGTACCAAGTCCATATCCGCGAGCTCTGGATAAGTGTAATCTCCCATAATGTCCAAAATCTGCGTTTTAAAACACCACACTAAACTGTGAATTAACGTTATCAATAAAGAAAACAAAAAGAAAAACTTGGTCCAAAATCCAAAAAGTAACACAAAAAGCACGAACGATAAGTAGTGTCTTACGTAACCAAGTACTAACGACTTGAACGATAAGTCAATAAAATAAATCTTAACATAAGTGGCACAAAATTCAAAAAGAAAAGCGACAGATAAAACCAAGGAACGGGTACGTCGCGTCATGCGTACGTTCTTTACCAAGTAAGGACAAAACTGAAATTATTACTTGAGAATATTACAAGGGAGAGATAGCACGCCTAATAGGATAATTGGCCGCGAAGAAGCAAAAAAACATGACGATGTCCTCTGTCGCTCGCTTTTAACTGCTTTGCAGGAATGTCAGAGTATCTCGTGCGATAAGACGCGAGGCAATAAAACCTACCCCAATATGCCAGCAGTTCTCAAACTAGGTTATTAATATTTGGGAAATTTTTGTTTATTTTTTTTCTCCAAAACTATGAGCTTTAGACCCCATGTTATATCAGGTTTTTTTGTTTGTCTTGTAGTTCCCTACCACCAGCTTTTTTTAATGACATGAAACTAATTACACCCTGTATATACTTCAATTATTACCGAATAGACTCCCGGTGTCCGTTTTATCATAAGTGCGAAATTTTGCAAAATAAGACAATATTATTTGCTTATTATTGCGGGAAATTACATGGTTTGGTTAGTACTACCTATTTTTATTTAAAAAAATGTTTTATTAATAAATTAACATTATTTATTTATGAAAAATAGTATTTGCAAGTAACAAAAGTTGCAATATCTTTTTTAATTATGCATATTTTAATGAGATTCAAATGGCATTAGATTCGTCGAAAAAAATGCGTTGATGTCACCTTTTGTGGACTCTTTTTTAGGCATCTTAAGCCGAGATAACGATTTTAGTTTTGGCACTGTTGAAACTTTTGTAATTAACATTTTCGAAAAATTCGCAATGGAGGCTATATGTCACATATATATTTATTTATTAAAAATGTATACCAATGCATCGCTTTGAAAAAAACGGATGGTAATACTGGTAGGCGAAGATACACTTTACAATGCCACGAAAACTCAGTCCTATCAATGAATATGCGTACTGTTGTACAAGTAGTCGGACCGGAAGAACAGTCAATATCTCCGGAAAAACTTGTATTCTTTTCTTTTTTGAGCTGAAAGTGGCAATTCGGAGGTTTTCGTGGTCGCTCATAACGAATCAGATGTCCAATTAGAAAAGATTGAAAATGGTGGACCGGAAGTAGAGCCAGATTCTCAGGAGAACCCCTTATTTTTTCATTTTTGGGCTGAAAATATGAAAAATACGAGTTTTTCCTGAAAAATATACTACTTCCGGTCAGCCAGTTTGAATTTTCCCTAATTGGACATCAGATTCGTTATCAGCGATAACGAATACGTCCTTGTTCCCACTTTTAGCCCAAAAAGAAAAGAATACGAGTTTCTCCGCAGAAATTGACTGTTCTTCCGGCGCGCCATTTTGAATTTCGTAAATTGGACCACGGATACGTTATGAGTGACCTCAAAAATCTCCGAGTGCTCATTTTCAGTCCAAAAACGACAAAATACGAGTGTTTCCTGAGAAATTGACTCTACTTCCGGTCCGCCATTTTGGACTTCAGAATCGTGATCAGCGACCCTAAGAACCCCCGGGTAGCCATTTTCGTATAATTTTATGGCATATTGTGTATGATAACAAATTTTTCAATTAATTTCATTGAATTGGCTATTAAAATTGGCCAATTATTGGGAAAAAAAAATGAAACCAAATATTTCCGCCAAAAAATAAATGTACTGTTTTTTCTAAATATCTTTCTGAACTCTGCAACAAAAATTAAGTCAATTGACCCTGTACTTTTAATTTTAGAAATAAAATGCCAAAATGACGCGTCTAATGCGCTACTTGACTAATGCGACACGCGCGTATTCAAATATATAGCCTTTATTTGTGAAACGCGACAATATGTTATATGACAGGAAATGTTCCTTAAACATCAGGGAATAGGTTGGTATAAAGAAATTTGAAATCGATATGGTGAAATAAAAAGTTATGCCTGTGTGAAAGCAGTACATGAGCATTTTTATCAATTATTGCAAAATATATTTCGTTTTTCAAAATGTAATAAGTCGAATTACGACACTTTTCTAATGAAGAGTTATTATGTGGAATATACTTTATCAATCAAAGCTAGAATCATTCACCTAAGTGTAGCAGTTTCCGAGTAATATGTGTTTTTACTTGTGGACGCGCGGTATAGAAAAAAATGTGATCTCTGAAATTAAATGCTCACAAATTTGATATCGGCCAAAGACAAAGGTCGTCAACCGGGAATATAATACATTATATATGTCTCTATCAGATGGTCTATCTAGGTCCCATATCTTTCTACTCCGAAAAAATTTTTTGGACGATTTCAACCAGAATATCGCTCCACTATAAACAATTCTATTTCTATTGAGTATTTATAATATATTGATTGATTCATCTAAAAGCAGTGTTTAATTTATTAACAATTAATTCTATTTCGTATAGTAGGTAGGTATATGTTAATATCTAACATACCAAGTTTTAGCCAGCCATGAAATGAATTATTCTGATATTAAAAGTTCATAAATAAAAAGTTTAAAACTGAAACTGCAGATTAAATTAAGCAAAGTAGATACCTAGAATATGTTTGCATTTGAGATTATTATTACTTACCTACCTTTGAAGCTTGAAGGATCGATGCGACGATGCACAATCAATTATTGACTGAAAAGTTATTAAATATTATTATGGAAAACAACACGTTAAAAGATGCAAAATATAACACCACTGAATCACAAAACTAAACTGTCGCAAGCGAAACAAAAGAAGATCGACTGTATTTGATTGTTGTGAACCTATCATGGATATCTTTGCAAAGTAAAACATATAGGGTAGCGGTGCATTCTCTTTTATTAGATTTTAAACAAATAATAAATAATTGAAATAAATTTTGTATCGAGTGCAATTTTTTTAATTTAAATACGCGTGTTGTAAATAATTATTAAATATGTATTTATTAATATGGATAAAGAAATATGAATTTTAATGCTTTGTGGTTTCATCATAAATAATAAGGCCATAATATACAAATCTGAATGATTTGTAAGCCCATAATAATTAATTATTACATTTTTTTTGGTAATTTTAATTGGTGACAGGCTACTTACTTAAATCTCGTTACATGTTTATAACTCTGAGGTGAATCAGTTTTCTTCTTCGTACCTACAAGTTAGAACTCGTTTTGTGGCCATGCATCATTCTAATTGGCCTCTCTTTGCTGTATGGAACATTTAACAGCATCACGTCGTTGTCGCAGTTGAACGTTTTAAAGAAGTTGTCGTCGACAACTAGAAATTTCAATAAAGGATAATAATACGGTTGAACTGAACCTTAATAACATGAACCGTAATCAGATACTGATTGGACTATAATACTTAACAAGGTTCAATGAACGATGGGCGATGATGATGTTTCATTTAATATTTTTTAATAATCGTTTCTTTGAAAGGCGGTTCAAATTTTCTTAGCACTTTTTAATAGTTTTCCAACATTGAAATTCCAGATATTTGTATTTGTTTTTATTTCTATTCACCATCCTTTCTTCGGGCGACATCTGTGTTAAAAATTGGAACTACTACTTCTTCAAAGCATTAAGAAATGTGTTAACTAAACAGGAACCTTCCTTGGATTATAATATTAGAGAAACATAATATACCTGTGTTAGTTCGGATATTAGTGGATAGATGGCGCATCCTATAATGTTCTCTATAATTCAAATAATTTGATAATTTCCCAACTTTTTTTTATTTGTATTGTAGTCGAAGCTTTTTAATGTAATGACAAAAGGTTTCCCATTTTGCATGACTACTCACTGCTTCTTAAAATAATAAAAAATGATATACCTATTTAAAAAAAAATTGATGCACCTCGAGATTTTAGTTATTAAATACCTTGCACACCTAATTACAGTAATTAACTATCATTATGTTACTCAGATCTGCAGCCAGGGGGTATACACCTAGGGAAAATTTGAGCACTCCCTGGAGAAATTCCAACATTACCGTTGCGGGACTATTTTATGGGATTACATAGACAAAACAGTCCCGTTATCAGAGGCGCGTTTAGGCCTAGGCGCACTAGGCGCGCGCCTAGGGCCCCACTTTTCCAGGGGCCCCCATTTCCCGATTTATTGAGGTTAAAAAGCGATGAAAAAATTTTATTTCTTTGTTATGTTATTTATTTTCGCTTTTCCGATAGCAATAATGATAATTACAACTATCATGAAATACATTTCTTCCCTTTTCCATATCATCCTCATCAGATCTCAGTTGCAACAAAAATAACAAAATAAGAATGGTTCATGCGAGTATGTGTTCACGAACATTTGTCGTTTATTTACATTTTATATCATTTGAACTTGAAATCATTTTATAGTTCTTCCTTTCGATTTCAATTTTTTTCATATTTCAATGTAGAAGTCTATAGGAATTTATTGTTTGTGTTTATCGTGTTTGAATATTCTTGAATATTCATTTTTTTTAATCTTCACTGCATCACACTGAAAAAAATATGTTCGTAATATTAATGAATTGGTTCGACTGAAAAGTGATGAATCCGTTTATTAATATAATGTACGTTTATATAGTAACAATAAATGTGTACATTGTCTTAATGGCCATATACATTATATCAATAAACAGATTCATAAATTCCCAATGAACTTTCATTCGTTGATTTCTCGAACATATTTTTTTCAGTGTATTAAATAAAGATGCAATCAATTAATAGACCAATTTGGCAATTCCTCAGACGTTACTATTTAAGTTTCGGCAGTCGGCTCGTGCCAGATGACGAATCAGCTTTTCGGTATATTTCACATTAATGAAAATAAATCTGCTGATAATGATGATGCGAAAATTCAAGAACCTGAACAGAACAATCTAGAAAACCCGAGAAAATAACTGAGAAAATTTTGATTTTGAAACCAGTGATGAGGACTGCGAAAAGGAAGAACCATTAGGAAACAATTCTAGTGAATCTGGCGATGATGAACAAATAGGAAAAGAATCTGAAAATAAAGAGAATTTGGAAAAAGAGTATGACAATGCAAAACAAGCTAATAATCAGTGCACTACAATAATCAATGCATTAGTATCAACCTATAGAGGCGACATAGATTCCGAGTTATCTCCAGATAAATTGCATAAATTTTTGATATATGTCGGCTTAAGTCGCCTACTGAAATGTAGAAAGGACCCCGCAGTTTTTTATAGTAAAAATATGTTTCAGTCGATAGTTCTGAAACTTGGGGAAAATGTTATCCTGGGCCCCCTGATTAAAATTCAGTTTGACCACCAGTTCGACCGAATTCGATTTTTTGATATAGAGACGATTGAAACTGTGAACATCTGCGAAGGTCTGCTTAAATGTTCCATAAAAATTCTGAAAATATTCATACTCATTTTTTGGAGAAAGATAAACTTTTTTTGTTTCTTGGTGTTTTTTTTTCAAAATGCTTCCCTCTCCCGGAAAAAATAACAAAGAGAAAAAAATAATTTTTTTGCTATTTTTTTACGGGAAAAGGAAGCACTTTGAAGAAAAAGTTAAAGGGGCATAAGCTGATTATTTTTACCTAAAGAATATGCCTGAATATTTTGGGATCTTTCTGAACTAGAAAAAAATAAAATTTTAGGGAAATTCTTGGTCGAAATTATTTTTGTCTAAGAAATTCTGAAAACCGGTAAGCGCGTTCTTTGAACAAAAATAAGCATCTTCTGTCTCTTGGTGTTTATCTTCAAAGTGCTTCTTTTTCCCGTAAAAAAATTACAAAAAATATTTTTGTTTATTTTTTTCCGGGAGAAGGAAGCACTTTGAAGAAAAAAAAAACGCCAAGAGACGAGAGATGCTTATTTTTCTTCAAAAAATGAGCCCGAATATTTTCAGAATTTTTATGGAACATTTACGCAATCGAATTCGGTCGGACTGGTGGTCGCAGAGAATTTTAATCAGGGGGTCCAGGAGAACATTTCCCCCAAGTTTCAGAACAATCGACTGAAACCTGTTCTTACTATAAAAAACTGCGGAGTCCTTTATTCTCAATGCGTTGCAGGCTACATTTTTTAATGTTGAAACCCCTTTGTGTATTTACTTGACCATTCAGTAATCTCTCATGTAAACGGCACTCAAAAGAATTAAGAACTACTTATGAAGTACTTCGGGGCAACAACGACTTCAAAATTTGTCTCTTCTGTATACTGTATCAGAGGAAACACAAAACTGTGATATCAAACGTTCAAATTGACAAGTTTGCTAACATATAAAGCCGGAAAAAAATAATATCATAATATGTATTTGTAAAAATATACTTGCCTTCAAATCTTTAGATCTAATATTTTTTTAATAGAGGGGCCCTCAACACAGCGCCTAGGGGCCCAATTTATTTAAACGCGCCCCTGATTATTAGATTAATTTTTAATCTTGATTTCACCCCATCATGTAAAAACTCTTTTAAGAGACACAGAATATTAACGGTACCATCCATATATCTTTTTTCTTTGTTAAAGTACATTAAAAGTAACATTGACCAATTCAAAACTGTTGCAAGTTACCATAATTATAATACTCGTCATGATGACTTATTAGCTCTGCCTCATCATAATTCCTCTCATTTTAAAAAATCAGCTCATTTTTCTGGCATCAGTTTTTACAACAAATTACCTAGTTTCTTCGAATCATATCTTGGTAACAGAACATTAAATGTGAAGTATCATGGGTTTACATCTATTGAAGTGTTAGCGACATCAGGAGTTCCACAGGGCTCTGTTTTGGCCACATTGTTATTTACAATCTTCATCAATGACATTTGCCAAGATATACAAAGTAATGTCCTCCTATATACGCCGATGATCTTAAACTATTTGCATCTATTAACTGTGAAGAAGACTGCCATTTATTACAACACGACCTTACAAAAACGAACTCATGGTGTGAAAATAATTCTATAAACTTCTCTTACAAAATAGGCAATGATATGGTAACTAGAAATACTCAATTCAAAGATATTGGAGTCATCTTTGACTCAAAATTAACTTTTATTGCTCACATATATCACACAATTGCTAATGCCTATAGGAATTTAGGGTTGATTATGCGAAATTAAAGCACTTGAGATATTTGGGATATGGGAAGTAAGTAAAACAAGCTAGTATATACAGTTATTGGTAAAGGAATAGATTATCATAAGTATATAAAAATTTATTTAAGCACCAATAATTACTGAAAAATATTTCTATTTATTTTGTCGTAACATAAGAACACTGACATACATTAGTAATTTTAATAAAATGGCACATATATAAAATTACAAAACTCAGTATTTTACCTGGTATTAAATCATTAACATCATTAGAATTGTAGCAAAATGTTAATAGAAAATATTTGTATACTAGTATTATATAAAAAAATAAATAAAGTAAACTGTAAAATCTATTAAACTATGTATACATAAGCCGCTTCTAACCTTAACATTTGGTCTAAACATTTGAATAAGCAAAAAGGTTTCAGGTTTCATAATAAATTTAAAATAAAACCACACAAATACTGATTTAAAACATCTCAAAATTTATAAATCTTACCCATAATTTTTTTAATATTTAAAACTAGTAGTCATAGAACCAGATCAGAGAAGAAAGAAATATAGTTAATGTTTAATGACTAAACTAATTTTGAAGTCTCGGCATATCAGCCCTTTTCAAAAGAAAAATTGATTTGAAAACGAAAATGTTTGCTACAATTACAAACTTTACCAAGCAATTTTTTAAGTTGCTTTTAAATATATTTCTTTCTTCTCTCTACATTTCTACAATATTTATTAAAGAAATTGTAAGGCTTTCAGTAACATGAATTAAAAAAAATTGGTTCATTTTCAGTCTTATAAGGAAGCCATACAAAGTTATAGATTTTATTATTATTATTATTATTATTAGATAAAATCAACAATAAAGATTATACACGAGCAGGCAGTGAAAACGCAAAATAAGAAAATATAATGATAAATTAATATAAACAAATTATGAGATGGAAAACTGAAAGGAAATGTAGATAGAAAATACATCCAGATTCACAAGAATAAGTACATATTAATAAAGATATGGTGGGACTTTATAAAAATATGCTTATAAATTCTCACTTAAATTTTTTTTATTTATAGTTGCATATTTCAGGTGTTTGTCTGAAATCTAAACTTTTATTCCTATTTGATTTCATTAAGAATGTATATTATAGCGAGTTCGGGAATTTTATCTCAGGCTAGACTCTGTCAACGCGGAAAGATTTTTATATACGTAATTTTTCACGACCTACAACGAATATGAAAGTACATATTAATAATATTTGTTCTAAATGTTCAGAAGTTAAACTTCGCCGCCTGTCATTAAAAATCCATTTATAATGAGAAAAAGACCGCTCAACGTCAATAGATGTCACCGGAGTATACTTAAAATATGTGAAATTTCTTAAAGTTACCCTATCGACATCTGGTGTAGAAAAGTCTACTTCTTTACCGTTTAAAAGGTCTATTACAGATGATATTGTTACAAACCCGGGATTGGTTTTTAAAGCTGTTTGAACCCTCCAACGATTGCTCTAGGTAATTGAAAAATATATTGCCAGAGATCGAACATCAACTGCGGTAAATTTTGATGTTAGCATATGCTGAAAGTCCCGTATGGCTAAAGGTATTCGCGATTTAATTCCGTGTATGGTCTTCAGATCTTCTTGACTAGTAGGATCCATAAATGCCTGTTGAACCTGTGAAATAACAACTGCGTCATCTGGATTCAACTGCAGTACTATTAATTTGACGTTTTCAAAATGGCAAAAATAGTACGATGTCACCTCTAGCCAAGTTCCCCATCGTGTTATAATGGGCTCTGGAGGTAATGGTTTATTTGGAAGTTTTTCCTTAAATAACCGTATATGATGTGGTACTTTCTTTACACTAGATGTTAAATTATCAACATTAGAGTATTGCTCTATTAGTTTCAGTAAATCTAGCGAGGCCATATGCTGGACATATTACGTGCAGCATATTCCTTCATAATTCGTCCGTCAGCTTTCATATAATTCACTCTATTCAATAATAAGATATTGTCCTTATTTTCTACATGTTATTTTATTTTTTTCACGTTTTATTTATTTTAACGTCCTGGCGAAGTTTACCTAATGCTATTTCACCACTTAACCAGGATGGCGAAATGAGATACGGTCACCCATCTAAGTCACGGATTCTCCTGGCATTACTTAACTTCGCCGATCAAGTTCTCGCCACTGAAACCAACACCGTACCTCGCCTCATAACATATTTGTCACCACATAACTCTTGTAGACTTAAATTCACTGCCTTCGCTATAATGTGACAATTTGTAGTTTCTACAACTTTAGAGGCAATCAAGTGTCCACGCACTGAAAAATTTTCCTCCAATACATCCACTGAAACATTCGCTACCTTCTCATCACAAGCACTGGTGGTTTCGTCCACACTAACCTAGATGTATTTCCCAGTAAGCTCAAAAAATTTTTTATCTAACATTATCACACTTCGTAGATAAATATTTTCTTCTGAGTGGCGATTCCCAAGGCACCTGAGCATTGTTATATTTGCCACTAATACACTTTTCCAAAAAGTGACTAAAAAGTGGATTATCTAGTTTTGACTATGGTATGTTACTACATCCCACGATCACTTCCACTGAATCTAAATTAAAAACTACTTTGACTGTCACCACTAGTAGGGCCACTAGTGCAGCAATACCACCCCGTATATTACTACATATATCTCTTGTTTGATGAGAGGGTTATATGATTTATGACATTAGATTGTTTAGCTTATTTTATCGTTGAAATGAGATTCGTTTTACTTTATAGCGACCAAGCCATTCATAGTCAGCGAAAACCAAGTATAGCTCACCGAGTTTACTTTGTAACTGGGACTGAAAATGCTGAATCATGAAAAGAGTAACAGCGCCGGGGAAGAGTAAAAAAATTAGTTAAGTTTTGACTTCGAAAACATCAAATACGGATACTGCGTGGCTCCCAACCCCTCCCCTGGAGAGTGGCTCATCAGGGGTTAAGAAGATAATGATGCTTAAAATTAAAGTACACCTTTTTTAATACCACGTGGTATTAAGACTACTATAATTACCAGTGAAAGCATTAATTCACTTGGAACGGTTAATCATTGCTTTACTTAGTTCTATTTCTCTTTGTTTGTAGTTTTTCTGTTCTGTTTCTAAGTTAACCAATTCTGTCAATTCTTTGGTTCTAACATATATTACGCTGTTTCCAAATGTTTCTTAGCTAAACCATAATCCCCAAGTATTCTCAAACATTTGGTATTATTATAAAAACATTTTGCAGCAATATTAATGTCAGTACCTCAAGTGAGTTCTCTAATCTTACTAAAATTAATGCAGCCCTTTTTAGGTTCTTGTATATTCGTGTAACAAATTTGTATATAATTTTAATAGCAACTCCTGCTCCTTTATCTGATCATCATAGTCCTCTAGTTGTGCCATTTCCAATTTTGCAATGGCAGTGTTGTACACCCTAATAGCTGAATTAATATTTCTTCCAAACAAATCTGATGCCTTATTACACAAGGCTAAACAATAATCACATACATTTAAGAAAGATTTTTGTTTCTGGATTCTGGAAAGTAGTAGCTGCTCCTACATTAACAATTTTGATAACTTCAATTTAGAAGAAAATTTCTGTATCTTAAGGAACTCTATTAAGACATCCTAGTTTCCCACATACAAATTCTGGTGCGATTAAAAACGGAGACTTTTCACTAATTTTCATCGATTGTACTGCAATATCTAATCTGATATCCGATCCGATTGTACCTTGACAATTTCTTGCTGGGATTTATATTTTCAAGTATTTCGTTAAATAAACTCCATATGTAAAAGATAATCTTGATTATATTTTGACGTCCTCCCCCATTGTAAGTGATTTCGCTTCTATTTGAATTGCTTTATGTAAAAGGTAATCTGGATTTTAATTTATATTTTGTCCGTTGCAACTTCCTAAGTTGCATCACTAATATTTAAATACTTTCTGCATGATATTACACTATTTAAGTGAATAATTCTTAGTGGTTCTTTTTAGGTTCTTGTATTTTCGTGTAACAAACCAGTAAATCTGTTTATAATTTTAATAGCAACTCTTGCTGCTTTATCTGATCATTACAGACCTCTAGTTGTGCCATTTCTAATTTTACAACCGTAGTGTTGACCGCCCTGATAGCTGCTTTATATTTTTTTCCAAACAAATCTATCGCCTTATTACACAAGGCTAAACAATAATCATATTCATATACGAAAAATTTTTGTTTTTCTTCTGGTAAATTTTGGGAAGTAGTAGCTGCTCCTACATTAACAATTTCGACAACTTCAATTTCAAAGAAGATTTCTGTATCTGCAGAAACTATTAAGACATCCTAGTTTCCCACACGCAAATTCTGGTGCGATTAAAAACTGGAACTATTCACTAATTTTAATCGACTGTACTGCAATATCTAATCCGATATCGGATCCGATTGTATTCCTTGACAATTTCTTCCTGGGATTTATATTTTCGAGTATTTCGTGAAATAAATTCCACATGTAAAAGATAATCCTGATTATATTTTGACGTCCTCCCCTATTTAAATAACTTCCCTTCTATTAGAATTTTTTTATGTAAAAGGTAATCTGGATTTTAATTTATATTTTGGCCGTTGCAACTTTCTCAGGTGTATCACTAATATTTAAATACTTTCTGCATGATATTACCCCATTTAAGTGAATAATTCTTAATGGTTCTATTTAGGTTCTTGTATTTTCGTGTAACAAATCAGTAAATCTCTTTATAGTTTTAATAGCAACTCTTGCTGCTTTATCTGATCATTACAGTCCTCTAGTTGTGCCATTTCTAATTTTGCAACGGTAGTGTTGACCGCCCTGTTTTATATTTTTTTTTCAAATAAATCTGTTACTTTATGTCACAAGGCTAAACAATAATCATATACATATACAAAAGATTCTCGTTTCTCTTCCGGCAAATTCTGGAAAGTATAATTGCTGCTCCTACATTAACAATTTCGATAACTTCAATTTCTAACAAAATTTCTGTATCTGGAGGAACTCTATTAAGACATCCTAGTTTCCCACATGCAAATTCTGGTGCGATTAAAAACTGGGACTTTTCACTAATTTTCATCAATTGTACTGCAATATCTAATCCAATGTTGGATCCGATTGTAATCCTTGACAATTTCTTCCTGGGATTTATATTTTCGAGTATTTCGTGAAATAAATTCCATATGTAAAAGATAATCTTGATTATATTTTGACGTCCTCCCCCATTGTAAGTGACTTCGCTTCTATTTGAATTGTTTTATGTAAAAGGTAATCTGGATTTTAATTTATATTTTGGCCGTTCCAACTTTCTAAGTTGCATCACTAATATTTGATTATTTTCTGCATGATATTACCCCATTTTAGTTAATAATTCTTAATGGTTCTTTTTAGGTTCTTGTATTTTCGTGTAACAAACCAGTAAATCTGTTTATAATTTTAATAGCAACCCTTGCTGCTTTATCTGATCATTACAGTCCTCTAGTTGCGACATTTCTAATTTTGCAACGGTAGTGTTGACCGCCCTGATAGCTGCTTTATATTTTTTTCCAAACAAATCTGATGCCTTATTACACAAGGCTAAACAATAATCATATACATATACGAAAGATCCTTGTTTCTCTTTCGGCAAATTCTGGAAAGTAGTAACTGCTCTTACATTAACAATTTCGTTAACTTCAATTTCGAAGAAAATGTCTATCTGGAGGAACCCTATTAAGACATCCTAGTTTCCCACATGCAAATTCTGGTGCGGTTAAGAACGAAGACTTTTCACTAATTTTCATCCACTGTACTGCAATATCTAATTCGGTATTCGATCCGATATTCCTTGACAATATCTTCCTGGGATTTATATTTTCGGGTATCTCTTTGTATGTAAAAGATAATCTCGATTTTATTTTGACGTCCTCCCCCATTGTAAGTGACATCCTCGATATTTGAATTTTTTATGTAAAGGGTAATCCGGATTTTATTTAGTATTTTGATCATTGCAACTTTCTAAGTTGATTCTCTAATATCTAACTACTTTCTGCATGATACCCGATCTTAGTTAATAATTCTAATGGCTCTTTTTAGGTTCTTGTATTTTCGTGTAACAAACCAATAAATTTGATTATAATTTTTTTAATAGCAAGTCCTGCTGCTTTATATGATCATCACTGTCTTCTAGTTGTGCCATTTTTAATTTTGCAACGGCAGTGTTCTACACCCCGATACCTGCATTAATATTTTTTCCAAACAAATCTTTCACCTTATTAAACAAGGCTAAACGATAATTATATACATGTATGAAAGATTTTTGTTTTTCTTCCGGCAAATTTTGGAATGTAGTAGCTGCTCCTACATTAACAACTTCAATAACTTCAATTTCGAAGAAAATTTCTGTACCTGGAGGAACTCTATTAAGACATCCTAGTTTCCCACACGCAAATTTTGGTGCCATTAAAAACTGGGACTATTCACTAATTTTCATTGACTGTACCGCAATATCTAATCCGATTGTAATCCTTAACAATTTCTTCCTGGGATTTATATTTATGAGTATTTCGTGAAATGAGTTCCCTATGTAAAAGATAATCTTGATTTTATTTTGACGTCCTCCCCTATCGGAAGTGACATCCTCAGTATTTGAATTTTTTTATGCAAAAGGTATTTTATTTAGTATTTTGGTTGTTGCAACTTTCTAAGTTGCATCTCTAATATTTTTTTCTGCATGATATTACCCCACTTTAGTTAATAATTCTTAATGGCTCTTTTTAAGATCTTGTATGTTCGTGTAACAAACCAGTAAAATTGTTTATAATTTTAATAGCAACTCCTGCTGCTTTATCTGATCATCATAGTCCTCTAGTTGCGCCATTTCCAATTTTGCAATGGCAGTGTTGTACACCCTCATAGCTGAATTAATATTTCTTCCAAATAAATCTGACGCCTTATTACACAAGGCTAAACAATAATTATATACATATAAGAAAGATTTTTGTTTCTCTTCCGTCAAATTTTGGAAAGTAGTAGCTGCTTCTACATTAACAATTTCGATAACTTCAATCTCGAAGAAAATTTCTATATCTGGAGGAACTCCATTAAGACGTCCTAGTTTCCCACATGCAAATTCTGGTGCGATTAAAAACTGGGACTTTTCACAAATTTTCATCGATTGTACTACAATATCCAATCTGATATCCGATCCGATTGTATTCTTTGACAATTTCTTCCTGGGATTTATATTTTCGAGCATTTTGTGAAATAAATTCCATATGTAAAAGATAATCTTGATTATATTTTGACATCCTCCCCTATTTAAGTGACTTCCCTTCTATTTGAATTTTTTTATCTAAAAGGTAATCTGGATTTTAATTTATATTTCGGTCGTTGCAACTTTCTAAGTTGCATCACTAATATTTAAATACTTTCTGCACGATATTACCCCATTTAAGTGAATAATTCTTAGTGGTTCTTTTTAAGTTCTTGTATTTTCGTGTAACAAACCAGTAAATCTGTTTATAATTTTAATAGCAACCCTTGCTGCTTTATCTGATCATTACAGTCCTCTAGTTGCGACATTTCTAATTTTGCAACGGTAGTGTTGACCGCCCTGATAGCTGCTTTATATTTTTTTCCAAACAAATCTGATGCCTTATTACACAAGGCTAAACAATAATCATATACATATACGAAAGATCCTTGTTTCTCTTTGAAAGTAGTAACTGCTCTTACATTAACAATTTCGTTAACTTTAATTTCGAAGAAAATGTCTATCTGGAGGAACCCTATTAAGACATCCTAGTTTCCCACATGCAAATTCTGGTGCGGTTAAGAACGGAGACTTTTCACTAATTTTCATCCACTGTACTGCAATATCTAATTCGGTATTCGATCCGATCGTATTCCTAGACAATATCTTCCTGGGATTTATATTTTCAGGTATCTCTTCGTATGTAAAAGATAATCTCGATTTTATTTTGACGTCCTCCCCCATTGTAAGTGACATCCTCGATATTTGAATTTTTTATGTAAAGGGTAATCCGGATTTTATTTAGTATTTTGATCGTTGCAACTTTCTAAGTTGATTCTCTAATATCTAACTACTTTCTGCATGATACCCGATCTTAGTTAATAATTCTTATGGCTCTTTTTAGGTTCTTGTATTTTCGTGTAACAAACCAATAAATTTGATTATAATTTTTTTAATAGCATTCCTGCTGCTTTATATGATCATCACTGTCTTCTAGTTGTGCCATTTTTAATTTTGCAACGGCAGTGTTGTACACCCCGATACCTGCATTAATATTTTTTCCAAACAAATCTTTCACCTTATTAAACAAGGCTAAACGATAATTATATACATATACGTTTTTCTTCCGGCAAATTTTGGAAAGTAGTAGCTGCTCCTACATCAACAACTTCAATAACTTCAATTTCGAAGAAATTTTCTGTACCTGGAGGAACTCTATTAAGACATCCTAGTTTCCCACACGCAAATTTTGGTGCCATTAAAAACCGGGGACTTTTCACTAATTTTCATCGATTGTACTGCAATATCTAATCTGATATCCGATCCGATTGTATTCCTTGACAAGTTCTTGCTGGGATTGATATTTTCCAGTATTTCGTGAAATAAATTCCATATGTAAAAGATAAGTGTAAGTGACTTCCCTTCCATTTGAATTTTTTTAATATAGAAGGTAATCTGGATTTCAATTTATATTTTGGCCGTTGCAACTTTCTAAGTTGCATCACTAATATTTAAATACTTTCTGCATGATATTACCCCATTTAAGTGAATAATTCTTAATGGCTCTTTTTAGGTTCTTGTATGTTCATGTAACAAACCAGTAAAATTGTTTATAATTTTAATAGCAACTCCTGCTGCTATCTGATCATCATAGTCCTCTAGTTGTGCCATTTCCAATTTTGCAATGGCAGTGTTGTACACCCTCATAGCTGAATTAATATTTCTTCCAAACAAATCTGATGCCTTATTACACAAGGCTAAACAATAATCATATACATATAAGAAAGATTTTTGTTTCTCTTCCGCTAAATTTTGGAAAGTAGTAGCTGCTCCTACATTAACAATTTCAATAACTTCAATTTCGAAGAAAATTTCTGTATCTGGAGGAACTCTATTAAGACATCCTAGTTTCCCACACACAAATTCTGGTGCGATTAAAAACTGGTAATTTTCACTAATTTTCATCGATTGTACTGCAATATCTAATCCAATATTCGATCTGATTATTTTCCTTGATAATTTCTTCCTAGAATTTATATTTTCCAGTATTTCATCCATGTCTTAACATTAAAGTATTCATTCAATAATTAAATTAAACCCTCTCGTATGCCAAGCGAGTTAAAGTGAGAGATACCATGGGTATCACCGGTATTGCCTCCGGGCAACAGAGTAACATGGGGTATGCCTATGTACGTCACGTCACGCTTTTGGTCAATAAATAAGTCAAACCACCCTAAATGGGGTTTGACCCGTGACATTATGTCTATATAAGACCGTGTCTGGCGCCGAGATAAAATTCCTGTGCCTTGATAATAAATGATTTGTATTGTTGCCCACCCTCTATAATTAAATGCAGTCCATACTGGTTAGGAATGCTTCCAATAAGGAACCATTTATAAGTTACATATTTATAAATCTGGAAAACATAAAATGCAACTTGAAAGAAAGAGGCACTAGAGTCGAGTCAACTTTAACTTTGTGTATGAGCTAATAAGTGCAGGCACCATTTTATTTTTTCTTGCACACAAAGTTAAAGCAATAGTCTAAAAATATTGTTCACGCATGTCGACAAAGCTTAGTTCAGCCAACGAAGCAACCTTTGGACTGGCCAAGTTAAAGTAAACTGGACTATAGTAGTCGTGATGTAGGTATAAGTAACAATGTAGTAATGTGGACTTCATAAGATATAGGTATGTACGATTCTGAAAATTTCTTATGACGAGATCAATAATAGACATAGAGCCCAAAGAATACAGAAAAAATAACAGATTAGCCACAAATTTAAGAGAGATAAAAATGTTTTTACATACATTTCATAGTGTAGACAAGTAGACATAAAAAGATACCTGGATGTAAGAGAAATATATTTAGTAGAGTAAATAAGCCAGCGCATCGATTTGAAAAATTCCTTTTTTCACGTGTTCCCTAGACCCCCAGGAACATTTATCAACATTGACCCCTACGTTACCTTCGAAAATGAGAAAGTTAGGGAGGTTTTAATGCCCCAAAAAGTAGCTATCATAAAAAAATTTATATAATTAATATTTCGCCTCGGGAATGGGTTCTAGGGGGTATTATGGTCGCTGATCACAAATCGGGGTCCAAATTGAGAAATTCCATGTTCCAGTATGGAATTCGCGCCATTTTTAATGAAAATTTCACTTTTTTCGGACGGAAATTTAAATATGAATATTTTGTTGCGGAAGTGTTCTCTAGAGGGTTTTTTTGTCGCTGATCACAATTTTGAGGTCCAAATTTAAGAATTCCGTATTCCAAAATGGAATTTTCTATGGCACTTATCCGAGTCTGGAACATGGAATTGCTCAATTTTCATCAAAAAATGACAAGAATTCCATATTGGAATATGGAATTCCTGATCAGCAACCAGAAATACTCCCTCCTAGAGCACATTTTTGTGAAAAAACATGAATATTTCAATTTTTTCTGAAAAAATGGAATTTTCTATGCCACATCCAGTCTGGAATATGTGCCATATGGACTTCAGAATTGCGATCAACAACCAAAAAAAAAAAAACCCAAAGCACAGTTTCGCAACAAAATATTCATATTTAAATTTCCGCCCAAAAAAGCTGTATTTTCATCAAAAAATGGCACGAATTCCATACTGGAATATGGAATTCCTCATACTACTTTTTGGGGCACTCAAACCCCCCTAACTTTCTCATTTTTGGAGGTAATGCAAGAGTCAACGCTGGTGAATGTTCCTGGGGGTCTAGGGAACACGTTTTTAATTTGGGTAATAATTATATTCAGCAGAGCATATTTTGCTTGAAATGTTTATCAACCACTTCTCAAATTACAAGGTAACTCCTTCAAAATCCAGGAATTTATGTTAGGTAAAGAGAAACAAGGCCTTACAGTTTACAGTGGAGTCCGAACCACTCCTTGAAGATAAATTTATAATTAATACTATTTCCCGGTAAGCAAGGATCGAACCTGCTTCGTTATAGCCTGGGAGGCAGCGACAGATTTTTCGCGTTAATATCTATAAAGCTAGATTTTTTTCCAAAAAGAGTTTAGATAGTATCTATAATGAAGGTGCAATTCTACCAAACTCTTAGTGGTGCATAAATGAGTAAAAAATGAAACATTTATAATTTCGTTTTTTGAATTGTCACGAATTGTCAAAAAACGATGATTCGCCTTCACTTCTGCCGGCCCCAATTTTCACCTCCCGATTTATGTTGTACGGTCATTGCCGACCTTCTCCTCGCCATCGAGACATAGAACGGGTCTCCGATCGCCTTATTTGTTCAGTTCTTACGTTTGAAAAATTGACTAGCGGTCGTACTAATCGGCGACTATTTTTAAGTTGTTGCCCGAGTTCGAATCCCGCCCGGGGATACATATTTTTTTAGTTTTCAATCTTTTGGCACAAATTTTTGCTGCGATTTGCTCCGTTCTATTGCATTTCTCGGAGAAGTTTTGCATTTTCCGCCGCGGAATATTAATCTGCACAATTTGGATTAAAAATCACATTCTACCTCGGCTATAAGGTGGCTAAATCTTTAGTAGACTTTGTAAAAACGGCAATACGTAGTCAAATCAAGACAATTATACTCCTCATTAGTATTAATGAACAAACAGTATGTTTATAAGCTTTTATTTACTCCATTATATTATATATTTCGGTAAGGGAATTTCTGATTTTTAATCGAAATAGTGCAGATTAATATTCCGCAGCGGAAAATGTAAAACTTTTCAGGGAAATGCAATAGAACGGAGCGAATAGCAATTATAGAATAAAAAATATCTGCCAAAAAATTGAAAACGAAAAAGAAAAGTATCCCCGGGCGGGATTCGAACTCGGGAAACCACTTCAAAATAGCCGCCAATTAGCACGACCACAAGTCAATTTTTCAAACGTAAGAACTGAATAAATACGGCGATCGGAGACCTGTTCTATGTTCTATGTGGTTCTTTGGAAAAAAATCTAGCTTTATAGAAATGATTTCACGAAAACTGTCGCTGCCTCCCGGGCTATTAGGTTTTCCAATTTGCAACCATGTGATAAGTAAACCCAGAAGAGTAAAATAGCAACAAAATAAGCACTCAGATCCTCTTACATTGGGCATACCTATATCGTACCAACACAATGTATAATAATAAAATGAAAATTCGAAGATACGAGATTCTAGAATTAGTAGCAAGGTATTAAGAACAATATTGCACTAGCCACATCTTTACTATGAGATTCTAATTCAATATCCCCTCCAGCAACATGAAACCTTTTTACCGAGTTGCCCGTTCCTTAAAACTCATCATGCCTTGCGAGCGCTTCACCAAAGTCCGTCGCTTGGGATCCAACGAACAAATCGTACTTCTTCAATACCTCCTCCTTGGTCAGTTGCTCATCTGCATCTGAATCAGCCTCATAGATCAAATGTCTGGCTTCGGCCTCGGCATGGTCAAAGTCTTGAGGCAGGATCCAGTTTTTGACTTCCTCTTCGTCCATAAAACCGTCACCGTCTTTGTCACGGTAAGTGTTGAATTGTTCTCTCTCGCTCTTTACCCAGTCAGGCTCCTCTTCATTTTCTTCTCCACGGTACATGTCACCGATGTATTCAAGGAGTGATACCTGGTAGAAATTAATATTATTCACTATATGCAAATTTGTTTTTTTAATTATTAAGAAATAGAAATAGAAATAGAAATAATTTATTGATGTTATCAACAATACAGTTTTACATAAGTCACATTACAGTTTTAAGATAAAAATACAAAGAAGTAAAAAAATAAAACATACGCTAAAGTTTGTAAATGACACTGACAAATATATAAATAAGAACGCTTTCACAAACAAACATAATTGGTGTGTTACATATGTTGGGTTTCATTTGAAAGGTCAGTCGCCAAAAATTCCTGAAAGGAGTAGAAAGTTCCTTCTATTAGCAAATTTTTTATGTGGCGGGCAAATGATTGCTCTGGGAAATATGAGATGGCAGCTTGTTAAAGAAGACGGGACCATAATAATTAATTCCGTTTCTGCTTTTTTCTAATCTCAAGTATTTCAGATCTATGTTGTTTCTCAACCTTGTGTCGTGATCATGCACGCTCAGGTGACTGGTATAATCATTTCGATTTAGCCTTACATAAAGTAAGCACGTGTATATGTAAAAAGCTGGCACAGTTAATATATTGAGTTCTTTGAATTTATGCCTTACATCATCTCTATAACCAATACCCGACATCACTCTAATTACGCGTCTTTGTAAACCAAATATTCTGCTTAGATGATTAGTATGTCCCCATGTTAGTATTGCATAAGAAAATGTTCCTTGAAACATAGAGTAGTATGCCGTTTTTACGACATTAAGTGACACCTCCCTGACTAGGTTGATTATCATATATATACACTTAGATAGTTTTTTAGAAACATAATCGACATGTTGGTCCCAACAAAGTTTGGGATCAAGAACCACGCCTAAAAATTTGACCTTATCTGGGTTTTGATAGTTTCCAAAATCACGAGTGGAAAATACTATATTTTCAGTTTTGCTGGTGTTTAAGCACAACATGTTCGATTGGAACCATTCAGAAGCACTCGACTGTGTTCGTCGCATAATATTTTCTAAGTCTACCATGTTTTTGTGGGTATTTATTTTGGTTGCATCATCGGCATACAATACAAAACTGGCATGTGATACATACTGAGGCAAATCGTTGACATATATCAAGAATAACAAGGGTCCGAGGATGGACCCCTGTGGTACTCCATGATACGTTTTATTTATTGACGATGCAACACCATTGTATACAGTAACTTGGTTTCTGTTTTCTAGGTAGCTTCTTAGTAGATTCAGCGCATTTTTCCTGATACCATATTTATTCAATTTTCCAAGTAATATATTATGTCGAACACAGTCGAACGCCTTTGAAAGATCACAAAAAGTACAGCCGGTGTAGTCTTTGTTTTCAAATGCTTCTATAATATGTTTAAATAACTGATTTATGGCATCTGACGTAGATTTCTTCGATCTGAAACCAAACTGCCCTACGAAAAACAAGCTATTTGATTCAAAATAGTGCATTAATCTTTTATATAACAATTTTTCAAAAATTTTTCCAAGAATGGGTATAATCGATATTGGACGATAGTTGGACATGTCATTTATATCACCCTTCTTGTACACTGGGATGACTTTTGATGTTTTTAGGCAGTCGGGAAACACGCCTTCCTTTATACATAAATTGAATAGTTTAGTGAGAGGGGAGATAAGTATATCTTTCACATATTTTATAATTTTTATATTTATTTCATAATAGTCTTTACTAGGCTTGTTTTTTATAGAATTAATTGTATCCCTCATTTCGACTAATGTGATTTCGTCAAACTGAAAGTTAGGATGGTTATTGTTTGTAAACGAATCTAATAGGCTCACTGGATCAACATTTGTATGGGGAATATTTGCCGTGATTTTGTTCACGATATTTACAAAGAATAGGTTGAGATCATTGGGGTGGAGTTGGTCAGAAAATCTTTCGGTTTTTGCTAGGTTCCCTTCACGCTTGCTATTTATTATGTTCCATGTACCCTTTGCCACGTTACTGGAATTTAATATATATCTGTCATTGGCAGCTTTTTTAGCTTCTTTAATTTTTGTTCTATACCCTTTACGGTAGTTTTTATATTCGGCTAAAATATTAGTATTATTCTGATTTTGCATATGAAATTCCCTAATCATATTTAATTTTTCTCGCATATCCCTCAACTCGTTATTAAACCAATCTGTTTTATATTTATTTTGAGTAGTTGCTTTTTTTGTTTTTAATGGGAAAGCTGCCTTTATTTCATTTACAAGTATCATTAACAATCTTTCAAACTTTCGATTTAGGTTCATGTTGTTTGTGTTTAAGAAGTCCCAGTCAGTCTTTTCGAGATTATTGTACAGAGTATTTAGTCCCGTTTCAGTGATGGGTCTATAAGTTACTTTTTGTATGTTGCTATGTTGTGCAGAGAGTGCGATATTAACTGACACCGATTTGTGATCGGATAAATATGTTTCACTTACGTAGCCATCGAGTTTTGTCTGCTCAATGTTTGTTATTATGTTGTCTAAGCAGCTATTTAACCTTGTGTTTTCCGTTATTATTGGAGCTAATCCGAACGAATTTAGAAAGTCTTCAAACTCTAAATTTCTAGGGTTTAGAGTATTAAAATAAATATTGAAATCACAGTTTATTATGACCTTTTTGTTTAATACTTTAATATAGTTAAAAACTTTTTCTAATATGCTTAAGAACAAGTCAAATTTTTCGGTATTATCATTTACGTTTGAGCGATAGATGGTCACGACAACAAGGTCTATTTGCACTACTTGTATTGCTGCCACCTCGCATACCATGTCAATTGAAAAATGTTTAACCTCTGTTAATTGAATAATTTCGATGTTACTTTTTACCAGTATCATAACTCCGCCATGCATACAATTTTGCCTACAAAAATAAGAACCCATCTTGTATCCTTGTATGATCGTGGATTCAGCTTGATCATTATCCGTTATCCAGGTTTCTGTGAAACAAATTATGTCATAGGACAGATTGTGAGAAGTATTTAATTCGGTTAGGTACATTTCAAATTCATCGATTTTATTTTTTAACGACTGAACATTCAAATGAAAGATACTGAAATTATGAACTTCATTAACTGATCTTTTTTTCACTTTGCTTGCTGAGGATCCATCTAACTTTCTATTTTCGATGACATCCTTTTTTTGGTTAAAAACTGGGAGACAAGGGCTCCATTTGGCCATACGTCTCTCCGCCAGGCTTTCTTAAAATTTTCTCGCATGATTGTGACTTTCATTGAAGCATATAACTCGGGATGTTTGGAAGTGTGACTTTCGCAAGTTACCTCAGGAAAATTGTGTATGAGCGTTTTTCTTAGTTCTTCAGGCTCTGTGTTTGGTTTTAGTCTAGTGACGTGCAGTGAAATGTATCTTGGCACTGTCTCGATCAGCGAGTTTTCTTTGTTGTCCCCTACAATAAATTTACGATTTCGTTTTCTGGTAACTTTTTCCCATGTTTCTTTCTCGTTGTTCTGGTTGGTTTCTTCCACTCTTCCCAGTTGCTGCATTTCTTGCATTTTATTCACGGTTTGTTCTTTGCCTTGGAAATTTCCAATACTTTCGGCTTTGCCTGTATGTACATTTCTTCTTCTCTTGTAGTATCTTGGTGTAGTAAATTCATCATTTAGGGGCGATACAGGGCATTTTCCTACTTCGGATGGTTTAGCGAGCGTCATATTCTCATTATTAATGGGACATGTGTTGACGTCACCCAGATTTATAATTTCTTGCATTTTATTTCTTTGTTTGTTTTCCAAATCTATTAAGTTTGGTTTATTAGATATAGTAGCTACTTTTTGGATTTTTTTGTCTTGTTGTTTGTTTTTATTGCCAGTGATATTGATGGGTATTTTTTGTGATAAATTCTCCTTAATGTCATTATTGTGAAAAAACAGTTCCAGTTCTTTGGTTATTAAATGTTTTATTTTTTGCTCTGTGTTATTTTCAACAGAGAATTGCATTTGTGGTGGGGGTTTATTTTTATTTAATTCTCCCTCGAGGGTTTCTATTTTTTCTTTTAGTAGTTCAATATTCACCTTCAGTTCCAGTTCCAGTAATATTTTGTTTTCAAACTTCAGAGATTCTATTAAAATATTGTTGATTGAATTCTTTTCTCCTTCCTCGGAGGTTAGGTTTTCTGCCATGTCTTCAGTTTCTGATGACAATTCTTGGTTTTTACAACATGTTAGTCTTGTAGAGCAACTTTTGTGAAAGGATGCACCACAATTGATACACTTTGTTCGTTTTATTACTTTTTTGTCACAGTATTTGCAGAGATAACTTTCACTTGCATCTGGCTTGGCAGCCATGTTGGATAACATTTGATTAGATTGATAACATTTTGTTTAATAGCAATAGAGCGTCGACATACTCAATACAATTAAAAGATTTTTAATAAGTTTAAAATAAGAATAAAGTGATTAACAAAAAAATTTATTCCACTGTAAAGCGTGCTTATTACTATATTTTTTATACTAACTCTACTTTTACAAATAGCTACCAATGAAATATTTATATCAGTTAATATCAATAACCCCACACTTTTTTTTACAAAAAATAAATGTTTTTGTTAATCACTTTATTCTTATTTTAAACTTATTAAATTTTTTTTAATTGTATTGAGTGAGTGGATTTTCTATCGCTGTTAAACAAAATGTTAATAATTAAAAATTATTTTTTAATTTTTAGTTCGGTTTGCTTTTAAGGCGTTTTTTTATTTTTTTTAGACTATTACTAATTTTTTTATTTTTTAGTCTTAAAACGAACTTAAATGTAATAGTAACCAGAAGACGGGATTTTTTGGTATACATATGTGAAACAGACCTAAAATTATTTCATTTATGACGCCGCCATTTTGAATTTTTAAGTTTTGATGATATATTTGTTTTCTACTTGTCAACCCCTTTCCTTTGATACCCATATCAAGGGGATTGTAAAGAAGATGATAATCCGCCATCTTGGGGCGGCGGCCATTTTGAAAATATAATAATATCGAGCATACTATATTGTATTGTCATCGGAGCTACACGCAGCTGCCAAGTGTCATGATGATACAACAATTAGAAGTGAGTGGTGAAAATTACGTTGAAAGATTCCGTTACATACATGTGAAGCTAATAAAAGCGTGTTAAAAATAAGAAAGTTTTTCAAATAATGTTCACAAAATCAACTACAATACCTTTCCATCCTTGTCTTTGTCAATATCTTCCATGGTTTCCACAACGACAATGTCCCGCATGTAGTCGGATTCTTCGGGATGTAAGAATCCCGCAAATTCTTCCTTGGTCAGGTTATCATCGCCGTCTCTATCTGCAGTCGCCCACCTTCTCCTGTCTCTTTTTAGCATGCTTTTGTAGGAGAAGCCCTCATTGTCTTTCTCAGCTTCCGAAGGATCCATGTTGTCTAGGAAACCGTACACCATTTTCTGGTAGTTCTCCCAAGAAATAGTGGGTTTGTTTTCAGTGTTCTGTTGTTTCCACTGACGATCGACATCTTCGCTGATGTATCGCTTCTGAGTGAAACGGATCCAGTCTTTCAATTCTTCTCTGGAAATGAAGCTATCGTTGTTGGTATCTATTTTGTCCACGATCAAGCTGAAAAAGAAAATAAAGTTTAATATACACTATTTTATTTTTATCTTTGAGGTTTTTCAAATATACGAAAAACTCGGCTTTCGTGGAAATGTCCTAAATCTGTTCAAATCGTTCTTGATGGGCAGATGTCAATGTCATGTGGCAAAATGAGCGAATTGAAATTGAGAGTTGTTAAATGCGGAGTCCCTCAAGGCTCAGTATTGGGCCCGTTACTTTAACTCATTTATGTTCTTAAGTAGAGCTGATACGTACGCTGATCATACTGTCCTCATCTACACAAATCAAATACAAAAATGTTTCAAAAATTCTATTAATGATGACCTGAACAAGTGTAGGCAATGGCTACTTTAAAAGCTTTATATGACATTTCAGGTTAAAAATAAAATATACCAAAGCATGCACATCAATGTAAAAAAGTGTGAGCTGAAAGAAGTACCTTGACTATCATATTTAACTAAAAGTCAGGGTTGGCTCTGCCGGCGCGGAAAGATTTTTATGCAAGTATGATACAATTTGTCTTACCTCGTACTTTAGTTACAGAATTCCGTAATATCCAAGGGTTAATATGATCAGTTTATTATAAAGACTCACTCGAAGAGGAGGTATTGGGGATGTAACACTGAACTAACATTAGGTATCTAGTTTCGACCACCGTATGTTACATCCCATGATCACTTCCACTAAATCTAAACTAAAACTACGTTGACTGTCACTATCAGTAGTGCCACTAGCACTAATATACTTTTGTAAGGAAATATCTCTATTGACAATTGTTTTAGATGTATAAGAAATTGTTTCGTTGCAACTACTACAATGAAGATCTGTTTCATCAAAATGCAGTTCTGGGAAATCGCGAATCCACAAGCCTATTGCAGCCTGAGAAGCACTAGACATTTTTGTATACCACTGACTCTGTATAATTATAATTTCACACTAAGTTTGTAGATACATATTGGCTACACGGCTACATTTATACTACACTGAAAGAAATTGACCAAATAGAATGTTTTGCTAAGATGATCTGCATTATCATAAGTATTTTTTTTTGTTAAGACTACATTATCATTATCTAACCATAAGTAAAACTGTATTGCTAATGAGATTTTGAAACGGTAAATCTTTGACTATTTGTTTCAATAACAGCACTTACTTAAACTAGATAAAATATTGTTTTAAGCTTTTTTTTATTAGGGATAACTAAATAATTTCTTATGATAACTAAGTGCCTTAAGTTAAAGTTAACTATGTAACGGTTAAAGCTCATAGACGTATGGTTGGTAAGTCACCTGTTAACTGTTAAGGCGGGCTTACTAATCGTAACGTCTTACTTATTTATTATTACACGTAGTGCAAGTGTAATTGAGTTTTTATCATCGCATGCGGTTGTGTGAAAGGTTTTGTGCAAAGAATGTTTATAAAACTTGTTTTGTTTTATGTTATTGTATATTATAGTAAAATGTGATTGTATCAAAGATTAGAGAAGTAACAAGATAGGACAGTCAGACAGAGAAGACGAAATAGACGAAGACAGTTGTGTACTCCAACTTAAAGGGACACGACATCCAGCTGAAACGGTTTCAGGATTAGTCGGGTACCAATGAAATAAATTTGACCAAGCTTACTAAAAGATAGGTTGGCTCATTAGAACCGACAAGTGATGCGTCACGTAAAGACCTCGATGAAAAGTTTCAAAATTATTCTTTCAATGTACAATTCTATCCTAACCAAATAGATACCTTGCATATAAACATAGAAATGCTTCATGTGATACATATTACAAAGCAACCTGTTTTTTTAGTAATCTTGGCTTCAGACTGTCAGCTGAGTTCGGTCATTCTATCAGGACAGTGTTGTCTATTTTTCACTATTGGCCTCTCTTTCTAATGTTACCTTCTTGTTTGATTGTGGCAACTGCGTGAGAACTCCAATTTAAATGTCAAGGTCAATAGTGTCATTGCTAAAAGACAAAAAGTTTTCCGCCGGCTATCCTATCTTGTTAATTCTCCAATCTTTGATTGTTGTATCTTCTTACAAGTCAAAGTTCACTTTTTTTAATAGACGCCCTGAATTGTTTATTAGTCTTTTGTTTCCTTAAATGAATCATTTATTTTACAATAACAATAATTCTTTGTCAATACAGAAATGTATTAAAAAACATGTTTTAATATGAACTGTGAAGTTGTACATGATGAATGCCACTACCTTTCTAAAAAATACCAGTAACATACTGGTTAATTGTGATATTTTGTAGATTCCCCGAGCATCGCTTAAAAAGAAAAAAATACATGTGGCGGGAAGTCCCAAAGAATTGAAGAAAATAAAAAAAGTGTAATATTTTAACAAATTTCAATAAATGATTGCGATCCCATCCAAATTTCATACAATACAGTATCATATATCATACCTCACAATTTCTTCTCCAAATTCGTACTGTCTGACCCCCGTCTCTACAAAATAGTCCTGTAAATGCAACTAAGATTGAGTTTAAATATAGTCCTTTTATCCATTATCACAGCAGGTATTAAAAGCCCGTTTGTTGCATCATTTGCTTCTCTTTTGTGAACATTTTTTTCCCGAATTGGAATTAAATCAATATAAGTAAAATGTATATATCTAGACATAATTCAGACAAATTACATTTTACACTAAATAAGTATTGTTTTAAAAAATGGACCACTGTTGTGACACTATAAAAACTATAAATTTAATTTTTTTTATGAGTCTGGTTGAAATTAAGCAAATAAATATAAAATAATAATTGCATTGTACAGGCACAATATCAATTTAAATAATCCCAGCGGGGTGAGATTTGTCTTTCATGTTAATTAAAAGTTATATTTATATTTGATCTACAAGCAAAATGAAAACAGTAAACAATACACCACGTATATATAAATTTTCCATGAATTTGATCTACTGTTTTAGTGTTTTAATTAATTTTGAGGTTAAACAAAAAGCTAAAGAACGTGATGCTGCATATAAAAATTTTACTAGTAGTTATGATGAGAATGATAGAAATTTAAATTGGTGCATTTATAAAAAACTCAGGAATGATGTGGTCAGTTTATTAAAATCAAAAAAGAAAATTTATTACTATAACAAAATTGATGCAAATAGATCTAACGGAAAATTAATGTGGAAAACCTTAAAAAGTTTAACAAACCAGAAGAACACCAACTGTTGTGCTAATAAAATAGAGTTTAAAATTAATGATAATACATTTTTCTCTGAAAACGACAAAGATTTGGCTGAAAATTTCAATTACTTTTTTGTATCGAGCATTAATGATATTAGAAAATCAATTCCAGATACTGAACCTTGGTCTACCCAACATCTACCTGTAGTTTCATCAGAGTTCTCTAATTTTAAATTGATCACTTTTGGCGAATTAAAAACTATTGTGAATTCTTTGGACAATAAATTTAACATTACAGACATCTTAAATGCAAAAATTCTAAAAAACATATTTCCAGTGATAGGACATCTATTATTAAAATTCATCAACACGTCACTCGAAAAGGGTAAGTTTCCTAATGAACTTAAAACTAGTAGTATTATTCCTGTACCTAAAGTTAAGAATAATTATGAGGCACGAAATCATCGTCCGATCAATACACTACCAGCATTAGAAAAAATTCTTGAAATAGCAGTGTACAGTCAACTCTATGAATATTTCAGTGTAAACAATTTACTATTTATTAATCAATCTGGATATAGAAAAAATCACTCATGTGAGTCTGCACTTCAGCTTACTATATCAACATGGAACAAACTCATCGATGAAGGTCATTATGTAATAGCAGTTTTTCTAGACTTCCAACGTGCATTCGAAACTATTGATCGGGCAATACTACTAGATAAACTTAAATATTATGGAGTTTCAGGCATAGTTTTAAATTGGATAGCTGACTATTTAACTGACAGAAAACAACGTGTAAAAGTAAACTCTATTGAGTCATCAGAAATTATTAATAATTTTGGAGTTCCTCAAGGGAGTGTTCTAGGCCCCCTTCTTTTTATCATATATATTAATGATATGAATTACCACATCGATTCTGAATTCCTCAATTTATTTGCTGATGATTCTCTTATTTCTACTAGTAACACAAATTTACCTGCTGCTATTGAAAAAATGAACATTGAATTAAAAAATATTGAAAAGTACCTTAATATCGGAAAACTCAAACTCAATGTTACTAAGACCAAATTCATGATTTTATCAACTAGACAGAAATATGCACATATTAATATAGATGAGATTAACATAAATATATATGATACTAAAATTGAGATGGTACCTGAAATAAAATACCTTGGATTTATTATCGATAACAAATTAACATTTAAAAGCCATTTTAATTATACTCAAAAAAAAAATATCAAAGAAACTGTTCTTTTTTTCAAGGGTGGCCACTAATTTGTCAATGAATACCAGAATCACAGTGTATCAAACTATAATACAACCACATTTTGACTATTGCGCTTCTTTATTGTACTTATTGGACAAAAATAGTAAAGCCTTTCTCCAAAAGCTGCAAAATAGGGGAATGAGAATAATACTTAATTGCAACCGATATACTCCCATTAATATGATGCTGAAATGCCTTGAATGGTTCTCAGTCGAGTTAAGAGCTAAATACTTAACTATGGTCTTTGTGTATAAAATTTTAAATAAACTCCTACCATCATACCTATATGTAAACATTACCTTTAATAATGAAGTTCATGACTACCTCACCAGAAGTAGGGATAATATGCATATCAGTAGAACCAATACTAAGAAATCAATGAATTGTCTGTTCTTTAAAGGATTAAATGAATATAACAGTCAACTGAAGTTAAAAGCTCAAAGTCGCTAAAATCTTTTAAAAGTAATTTAAAAAAATCTCACTTTAACATTTTTTAAATATATATAAATTGTATTTGTTTCTTTTTTCTGTATGCACATTAGATATTTTATTTATACATGTATTGTCTTTATGTACGTTTTTAATTATTATTAGCTACTTTCTATATAATTATAAGTGCGTTATTAATGTAAGTAAATGTAATATGAATTATATAGGTTGTACCTATTTAAAAAAAAAACAATCATTAAGTAAAAATTAGGTTCATATAAAAATATCAAATGTTTCAAATTCAAAGTTCATGTTTTTATTTAGTATTTTATTATAATAGTGATTTGACATACCAAATCTGTTATGAAGATCTTTTTAATATGTAAATGTTATATGTACATTAGGCTTGCCTACTTTCAATAGTTATTATTTTAAGAACTCATCTATTAATTTATTTTTCTTGATACATAATTAACATTATTTCAATATGTAAAATTATATTTGCTGCTCATTAACTCCCGCCCCCAACCATCCGATGTGTTCTTATATATCAAATAAATAAAGTAAAACGTGTGGCTTTATTACTCAATCACACAAACACGAGCCAACGTACTGACTTAAAATTTTGCATGTAAGTATAGGTAGACAATGCATTGGATTAAAATATTATAGTTCATCAGGCACTGCAAATTTCAATCCTGTTCCCAAGGGAAACCCTAGAAACCGATGTAGCAGGATGACATATAGCTAGTATTATATATTTGCAGTGGCAACAATAAGAATATATACATATATTGTCTAAATGTTATTTGTGGCATTATTTTAATTTTTTTTTCTCCTTACTTAAATTATTGGTTGTTGTTAGTTCTTCTGATAATTATTCAAACATCAACTAGATAAACTTGTTAATTTCAAGTTAGTTGATAAAAAAACTACTTACCCCAATCGCCTCTTACTCTCCTCTGGAGGCAGTTGATCAAAAGTCTTGGCGTCTTCACCCAAGAACGCTTCGTGATCATATTCTGGGTTGTGATGCTCATTTTCAAAATGCTCCTTATCACTCAGCTCCCTATTATAAGTCCTGTCTTTGAGTGTTTCTTCCTTTGGCAGAGCCAATGCAAATTCTATCACTAGCAATACAAAGATTTGCCTAACAATCATACTGCAAATCTGAAATAATCAAAATACAAGTTAATAAGTTAATTCTATTGGCGAGTTTGACTGCGTGGTATGCGTTTATTGGTTAAATTAAACTGTTTCAGAGCACTTCCACATCATCAATCTCATGTAATTAGAACATGTAATACAACACCCACTCCTAACTGGTAAAGTCGTTAACATTTTAAGAGGAAGATAACCTCAAATTTACTTACGTTTGCTATTTTATTCAAAGAATGGGGAATTCTAATGGTATATTAAATGAAATTTGATGTAATTTCAACTTAACAAACACAGTAAAGGCCCTATGCTTGTAATTTTAAACGATCATAAGACTTATAAATACTTCCACGATTTCACAAACTTTATAAACAATGAATGAAGAATAAAGATGAGAAATTGAGAAACGAACTATCTCCTATCTCATCCAGTTCACTAGTTGTCAACGTCATGTCAGCGTAGAGACAGAGACAGAGAACATAAACGTATGACGTATCACAGCTGACCAGATAATATTCCAGACGCAAACCGTAGAATTAGACCACTGAATTGAACTGCAATGGGCAGAGCAGGCTCTACAATTATTATGAAATTAAGTTTAACCCTATAAATCCATCATCTAAAGGGCTTGTGCGGCATTTTTTTTATTTCATAAATCGAAAGTGCAAGAATAACATAATAGTTCTGCAAAAAATCAGAATCTTATTCGCATGTTTAGTATCTTAAAAACTATTACAAATCTGCACCTCGCCAAAATGGGGCGTGGCCAGGCGCTACGTCACTATACGCATAGACTCGGCGATCTCAATAGACTTAATGCTCCTTTGTTGTTATAATTATAAGTGTTTTCGAAGTATTGTTTGTTTTGGTTACTTCCTGACAGTAGGGGAGTACATTTTTGTGAAATGTCAAAAAATTACAATTTTCTCTCGCTCCTGTCGGGACGAATTTTCGATTTTGACCCTGGAATTTACAATTAGGATTCATCGCCTAGCTTCTTGTTTCCGTAGAGACATAGGAACGAACTTCCACTCGACGTATTCAGTTAGTTTACGTTTGAAAATTCCATGTTTTTCGACCTTTCAGATTAAATTTGAAAGGTTCCAGAAAGCCACTTATCTTACGTCACTTGCGTATAGTGACGTCACAAATGAGCGCTCGGCTTTTGCAACTATTACTAATTTCAACTCGGAACGGAAAAGCTTAATAATACGAAATTTTAAGTGCATAGTGAGAATATCAAGTACTATATGAAAAAGTATAAAAACCATATAAAAAGAATGTCATGGAACAAGCCACTCCACCACTCATTTCATAACTACATATCTTATAGTACAGGAGCCAGAGTGGAATCACTTGACACATTTGTAACAGCTAGAGATATTATTAACGCTGTTCCTTAGAGCTTGTCAGACAAACAAGTGACATGGGAATTTTATTTAGTGGTGGAAACTGCACTAGATGACTCTTGAAGTTCGACATGTTTTTCATCGTTGGTGCAAGTATTTTATAAAGCTAATATTTTTTTTATCGATTACTTATCATAAAAACTGAGTAAAAATACGATTGGCATACATATAGAATAATATGCATAAGAAAGGTGAGACTTTCAGCTTTAAAATGATACATTAGTTTTTTAATTTGTGTAAATTTTGCTTGTCTAGCAAAGGGCTTTTCGCACGCCAAGTACTGCAAAACGCATGGGCCACCTTGCACTGTGCTTTATATAATATTTCCACTTCACTAATTTCTTGTGGAAAATCCGTGGCATTAGACGAAATTTTTGTAGATATGTATTTTTTGTGTGAAAATATATGCTATTTTTAAAAATATTTATTTTCCCATAGATCGACTTGTGTTAAAAATTTTGAAAAAATACCGAATAAAAGTCTGGAAATCATATAAACTTTACGTGATATTATTGCTTACCATCCAAAGAACTCGTTAGAAATAAAAATAATCCGCCTCCGACTTGTTTAGAGGTAAATATCTCTAATGATTGGGTTAATATTTCACTGGGCACGACAGATTTGTAAGAAGCTGATGTTTTTACAAATTCATTTATATTCAACAAATAAAAGAATAATGTCGACATATGTTTATAATAGTGCTCAATTATGTTATAGGTTTCTGAGGTCGTGAAAACATTTATTGATTTTGTATTATTTGCAACAAGCTAATGTAGATTTCATATAACAGTATTGTTTGAATACGCTATGCTGATGAGGAGCAATAACTTCGAAACACGTGTCCGTAGCTACACTCTCTTGACTCTTATTGAAAGATATAGCGCTATGTCCTTTTTCTGACCCCGGCAATTATTTCGTTCTTTGTATTATAGTTACTTACTTACTCTTCAATTATTTTTTTTTCATTGCCATGAACTTCCTTCTCCTTGCGGTTAATTTTGCCAACCACATTTTCGTTAATCCCTCCCCCTGGCGAACAGACTCTTTCCATTAGCGTTTTACCAATAGGAAATAAAAAAACAACTGTTTTAATATATTATTATACTTGAGAAATTTTAATTTTGACTCTTCACATAATTGAAATCCTATATACTTAAATAGACCCTGGAACTCCTGGAAGAAATAATTGGTGCCACTTTACTTTTTTCCCTAGTTTTTCTTTATTATTTATTTTTAAGGCCTGACCTGTACCAAAATGAAAATTATAATTCTAGCGGATGCGCCATCTATGAGTCAAATGCTCTAGCACAGCAGTGCCGTCACCCCGTGAGGTGAAATTCTCTGTCTTTGTATATAATCCAATGAAATATTTTAAAGAAAACTTTTGATACATTACGTATAGATGGACGTACTATGCAGTTCAATTTCTAATAGATGAGTTTTGTACTTTAAAAAGTTCTAAAATAGTACTTTGTTAATAAATTTACTAAGACCCTTTTATTTTCTAGTAGATATAATGTGATTTGTTAGCAGAAAAATACAGAGTTTAACATTGATATTTTTATAGACAGCTTTTGATTATTTACAGATTACGATTACCACCTATTTGTTATAAATATATCATCCATTCCACGTATGCATCACAACATATACTATGTACCTAAACGTGATAAAACAAAATGTCAATGGACACAGGTATTTATGCTGACTGCAGAGTCAAAATATATGATTAGATCTGGATGAGTAGCCTGCCGTATCCCATTCAAAAGTAATAAATCAATATAAAGTATACGAACAAAAATATCACGAACTAACGGATACACATCCGACTCGCTAACGCTCTGTTTTCTCCATCTTTCCTTACGCCTCTGGGATATAGACTGTTGGTAAAAGCAGACATACGTCATATGCCTGCGAGAGCGTTTGCTACAATAAGTTTGTTGATACTGTGCACCTAACAGACCACCACGACGTATGGCGGGATACCGTCAGACGTATCATACAGCAAACGAAGGATTCCTTAACGTCTGGCCGTTTAAAAGTTACAATACAAAATAATGTACTTATATGGATATACAACCACATTTTTAGGTATAAAAGGCAAAGAATTAAAATTAAATTTTCATTAACATGACTTCATAAACGTATTAATAATACTGATATGATAGTATAGTTAATAAATTTGCAAATTTCTTCATATTTCCTCCTTCATACTTTTATAAATGATAAACATGAAACATTGTAAAAAGACTTACCTACTTACAATTTGTTTAAAATTTAATACCTAGTCAAAGATTAGACAATTCTCTAATCTTTGACCTAGTGCAGGATTGCAACACTGTCCTATGTTTCACTTCACAAAGATAGCCATGAGTATAGTTAAGAGTTCACAACAATGAAATATTTGTTGATATGTTGATCGTCTTTTGTTTTGCCCGCCATGTTCAGTATTGTTTAGTTTTGTTCTGTGATTCGGTAGTGTTATGTGTTTTGAGACTGTTTGACATGCTTTTCTTAAATAAGTAATATAAAAACGTTTAAATTACGTGATTGTGCATCAACTTGTGGTTCGAACTTTATAGGTAGGTAAGTAATAAATTTAATATCAAATGTTTTCTGTACACATGGGTACTCAAAAAGAACCTGTTTTGGTGAATTTAACCCCATTTTCGAATTAAATTTGTTATTTATGATTATGGATTTCCAATGCCTCTAAACGATATGTTTCCTTAGTATTAAAGTAACAAATTAACTTATACCAATTTATTAATAACAACCTATGGAGACTAGACATAATTTTAAACGGGGATTATATCTACCTACCTATTTATGTTTGTTGTAGGTATATTAATTACAGTTTTATTCTAACACGGATTCATTTTTTCAGCAGACTATTTAAAGAATACAAAATAAATTTAGGTTAAAGATGTTATTGCAATATTTTACCTCGTCTTGCGTCTCACTTGTAGAGCCACTATAAGGATTTCGTGTACTAGGTATAAAAAAAAGTGCAAATGTGCTATGACTACGAATTTACTTTTGCACAGGAAACTAAAAAATCGTAAATTTCATGGAGAGTGCCACATCTCCATCAAAACTGAACCTAAAAGAATGAGAAAAATTATCTTCAAGAAGGTATAGACTTTCAGATGTACTGATTTATTTTTTAAGGTATTACCTACTCACGAAGAATATATATGCATTTAAAAAATATACTTTGCGAAGAAAAACACATTTTTACTAAAAATGTTATTTAATCTTCAAAGACTAATCAAAGTGTATAATTTTTGTTGGGTGACATTCTTCATAGCATATATATTTTTATTTAATAATAGCGCAAACCGTTTTTTTTTTACTTATTAACTTTAAGAAAGAAACCGCTTTGAAATTTGTAAATTTCTCAAGTTTTGAAATTAACCACAAAAATTTTATCAAAAATAGCTGCGAAATCTCGAAATATATTCCTAACAAAAAAGAAAATATACAGTGTGTCCCAGGATAGATGTAACAAGAGGTGTAATGGACCAAAAATTTTGGAATTTTGGAAAGGAATTTGGGCATCGAGTCCTGCTTGTTGTAAAACTAAATTATACCAAATATGACTTAATTTGGTGTTCTACAGGGTGTTTTATAAGCAAAGTTGTAAAAATCATCACTAATAAAGTACCTTTAGTTTTCAAAATATGAAAAAATTCCACTAAGAAAAGTTATTTAGAATGCAATTTTATACCTCTATTACCAAATTTCAGGAATATAAAATTATTTTTTTGAAACTTCCCATTTTTTCAATAAATTAGTATTTTATTTTGAACCATTGAATTAAAACTGCATAGAAATTATTTTTTGTGAATTAATAATTAAAGTTATGCAGAAGCTAAAAGTATGCTATGAGAAAAGCAGTGGATACACATTTATCATTTATTATTGACATATATCTCTCAAACGTAGTCAATATTATCCTTAATTTCTCTTTCAAATTAACGAACCAAGCATAAAAAATTAAGTGAAAATCGTAGGTACTCACAGTGCGTGAAAAAATTTATATTGTGCAATGTTACGGAATTGGCGGTGAAAACTCGCTAAGAGAAGTGGTAAGCCAATTTAATTTGAAATTTCCAAACACTGCTTTGTCACGTACTCAGGCTATGACAATAATTAAAAAGTTTATGGCTACTGGTAGTGTTCTTAACATGAAAAGAAAAATAAAAGCATATGATGACGACAATGTTGGGGCTATTGCCTTATTATAGCTCATGCCTCTGTTATAGAAAATCTTAGAATGCCACTAAGAGAGAGGTCAGCTCTTATTAATATTAGCAAGTCTGAACTCCAAAGAATTTACAAGGCAAAGAAAACTAGGCATATAAAACAAATTATAAACATACGCTTGAAGAGGGAAATGACGGCCGTAGGTTGGATTTTGTTTGACCATTGGAAAAAAAATCACGGAAGAGAGATTTTTTCATCATTTCATAATTTTCTCAGATGAATCCACATTAACAACCAATGGTGTTGTTTCATCTCAGAATTTCGGTTTTGGGCTTCTGAAAATCCAAATTTTAGAATTCATTGTAGAAGACAATATTATAAAAAAGTGAATGTGTGGTGTGCCGTTTCTTATCACGTTGGAGTACTTTATTTCATTGAGGGAAGGTTAAACCAGCACACTTATTTCCAGCTTTTTGAAAGATTTTCTGAAGAACATTTAAAATTTTAAGAGATATGCCTTTAGTTCATTTTTAACATGAGGATTGCCCTGGCTACTCCACAGAAATGGTTAATCGGTGATTGAATTTAAATTTTGGAGGAAATTGGATTGCCAGAAATGGACCGATAAAGTGGCCGGCGATGGGGATCCCGACTTATCAATATTAAATTTTTTTTATGGGGTCGCCTCAAGCAGTTGGTTTACGCTGAACCACTTCCTAACGATGTAGCAGTATTGAAGCAGAGAATTACAAATGCCGTAAACTGATGCCGTTAGATCATATTAGAAACAGTTTTAAGGACTTCAGTCGAAGGATCGAAATGTGTGTGGATGTGGGTGGTAGCTAAGTCGAATAATAAAAAAATTGTAAACATTGTTTTGTATTGGTCAATAATTAATTTGTTTGTGAATCTGTTATGTTTTTGACATTTACTGTTATAATTTTTAAACATCATTATGTTAGTAATTGTTTCTTGTTTTACAATTAGTTCGATTAACAGTATACGTTCTTACATCTCGTATATTCAATTTTTTATTTACCAATAGCCTACTTTTTGAGATGATTAGCATTTGCTTTAAATATGAATTCAACTCTTAAGTCGCAAAAAATGGGAAGTTGCAAAAAAATAATTTTATATTCCTGAAATTTGGTACAGAGGTATAACATTGCATTCTAAATAACTTTTCTTAGTGGAATTTTTTCATATTTTGAAAAATAGAGATACTTTATTAGTGGTGATTTTTGCAACTTTGCTTATAAAACACCATGTAGAATACCAAATCAAGTCATTTTTAGTATACTTTAATTTTACAACAAGCAGGACTCAATCCCCAAATATCATTCCAAAAGTCCTAAATTTTTGGTCCATTACACCTCTTGTTACATCTATCCTGGAACACACTGTATAAAATGAAACTAAAAATGTATATTAAGTATACAGTGTGATTCTTTTAAGGCAGCCATTAGGATATTTACCACTTGCAGATGAGATAGACATTTATTTGCGATTTGGTACCCTACCATAGTCGACCATTGCGAGATGAGCTACTCTCTACAATAAAAACAAATTCCATGATAGCATACCTAGTGTTTTATTTTTCACGTTACATTTTGTCAAATTCAAATCTGAAATTTTTTTTTAATTTCAAATGGAACACCCTGTACTTTTTTTACAACAAATTATGTAAAACTATAAATTCCCCTTTTTCTAGTATAGGCGTTGTAGAGGTTAAAGTTACAACTTTTTGAAATATTGGCGATTTTCTTAAATGTTCAAGAATTTTTTAGTAAAAATTGTCATCAACTTAGCCATGATTAGAAACAATCATTAATGTCAGTCATTATCTTTTGTTAAAAAATGCCAGCACGTTTGAATTACACCCACGGATACTTTAGATTTGTTTATTCATGGAGAATATATTAAAGTAATATCAAGAACATTTAGTATTCGATACCCACAAGAACAGAAACCATTCACAATACATTGTAAAACGTATATTGGATAATTTTAGAATATTTGGCTTTGTCAAGGCAGGAATTCTAAGGAGGAAGCCTATTGTTGATGACAAAAACACAGAAATAGCAATTTTGGGGTATTTTTGGGCATTTCCAATTATGTCATTAAGGCAAGCTGCTCTGGAATCGAGATTATCCAAGAATTCAATTAACAAAATCTTGTCAAAACATAAATCCCCTCTTTTTCCATATGGTTCAACAATTAAAAGAAACAGATTTCCTAACGAGAGAAAATTTTTGTGAATTTATTTTAATAAGGTATAAGGGTGACACTTCTTTTTGGGGAAAAATAAATTTACCAAAAATGGACTTCATAATCGATACAATTCACGTTACTGGAGTGACTCGAATCCTCATGTATTCAGTGAGCGAAATTTTCAAGAACATTGGCAGTTTAATGTTTATTGTGACGAAAGAATCGATATAGCATTACAATTTTATGCGGAAGTTTAAATACTAAGTTAAAATGATTTCTTCAGTTAATGTGTAGTTACAATTTTTTGTGTCTGTAGGTGAAAGATATCTAAATATTCTACAAAATTCGGAAAATAACGATCTAGACAATTTATCTCTTGCCGAACATAAACAATTTTTTTACCAGCACGACGGTGCCCCCCACATACTCGTATTTAATCAATCATTTTTTACGAGAAGTTTTTTATGATCAATGGATCGACAATAATGGACCTTTCCTCGCTCAACCGACTTATCAGTTCTGGATTCTTTTGTTTGGGGAACTATTAAAAATACAGTTTATGAAAGTCAACTAACAACCATTGAACATCGTAGGCAGAGAGTGAGAAACGTATTTCAAAACTTATCACCGAAGTCTGTTAGAAGAGCTACCCATGAAGAACTAGTTCGAAGGTGCGAAAATGTCTGGAGGCTCGAGGGTGAAATTTTGAACATTTATTGAATTAAAATGAAAACAAATTTTTAATTCAGTTTATCTTTGTTATTTTAGTTTATGCATTTGGGATATATTTTATTTACACTAATAATCTGCTTCTTTAATACTAATAAGCTTCCTTGGGTGCAATTTTAACATGCTGGCATTTTTTGACAACAGAATCACTGACATTGATGATTGTTTCTAATCATGGCTAAGTTGATAATATTTACTAAATATTCGAGAACATTTAAGAAAATGGCGAATATTCAACTTTAACCCCTACAAATGAGAAGAGAATTTAATTTTACATAACATGATGTAAAAAAGTACAGGGTGTTCCATTTGAAATAAAAAAGTTTTGAAGTTTGAATTTGACCAAATGTAACGTGAAATTTGGAACACTTGGTGTACTGTTATGGAATTAATTTTAAATGCAGAATCTAGCACATCTTGTGTTCTTTCTATATGCCAAAGAGCAAGTGAGGATCTCCTATAGGAATAAAGTTATAACGGTTCTTGCAAACCGTTGTACCTATCAATTTTTTTTATAAAATGTCAAATATCTCCAAAATTAATGGAATTAGATATAGGGTATGCTACATGCCTTAACTCAGAATTTTATGGTCATTTCGAAAAGTCGAAAATATATAGGGTTTCCATATGAAATAAGCAAGTTGGTATCGACTTCCGGTATAACCGGAAGTACATACTACCTGATTGTAATTATTTTTGTTGGATTGACCACACAGAAGTTGCATACTTATCCCACTATCGATCGATTCAGTTCCCGGTGAGACACCCTGTATAGTGCGTAACATAGTTTTCACTTTCACAATTACCTTTTTTTTTAAATTCACTTTTGTTCGGGCAAGTCAAAAATGCGTGATTTTTTTACGTTATTATACAGTATTTTGTAATGGCACAATTTTAGGATTTGTAACTTGTGGATTTTGTTGATAAATTCCTATGATTTCAATACTTAACAATCCATTTTGATATGGTTCTATCAGAATAAGTACAATGGATAAAATTCTCTGGAACGTCGTAACACATGCATTTGCTTGCTGCAGCATTGCCCGCGTTACCATTGTTGATCAGCAGATATTACTCACTTACGTTTATTGAGGGGGGGACTTATATAAAAACCGATAATGGAAAAAATATTACTTGTCAAAAAAAAAACAAGGTTAGTGTTAAGAAAATTATTTTTTTACAGGACGCTCAAAAATTTCAAAATTAAAAGTTTGTAACATAGGTAACGCCATCCAGGGACAACCTGTATAGTGTTATACCCTATAATTTTATTAATTTTACATACGTCCTTGTCCCATGGAACTTCGTATTCATTTATTAATTTTGTAAACGACAAATATGAACTCACAACTTTAATAAACCACTTCTTAGAACGATCAGTCAGTTCACATTACGGAAAATTGTTCATTAATCTGGATACACTGACAAAAGGGAGCAATTTCATACGAAAACACGATTAACGAAAAGACAACATTTATTTAATGTTTAACTAGTATATACAAGTTATACATACAAAAAAGTATGTTCATAATATAATCATAGATATAGTTCAAATAAATTGCGATAAAAACCTTTAATATACAAGTCTTAAACTAATATAAAAATATATAACATCAACATAAACTGCAAAGATATGTATATAAAAAGCTTATAGATATCAATATTTGTTAGATTTATTTAGAAATAGTTATTTTTTCATATCACAATACTAACTTAAAGTAGGAATTTTTCTCAATCGATTTTATACAAATTATACAGTTTAATCACAAATGTGTTTTATATACATGATCCTAGAATGGGGTACGATTCAATATGGAGGCGTACTTTTATATATTTTTTAAGTGATAGTGTCGCGAGAGCTATTTTAGGGTAGACAAATAAATTACACCTAGGTAGGTAGCATTATGATCACGAAAAAGATCGTCTTATTTTGTGAATGGAAAATTTTTAAAATTCAAAATCTTCACTTTAGCGAAATTCAAATTTTGCATTTATTATTTTCTTCTTGTCAAGGGAATATAGAGAATAAAAATAGCCCCAAATCGGAAACAATTTCATCATATTTCAAAATTTCTATTGTACACAAAATATTCTCACTCTTGCGAGGTCTGTGTTCGGCGCCATATTGAAAAGAAGATGTTGAAATGAGGGTTTCGCAGATATTTCGTTAACAGTTAATATTCGGTGAAAGGGGTTATTATTAATATTATTCAGGAATACATTTTCTATAGAAAAGGTTTCGAGTGCATTTTCATATGATTGAGCGTTTGCGAGTTATAGCTGGGAAAGCGTCCCCTTGCTTAATGCAACTGAGTGAATGTCCTACTAGATCGCGCTCCCATGACAAAAAGGTACCCCATGGAACACTTCAAATTTAAAAGGTGAAATGGTTACAATACATGTAAAAATCGTGTTATACCCGCAATACAGTAAAAATTGTTTATTGTTGCTACTTTTCGAATTGAGTAATGAACCATTTTTGAAAAAAATTGTCTGTCAATTTTTTTATTTAACTTCTGACACACCTTTTATTATAAATTATTTTTGTTATGAAAGTGTTATACCGGCAGTCCAGTAAAAATTGTTAATTGTTGCTACTTTTCGAATTGAATAAGGAGCCATCTTTGAAAAAATTTGTCTGTCAATTTTTATTATTTAACTTCTGACACACCTTTTATTACAAGTTATTTTTGTTATGAAAGTGCACTTCATAACACCTCTTTGATTTTCATTTTAAATTGAAGTTTAAGGTCTCTCCTATCTATTACAACTTGTCTGGTTGACTCCTAAAAAAAATCAACTGAAGTTTAAGATCTCCCATATGTACAAAAATTTGTCTGCCTGAAAAAAATTCTTTTCACCATATCAGACTTAATTTTTAAGCGCCGTTTAATTAAAAAAATGTGATCGCGGCACTAAGATAGATGAAGTCTGTCGTAGTGATAAATATTTTTTCGCTGACAAACCAATTTTTATGCATAAAAGAGATCTGAAACTTAATTACAGAACCAAACTAAGTTGATGTTTTAACGCGGTCGTTGTAAAAGCTTAAAAAAAAGATCACGGCGCTTAAATATTACGTCCGATTTGGTAAAAAACATTTTTTCATTGGCGGTCAAATTTTTATGGATAGAGGAGACCTTAAACCTCAGTTGTTTATTTTTTTTTTTTAAGGAGGTGTTATGAGATGCCAGTGATTGATCCTGATGCATTGATGCTGCGCATTCAAAATTAAGTCTGACAAATTAATTAACAAAAATTTTCAGCCAGACAAGTTGTAATACATAGGAGAGATCTTAAATTTCATTTTAAAATAAAAATCAAGGAGGTGTTATGAAGTGTACTATAACAAAAACCTGTCAGAAGTTAATTTACAAAAATTGTCACAGACAAATTTTTTCAAAAATAGTACACTAGTTACCACAAATTTCAAGCAGGTGGTTTGAAAAGAAGATTATGTTTCTTTTAGCTAAATTCAAACATTAATATAAAATAACAGTTAACAAATTTTTACTAATCTGGCGGGCGTAACGTGACGTTCATATGTTCTGCACCCATTTTCACCCCAAGTGTTAGATGTGTACCTTTTTTGTCATGGAAGCTTTGTTCCTAGGTATCTGGTAGCTCTAACTCGATAAGGTCCAATTCTAGGAACATGTGCTTAAGAGCCTCTCCTATAGAAAACATTGTTCTAAATAATATTGATAATACCTAACTCTTTTTGTAGCCAAATTAACAGTCATGAAAAAACAAGAACGTCGAAATGTTCCGCATGATATTTTCAAAGTATTACTCAGAACTAAAACCGTTTACATCTACAGTGTGTCCCACTTTTCACGGTAACACCTACGTAGCTCAGTTATTAATAAATCGATTTATTTGAAACTTGGATAAGTTATACAGCTCTTGAAGGTAACTAAAAGCGCGTATACCTTTTTAATTTATTCCATAGACGTGAGGACTAAGGGGGTAAAAATGGTGTAAATTTTCAGGTAAATTGTATTAGCGATTTTTTAAGATTACCACCTTCTCATAGGGTATCCTTTAAAACCCCTCTGTGCCAAATTTTGTTAAAATATTGCTAGTAGATTTAGAGGTATAAACAGGTACATATGACGTTTTGTCAAGAATTAATGGCCTTTAACTCGGAACGAGGTGAATTCAGAAACAAGGTTATTTCACATTTTTTGCTACAAATTTGGAGTAATAAACAAAAATATCTTCATACTCGCCAAAAACGCTAAGAAAATACTGTCCATTTATAGGGGCCCTTTACAATTTTCTTTGCCCTACAAAAAATATCTATATTTTTCTTTTAAATTTTTTCAAATAATTTAACTATTTTTGGCCGGATCAGTATTCCACGAGATATTTAATAAATGTCGAATTTTCGAAATTTGACCTGTTTTTTCCGCGAGGCGGTAAACATTTGTGTTTTTTAAACATTGAAAATAACTGTTAAAGCTAATAATAATTTAGAAGTAATTTATTTGCAACCCACACTATGATGATGCATAATTTTTAATAAGTAAGAATTTTTTAACACATGAAGTAATGATTCTTGAATTTAAAAAAATACATTTTTAATAAATATACAAAACTACGCCCCTTGCATGAAATTACTTAAAAAATTAACACACCTGAGGGATGTATCAACAGGCCACGAATATAGTATACATGGGTGATTGGATGAAACAAATGAATTGGATTTTATTTAACTTGTGCCAATTTAGGTTAGCTATGTCTTTCTATTGGAGCATTAGACTAGTTATTGGAAACGGGAGAAAAATATTCTTGAAGGGGGCTGAAACTTTTGGTGTGACGTTGCCTATGAAATACTTTCTTCAAATTCAAAAGTGATAACCGAAATGATTAATCTCCCGATGATTCCAACTTGGTAGGCGAAACGCTCATCGGGTGTCAGTAATCGAGTGTTTTAGTAAAAACTACTTTAAAAGTAGGTAAAAAATTGGATACTAATTCATAATCTAGTATAAAATGGAAAAATCTGATGCTGTTAGACGTGTCGTACAGCAAAGAGAGGTCAATTAGAATAACGCAGACAGTTCTTATTATGTTTTTAGTCTGTCAAAGTTTGGAAGAAAAGGAAGAAAACCGGTCTTTTCTTTTAACAGAAATCTATTTTTCATATTTTATGGACCATTTACCGTTTTTAAACTCGCCTATGTTTTTCAAAAATGTCAGTTTTTTTAATTACACTTTATACAAAAAACATTAGTATCTATTTTTTTCCTTTTCAAGTATTTTTGGTCACTATTTACAGGACTACATGGGACACAATACATGTTTTAAGACATAAATAAATAAACAAGTCTTGTAAGCAATAATTGAGTTTCAAATATTAGTAAAACATCTACAGAATATTTTCTTTCACAATCAGAAGGAAAATCGATTTCTAAATTTCATTAAGTTTAGATTTTTTAGTAAGTTACACTTTTTTCAAAAGAACAAGCCTTAATATATAAATAATGGAGTAAAATTAAGCGTCTTAACTGCATAAAAAGGAATTGTCCTACTATAGTACTTTCTGTGGTGAAACTAATAGCTAAACATTACAAGGAGTGCAGTACAAAGTTTTGGAGTAAATCTTTATTTTGGAAATCCTTTGTTTAAAGATACCTTTCAAAATTGTGTTCTTTCGAAGTTTCTCGAAAATATCTCTAAGTGTATAACTCTCATTATAAAGAAGAAAGCACAAATTGTTCACAATTCAATTATGAATAAACATGTTGGTCAAATTAAAGGACTACTGAGAGTGGCCATACCGAAATTCTAAATCAACAAAAAATAGCTCAAACCATTTAAAGAAAACATCGTAACCGTTTTAAAAAACAAATGCATTTTACTCATCAGTATTTATCAAAACTGCATAAAAAAGAAACATTAATAAAAAAAATTCTTCGCCACTTGGTAAAACTGTTTTCTAAACATGTTACACTTTTTTAAACACTAAATTATTGAGAAATTATCGAGTTGAAGTTGCCCGAGAATGCGCCGAAACGATAAAGTCGCGCACGGCCCACTTCCACAGTTTCACACTTTCACAGCGTACAAAATATGCTTCAATACCACTGATGCAATTTTTCTTTTTAAACAAGATTGTAGATTATTGGTTTAGCTCCAAATTTGTATTTTTATGTACTTTAAATACATGCTAATAATTTCTATTTTTGGGCAAAGTATTGATTAGTAAATGAATTTGTTTAAAAAAATAATTACAAAACGGTTTAAAATTTTTCTTTTATGTCACTGAAAGAATCATAAAAAACTGCAACCTAAAAAAATGCTGAACGACTTGTTGCAGCTAAACAATTGACGATTGAATTTCAGAATTTTTAATTGTTTTCGGGCGTTGCTATCAACATTTTGCTTTGAAATTTGGTTCCATTAGAGGTATTTTCTTCTAGTTTCGTTAAAATGCGACCATTATTATTGAAATTATCATCATTGTTTAAAAATGTTCACTTTCAGTTGTTTTATATTTTCCAACTTAACTAGTTTTCAACAATTTCGAACATTCTTTTGTGTAAACAAGGAACTCCCAGGACTCGGTTCATCCAATACTTTTTGCTACACATCTTGAAATATTTAGAAGCTCTAGCCAAGAAATGCTACAGTAAGACAATTCTTTAGAAATATTAGATTTCCTAGCCTAAATAAAATATCGAATCAAAATCAAATATATACGTTTTTTTTCTGAAACAATTTAATATTGTTTAATTTATTGTTTCTAAATATAATCACAATTCATTTGCTATTTAGCTTAAAATTAATGCTAAAATACGGTTAAAAAGACCATGTTCTTTTGTAAACATGAATTTGTATACCCCTTTTATACAGAAAAGTTTATCTTTATTTACAAAATACGATTTTGTCTCTTTAAACGTATTCTAGTTCGTATACTATGCAGAGACTTATTTAATGAATAAATAAAAGGCAATAAACAGTAATGATCATCGATTTCAATTTGCGTTAACAACGTCTCTTAGTTTTTTTTTGGCAAGTAGACTAGCATTATTGAGATCCTTACGCTGTCTCTCACTCTACACTGCACTTCCAAGTGTTACACCCAAATGTAAAAAAAATAATATTATTACAAGATGCCAGATGGTTAAAAAGAACGTTAAACAGAACTTTTAATATTGTTATACATTTCGCCCCCTCGGGACGGGAGGCTGATACACCCATGAGAAATAGCCAAAATTAAGTAAGGATAGTTAGACACCCAACAAAGCTTGTAATGCACGTGTTCTGGAAGCTGGTAGATGGCTCTAGATTTTCTACGTTATTTTAGATTATGCTCGAAAATGTTATTAGTCTATGCTAGATTATCTGGACGTATTTTGCTGGATGTATAAGGCGAGAATGACGGCGGGAAGAGAAGTTTTGAATGGCAAGTGAGAGGTTAGAATTCTAAGTAAATACAAAGTGAAAATATCAAGTAATAAACATTGTTAAAGATTATTGTAGTCAGTAAAACTGTATTTTAGTTGGTTAAAAAGTATTGTGAAGCTTCCAGTAAAGTTATTAATAAAGTGTTTATGAATTATTTGGAACCCACGGATTCTGTGTGGTTTCAGGGGTGGAAATATGTGACAATATCTACACAATGCAATGTACAAAAAAGTAATGCACTTAATATTTTCACCATGTTCTCCCATTTTGTTAATTAAGAAATTTATAGAAAATATTATAGATCCAATTACGTATTTGGTTAACATATCCTTTACTACTGGAAGTATCTCGAAAAACCTAAAAGTAGATAGAGGGATTCATAAAAAATCTGATTCATAAGATGTGGAGAATTACACAGGCCCACAAAAAAAAAGTCTTGATACAGAAAGGTGAAGTACCTTCTGGTGCGTTTTTCGGTGTGTTAAAAACGAATCTCAGGACAGAACTGACCCATTACCCTTAGATTTCACCCCAACACACCCTAGCACCCCCCAAATGATCAAATTTTCACATCATATAAAAATTCAAAATAAATATCTCATTCTACGTTTTTCGGTGTGTTAAAAACGAATGTCAGGTCAGAACTGACCCATCACCCTTAGATTTCACCCCCATACCCTAACACCCCCCCAAATGAGCAAATTTTCACATCATCATATAAAAATTCAAAATAAGTATCTCATTCTACGTTTTTCAGTGTAATTTAATAGTTTTAATTTTGCTATATCTCCCCACCCCCTTCACCATATGATTATGTTTTTACCCTTGTAACGTTGTACCAGTATTAAAATATGACAATTTTTCATTTCCATGCGATGAAATCAGGCAACAGAATCTTCCCTAGAAAAAAATGCTTCTATATTAAAACACATATAACTAAATTTAAAATGCATGGAAGATATACTGTATTATCGGTGTCAGTGACCGTAGGTAATTACCTACATATTGACACCGATAATACAATCTTCCAAGCATTTCAAATTTATTTATATGTGTTTTACAAGTGTCAAAATATAACCATATGGTGAAGAGGGGTGGGGAGATATAGCAAAATTAAAACTATTAAATTACATCGAAAAATGTAGAATGAGATACTTATTTTGAATTTTTATATGATGATGTAAAAATTTGACCATTTGGGAGCGTGCTGGGGCGAAATTTAAGGGTCATAGGTAAATGATGACCCCAGATTCGTTCTTAGCACACCGAAAAACGTAGAATGAGATATTCATTTTCAATTATTATATAAACTAACATTTTCACCCTTTGGGGGGGGGGGGGGTTTCTGTGGGGTGCTGGGGCGAAATCTAAGGGTGATGGGTAAATTATGACCTCAGATTCGTTCTTAGTACAGCGAAAAACGTAGAATCAGATATTTATTTTGAATTTTTATATGATGTGAAAATTTGACCATTTGGGGGGAGCTAGGGTGTGCTGGGGTGAAATCTAAGGGTGATGGGTCAGTTCTGACTTGAGATTCGTTTTTAGCACACCGAGAAACGTACCAGAAGGTACTTCACCCTTCTATATCAGGTTTTTTTTGTGTGCCTGTGTTATCCACCAGCCACGATTCCTTCTTTCGTTTAAGTAAATCTACTAATACCAGTCCAGAGAAATTAGCATTATTTGACCTGGACAAAATTAGTAAAAATCTGAATTTTTGCACCGACTTTATTTGAGGTGTCCCAAATACAAATCCACAAAAATCACAAAAATCCCAACATGGCTACCCAAGATATTAAAGGTCAAATATGCAAATATCTCGCGTCGAAGGTCGAAGTTTTAAAAACATGTTTTTTTTTCGAATATCTCGCGCCAAAAAATCAGACAGCAATAAAGTTAACACGAAAGTTATAGAGAATTAAGGACATTATCTACAAGATTGGTACTTTTCATATTTTCCCAAAACCTCGCCCTTTTCGAGATATCCAAGGTCAAAGTTTAAAACGACGCTTTTTTGCAAATATCTCGCTTCGTTTTGGGAAAAAATGCAAAAAATCAATCTTGTAGATATACGTCCGACGCATAGGAAGCGAGATATTTGCAAAAAACCGTTTTTTAAAACTTCGGTCTTGAATATCTCGAAAAGGGCGAGGTTTTAGGAAAAAATGCAAAATACCAATCTTGTCGATAATTGAATTCTCTACAACTTTCATGTTAACTCTATTGTTGTCTAATTTTTTGGCGCAAGATATTCGCGAAAAATCATGCTTTTGAAACTTTTACATTGAATATCGCGAAGAGGGAGAAAACTTATGTCCGTTTACTCTTCATTTTTCTGGCCTAGTAGGGCATTCGACTGTGTCGTCGATCATAACAAGTTAAACACTAAATTATACTTATACGATATAGTTCTTGCTTAATTGTCATGGCCTACGTGATTTAAAAAAAAGTGCACCCAAAATTACACTTCAAATAAGCGGGAATGAATCCTCAAATGTGCAAAAAATATTGCAAAATTTGTGGTACTTGGAAATAGTAAGTTCTACAAGAAAATTGTATAAAATCTTTTCGTGGACACTATTTTAAGAACTACATCTTTTTATAATAATCTTCATTTTGATACCCCTAAGCATTCATCAGTTACAGCCAAGAAACCGTTTTAAAACACATTCCTCACAAAAATAGCCTTCAATCATTTAAATGACTCAACATTCGATAGGGAAATATTTATTATTTTTAGCCATAACTTTATTTTTTTTAGTGCTTATATTTCAAAAATACTATAAGAGTACCTAAGTAGAACCTTAACAAGACTATTACTATGAATTGTCACTCAATAATTCAGTGGTTTGCAAAGTAGCTAGATTTAAATTAAAAAACCGCTGCCTAAGGAATCACTACTTCCACATCCAGATTATTGGTCCAAGTCACTTTAAAGGAAACACCTTGACTATATTTGCACTCTAGTATGTGGAAATTATTGGTCATTGAATTATAATAATATTTGGGGTAGATGTCATAGAAAAGTTTGAGGAGTTGGTTTCTACCATATACGTTAAAAATGAAGTTTCTAGTTTACCGTACTTATTTTCCACTATTTACAACCTACCACCTCAATGGAGTCATCTCAAGCAGATGTCACTACAATACATACGTGTACTAACTTTCAAGTGAGTATCTCAATTTGATGTTATCAATCCCATTAATAATGAAGCGGAGGTGGTAGAGTTTGAAATATATTAGAAAGAAATCTGAGGCCTTGGTTTCTAGTATATACACCGAATCCCAAATTTCTGTAGTCTTACCAGCTTGCTTTACTTATTTTCCCCTATTTGCCCCTATTTAACCCCCAACCCTACAACGGCATCATCTCAAATTATGATCTAGTTTCAGACGTCGTTATAATACATACGTGTACCAAATTTCAAATGAATATCTCAATTTTATTTTATCAACTCTTTTCATATTGGAGTAGGGGTGGTTGGGTTGAAAAATATTATAAGAAAATCTGACGCTGTGGCTTCTAGTACATACACCGAATTTCAAGTTTCTGTAGTCTTACCAACGTTTTACCTATATTCCTCTATTTACCCCAAATTAACCCCCAACCCTTCAACGGAATCATCTCAAAATATAAACTAATTCCAGACGTCGTTATAATACATACGTGTACGAAATTTCAAATGAATATCTCAACTTTATTTTGTCAACCCCATTAATGGGGTAGGGGTGGTGGGGGGGTTGAAAAATATTATTAAAAAATCTGAGGCCTTAACTTCTTGTACATACACCGAATTTCAAGTTTCTGTACTCATACCAGCTTGCTTTACTTATTTCCCCCTATTGACCCCTAAATAACCCCCAACCCTTCAACGGAATCATCTCAAAGTGTAATCTAGTTCCAGATGTCGTTATAATTCATACGTGTACCAAATTTCAAATGAATATCTCGATTATATTTTATCAACCCTTTTAATAATGAAGTAGGGGTGGTGGGGGTTGAAAAATATTATAAATAATCTGAGACCTTGGCTTCTAGTACATACACTGAATTTCAAGTTTCTGTAGTCTTACCAGCTTGCTTTATTTATTTTCCCCTATTTACCCCTATTTAACCCCCAACCCTTCAACGGAATTATCTCAAAATATAATCTAGTTCCATATGTCGTTATAATACATATGTGTAGAAAATTTCAAATGAATATGTCAATTTTATTTTATCAACCCTTTTCAAATTGGAGTAGGGGTGGTGGGGGTTGAAAAATATTATTAAAAAATCTGACGCTTTGGCTTCTAGTACATACACCGAATTTCAAGTTTCTGTACTCTTACCAACTTGTTTTACTTATATTCCTCTATTTACCCCAAATTAACCCCCAACCCTTCAACGGAATCATCCCAAAATATAATCTAATTCTAGACATCGTTATAATACATACGTGTACGAAATTTCAAATGAATATCTCAACTTTATTTTATCAACCCCTTTAATGGGGTAGGGGTGGTGGGGGGTTGAAAAATATTATAAAAAAATCTGAGGCCTTAACTTCTTGTACATACACCGAATTTCAAGTTTCTGTACTCTTACAAGCTTGCTTTACTTATTTCCCCCTATTTACCCCTATTTAACCCCCAACCCTTCACCGGATTTCCTCAAAAAACAATCCAGTTCCAGATCTCGTTATAATATATACGTGTACAAAATTTCAGGTCAATATCTTAAACCGTTCCGGAGAAAGCGTGCGGACAAAAAAAAGTTACAGACAGACAGACCGACAGACAGACCGACAGACAGACCGACAGACAGACAGAAAATTTTTTTTCGCTCAAATTTAAAATCTCGACGTTTCATGACATTCTAAACCTATTTCACGAATAAAAAATTTTGAAAATTTTTTTGCGATTACTATACTTCCAATCCACTACGTGGATGTGGAAGTAAAAAAGTAAGAAAATCTGAATATGCCACAAATAAACAATTACAGACAGTACCACGAAATTTTTTCGAAAGTACCACGATTTTTTTTTGAATGCACCACGATTTTGTCTGCATGAAAACTTTTTCAAGTACAACGGATATCTACTGGACCGACATTTTTTCGAAAGTACCACGAAATACAATTAAAACCAAACAAGTAATAATTCACTTTCATACACGAAATTATTTTCGAAAGCGTCACGAAGGTTTTGTCTGCATGACAAATTTTTTTTCGAAAGTACGAGAATCTACTGTGCCGAAATTTTTTCGAAAGTACGAGAATCTACTGTGCCGAAATTTTTTCGAAAGTACCACGAAATTATTTTCGAATGCACCACGAATATTTTTCCTGCGTGACAAAATTTTTTCGAAAGTATCACGAATGTTTTGTCTGCAGGATAATATTTTTTTTCGAAACTACAACAAAAATTCAACGGAATCATCTCAAAGTATAATCTAGTTCCAGATGTCGTTATAATTCATACGTGTACCAAATTTCAAATGAATATCTCGATTTTATTTTATCAACCCTTTTAATAATGAAGTAGGTGGGGGTTGAAAAATATTATAAATAATCTGCGACCTTGGCTTCTAGTACATACACCGAATTTCAAGTTTCTGTAGTCTTACCAGCTTGCTTTATTTATTTTCCCCTATTTACCCCTATTTAACCCCCAACCCTTCAACGGAATTATCTCAAGATATAATCTAGTTCCAGATGTCGTTATAATACATACGTGTAGAAAATTTCAAATGAATATCTCAATTTTATTTTATCAACCCTTTTCAAATTGGAGTAGGGGTGGTGGGGGTTGAAAAATATTATTAAAAAATCTGACGCTTTGGCTTCTAGTACATACACCGAATTTCAAGCTTCTGTACTCTTACCAACTTGTTTTACTTATATTCCTCTATTTACCCCAAATTAACCCCCAACCCTTCAACGGAATCATCCCAAAATATAATCTAATTCTAGACATCGTTATAATACATACGTGTACGAAATTTCAAATGAATATCTCAACTTTATTTTATCAACCCCTTTAATGGGGTAGGGGTGGTGGGGGGTTGAAAAATATTATAAAAAAATCTGAGGCCTTAACTTCTAGTACATACACCGAATTTCAAGTTTCTGTACTCTTACAAGCTTGCTTTACTTATTTCCCCCTATTTACCCCTATTTAACCCCCAACCCTTCACCGGATTTTCTCAAAAAACAATCCAGTTCCAGATCTCGTTATAACATATACGTGTACAAAATTTCAGGTCAATATCTTAAACCGTTCCGGAGAAAGCGTGCGGGCAAAAAAAAAGTTACAGACAGACAGACAGACAGACCGACAGACAGACCGACAGACAGACCGACAGACAGACAGAAAATTTTTTTTCGCTCAAATTTAAAATCTCGACGTTTCATGACATTCTAAACCTATTTCACGAATAAAAATTTTTGAAAATTTTTTTGCGATTACTATACTTCCAATCCACTACGTGGATGTGGAAGTAAAATTATGTTGATCTTCCTATTTCGTAGTTTTAAATCCAGCTATTTTGCAAACCACTGAAATTATTGAGTGAAAATTCATAGTAATAGTCTTGTGATTCTACTTAGGTACTCTTATAGTTTCTTTAAATATACGTACTAAGAAAAAAAGTTATGGGCAAAAATAATAAATACGTCCCTATCGGAGGTCTCTTTGTAGGGAATGGACACCTTAAGATAGAAGAGAAAGGAAACCACAACAGAACCGCTTGTCATATATTGAATATCAAAAAGAATGATGTAAGCTAAACAACAATTTGCAATTCTACGGCCATATTTGGCTAAGATAATATTTGATAATCATGTATGACTGGATTAATTCAAGAACATCCTTTGTGAATGTGGAGGGAAAGTTTCTGTATTTACTTAAAACAAAAATGGATTCGTTTTTTAACCACCTGGCGTTATTAGCAGAATTTTGGTTTGACCTAGAACAAATATATATTTATAATAATGTACCAACAGATCGTGCTACATAATTTAATTTTCGTCACCATCTTTTGGTACATTTACAGGTTTCAAATTTAGTTATACTAAAATACACTAAAATTCATTTTGGGTTAAGAAGCGGTAAACCTCCCCTTGGACTTCATTTTTTGCGATGGGCGTCCTCTTGAAGACACAGTGGTGGGTTGTCGTCACTGGTGAGGCAGGGGCTCGAAGGTCTCGGAGTCTGGACTCCCGTATCCACTGGAGCCGTCGTCTCTATGGTTGGTCATGCTAATGGGCTGCCGCAGTAGGCCGGGGTGCACCATGTCCGAATTCTTCTCGCTGTAACAGGACGGGCTGTTCACAATTCTACCCTCATCGACTGCGGTTAGGTTGTCTCCTGCCGGCTGAAAGAGATCAACCAACCTCACTTAATTTTTTTTTACTTTTATAGCAGCAAATCTTAAGTTTGAAAGGAATAGAATCTTCTACAAAAAAAATGTAGTTTCAAAAAATTTCGCATATATACAGGGTGGGTAAATAATGCGTCGGACCTCGATATTTCGAGTTCTACGATAGCTAGAAATTTAAAAAAAATTGGAAGTAAACTAGGTAAAAAAGTATATAGTTGGAAATTATTTTCGAACATACAAGTGCCTTTTTTTAAAATGGAATGCTATGTATATCAGTACATTTTTGAGGCCTCTTTCTAGGCTCTATTCATTCTTATATTAGCATTGAATATCTCCCAACCACTTGGATGTCATGCATTTCTTTGTTGAAATAATGCAATCTGCAGATGAATATTAAAAAAATCACCACAGTCAGGAAAAACGTATGTGAATGTCAGTTACGAGACATCTAATTAATGCTTTTGAATCATTTTCATTTCCTAAAACTGTACAGGATTGCCAAAAATAATTTTTCAATTAATAACTCTTTAAGTTGAATTTTCTCAATTTTTTTTTCAAATGGAAAACCCTGTATATTTTTCTACGAGATCATGTGGAAATGAAAAACGAACATTTTTTGTAAGTAGTTCCCCATGACTAATTGCAGCCAATTTCGTTTTATTGAGCAATAATTACAAAATTCAAAAATAAACTTAAAAAACAGGTTTCTTCAAATGACTCAGTTGAAAAAATTATAATAAATATCTATGTGCTTCTGAAATGAGGTTCCCACTTTTCTAAAACTGCCGGTGTGATAGATAGATCTAAAGGCAGTTATTATTCTTCCCTACATATTTTGAACTGTTGTTGGTGTGTCTCTATCAGAGCTGGGTAATTACTTGTAATTTAAAAATAATTACAATTACAAATTACTTTTTTTAAAAAGGAACTAATTACAATTACAAAGTACGTGTTTTTAAAAAAGGAATTATATTCATTTAATTACAATTACATGAAAAATGAACTTAGCAATTACTTTTCTAATTACTTTTCCAATTACTTTTATGATAAAGTAAATTATAGTGACTAAACAGACAAAAAGGTAAGTTAAAAATTTTAATTAAAAGTAGTAAAGGCACGTAAAACTTCATGCAAGCGATTCAGAGCTAGGCTATGTGTGGTGTCTGTGTATGCGTTCATAATTATATATTTTCCCTCCATACTCAACTATTTATCCTCCTATTCACTAATAAAAATGTTAAAAATGTGTAATCAAAAAGAGAGAAAGGCTTTATTTTAATCGTGTGAACTGGTAAGAATGTTTAGGGGCTCCATAGTATGCACTTAGACATTTAACCGTGCGATTGGCCGCGCAGAGTGACAAAATTACTTCACCATTTTTTTTTTTTTTTTTCAGGAAGCTATGGTAGGCTTTAGCGATACATGTTATTACAACATGTTTTTGTTCAGGAATACGTAGTCTATCAACCTGTATTTTTTATTTTTTCCTACCCTGACTTAATTTCAAAATTTTGAAAAAATTACTGAATGAAAAAATATTTTTTTGTGTTCTGCATCCGAACGAAATGTAAACTTTTCAGGACATTATTCTATAATATACTTCCACGAACTCATAAAAAAAAATTGTTCAGTTTGCAACTTTTCATGGGTTTCACTATAAAATGTTCTTAGTCGTCAGGTATATTAGTTGCTTGCGATTATTTCGCAAAGTAGTAGGTCAAATTAAAATAAATTTTATAATAATATTAAAACAAATTAAATATAAATAGTTTACTAAATAAACGTATTTTAAATGAAAAATGCCTTTTATTTAGGAATATATATAAGTTTCATGTTTTAGGAAGTGATACACCAATGTCTCGAAAACAGTTGCTTTTGATTTTCCTTTATTTTATATTATAAAATGAAAAAGCATTATTATATTCGTAAAAAAAAACATTAAAACATTTTTATTGTTTATTTTTCCGTTTTAATTCTGAAGAAAGTCAATTTCAAGTTATTGTAGTAACAAAATTCCCTAGACACTCAGTAGACAGACAGGCACTCAAGCAGACAAACTGAGAAGAAATGTGTTGTTCGAAATTCATTTTGTTTTTTTACCTAAAATGACTTAAAACGTAAAAAACAAAAATTACCATTTACTTTTTTCCCACGAGCACAATGGTTTCTCTTGTATGAGATGTTGGGACAGAAATAATAATTATTAAAAAAATTACGAATGAAAAAAGTATGACCGAAAGGCTGACTAACCAAACCAGAAGTTTTCTTAGCTCAAAATAAGGGCAGTAACACATAATATATATTTTTATTAATCTTGGTGCTATAGACAACATATTTTCTAAATTAATAATAATTGTAATAAAATAAAATGTACTTATTTTATGTTAATTCCGAAGTTAAACTTCTTAATGTTCACGCGGCACAACGCATTCTTCAAATGGAATAGAAACAAACAGAATGATGCGATTTCCAAAGATGGAACTGCAAGTATGCGTTTGTTTGTTAAACCACATACGCATGTTCTTAAAGTAATTGTAATTGGAAAAAGTAATTGTAATTGAAAATAGTAATTGTACCTATAGAAGTAATTTGTAATTAGATAGTTCAAACAATATAATTACAAATTACAATTCCTGTAAAAATTTTCCTGCAATTACAATTCCAAATTACTTTAATAAAAAAAGTACTTAAATACAATTACAATTACACGAAAAAAAAAAGGGAATTGTAATTGCTAATTACTTTTTCACCAGGGCTTACCCAGCTCTGGTCTCTATAAACAATTTCCTTTACGTATCTCCATAAAAATAAAATCCATTTTTGTAAGACCTAGGGATTTAGCAGTCCATTTAGTGGGTCCATTTCTTCCAATCCATTGATAAGGGTAGGTATTATTTAAGTGCTCTCTAACTGCATTTAAATAATGTGGTGGAGCACGATCTTGATGAAACCACATCCTATTTCGAATTTTTTCAGGGAGATTTACCAATAATTGTGGCAGACAGTTTTCCAAAAAATGATGATAAATAGCTCCAGTCGATGTACCATCAAAGAAATGTGGCTCTATTACATGTTTTCCAATAATTCCTTCCCAAACATTTATAGACCTTCTGTATTGGTTATCAACTTGCAAAAAAAGTGAGGATTTTCCGAAGCAGAATAATGAAAGTTGTGCCTATTAACAAGTCCATTTTTATGAAAAGTCGCCTCATCAGTGAATAAAACATTATTGAAGAAGTTGACATCGTTTTACCTCTGGCCCAATGACAAAATTGTAGGAGCTTTTGAAAATGCCGTCAGATAATTCCTGGTGCATTTGAATATGATATGCATGCAACTTATTTGTTTTTAAGATTTGACCCACAGACCATATGCTTATTCCTACTAATGAGCTCACTTCTCTTTGGCTAACATGGGGATTCTCAACCGTTGCCAGTACCACAGAAAACTCATTTTCTTCGTTCACAATGCGTTTTATTCTTTCACTTTTTTATATTCGACATTTCCAGTTTCCAGAAATCTATCGAGAAGGTTTTGGAGGCTGCTAACATCAGGAGTCCTTCATTCAGGACAACGTTGGTGATAAATTCTATTGGCAAGTAAACAACTTCTGTCTGACTCGCCCAAAACAAAAGTCATGTCTACAAGTTCCGTTCCATTAAAATTCATATTGTACAATTCCAAATATTTTAAATTCACTACAAATTGTAACTAACGACCGATAAGTGTGATAAATGCTCCATTGTACACGACAATTTGTACCAAACTGAGGTCTTATTGTTTGAAAACGGCAAAAAAATGTGCAAAAAGACATTACAGTAAAGCACCTGTTAAATACTATTTACTCACTTCAATGGATTGGAAGAAATGGTCCCACTAAATGGCCTCATTTCAAAATTGCATAAAGACGTGTGTCAATCAAAGTGGGCAACACGTCGAACACCTGTTATAAATTTTTCTAATGAATTATTTGAGGGGACCTCTTTCTTTAAGTTTACTCTTGAATTTGTCACATATTTAATTATGAAACGAAAATGGTTGCCATTGGCCATAGGGAAGTACTTACAAAAAATGTTCGTTTTTCATTTCTACATTACATCGTTGAAAAATATACAGGGTGTTCCATTTGAAAAAATTGAGAAAATTCAATTTAAAAAGTTCCTAACTGAAAAATAATTTTTGGCCACCCTGTACAGTTTTATGAAATGAAAATAATTCAAAAAAAATTAATCCATCTGCAGATTGCATTATTTCAACAAAAAATTTATTACATTCAAGTGGTTGGGAGATATTCAATGCTAATATAGGAATGAATAGAGCCTAGAAAGAGGCTTCAATAAATGTACTGATATACATAGCATTCCATTTAAAAAAAAAGATACTTGGTCCTGTAATTCGTCTTGGGTCGCCCTGTATGTTCGAAAATAATTTCCGGTTATACAGGGTGTTTCACTTAAAAGTCCCCAGGCCATTATCTCTAAAACTAATAAAGATATTTTATTTTTGTAAATGGCAGATGATTGATACCAAAGAAAGGTTTAAATAACGGTGATTAAAATTTTTCCTCAACAGCACACAGAGATGGCGCTGCGATGCAAAACTATTTTTTGATGGCTGGAACCTTGAAACATAAGTCATGTGATTGAACAATAATTTGTGAATAATTTTGATGGTATAGAATTTACAAAAAACAAGCCGTTTTGGAGTTACATGAGTTTCTTTCATTAATGCCAGTACACGTGAATTTTGATAAATCCCTATAATTTATTTATTATTTATTATAGAATATTGGTTACCAAACACTTTTTTTCAAGATAAGGAAAGTGATATAATACACTATCATAAAATTATGTTTACCGGCCAAACCGGAACTAACATGATGAACCAATATCCATATGTTCCTACATATTACATTTTTTTTTCTAATAACGCTTCTAATAAAACGGCTCCCAAAACTTAAAGTAAGACAACAAAGAAAATACACACTAATTTAGAATGGGCTAAATTTATATTAACATTTCAGTAAAGAACGTAAACAAAAGTTTTATAAACAAACATTTAAAAACTATCGAAATATTATTAAAAATGAAATTAAACTAATTTCTTTCTTATTAGTAGGTACTTATTATATTAAATATTTAAAATTTCTCCCTTCTTCATGAATACACATATTGTACCGTTTCAGTAACTCTTCATTGCAAACTTTTTGTAACGTATGTCTATTTATAGCAGCAACACTTGCATATATTTTATTATACAAATCGGCCATATCCTCAATGGGTTCAATGTACACTACACTTTTTAAATACCCCCAAAGGTAAAAATCTAATGGAGTCAAGTCAGGTGATCGTGCTGGCCATCTGACTACTCCATTAGTACCAATCCATCTCTGAGGGTACATTTCATTAAGACAATCTTTGACTAGTACTGAGTTATGGGGTGGTGCACCATCTTGGTGAAACCAAATATTCTCCTGGTTATGAGGGATAGTCTCTAATAATCTTGGCAATACATTTCTCAAAAACATCTCATATTTTCTTCCATTTAAAGTCCCATGGAATAGATATGGTCCAATAATATATGAATTTAATATTCCACACCACACGCTAACTCCAAAAGTTACCTGATTTCGGGTCATTCTCATCCATCTAGGATTATTTTGTGACCAGTATCGGCAGTTATGCTTACTCACAACTCCGTTGTTGTGAAAACGGCTTTCATCGCTCCAGAGCACATTTTTTAAAAAATTTGGGCATTCTTCAGAAAGAACTGAAAATTCAGCTAGAAAATGTAATCTTCGTTCATAATCACCAGGCCTTAAATGGGATCAATTTTAATTTGTATGGATGGTATTTATTTGATTTTAATATTCTATGGCACGAAGATATCGACAGATTAGTTTCCGATGCCAATTTCCGGAGAGAACATTGAGGATTGTTGACAACACTATTTAACACCAAGGCTGTATTTTCATCGTTTCTAACTGGCCTATTTCTGTTACGAATAGTTTTCTTAAATCTACCCCAGTTTCTTAAATTTTTAAACAGCATGATAAATGTGTTTTTATCGGGTGTAGGTCTATTTGGAAATCGTAAACAAAACAATCGTTTTGCTTGTCGGGAATTTCTTTTGCTTTCACCGTATATTAAAATCATATTTAACTTATCTTCATTGGTGTATCTAACCATTTTTTAAATTTATTTTTTTTTATTGCCTTATTTGGATTAATTTGCTTTGAATTGTTTCTAAGTACACTATTTCTGTTTGAAACTATGATTGAAATTCACCAACTACAAACTTTGTTTAATAACTGTCAAACTTAAAATTAAATCAAAGCCTACTAATATCTCTTAAGTAGATTTTTCATTACCATTCTAAATTAGTGTGTATTTTCTTTGTTGTCTTACTTATTTTAAGTTTTGGGAGCCGTTTTATTAGAAGCGTTATTAGAAAAAAAAAATGTAATATGTAGGAACATATGGATATTGGTTCATCATGTTAGTTCCGGTTTGGCCGGAAGTGGTAAACATAATTTTATGATAGTGTATTATATCACTTTCCTTATCTTGAAAAAAAGTGTTTGGTAACCAATATTCTATAATAAATAATAAATAAATTATAGGGATTTATCAAAATTCACGTGTACTGGCATTAATGAAAGAAACTCATGTAACTCCAAAACGGCTTGTTTTTTGTAAATTCTCTATACCATCAAAATTATTCACAAATTATTGTTTAATCACATGACTTATGTTTCAAGGTTCCAGCCATCAAAAAATAGATTTGCATCGCAGCGCCATCTCTGTGTACTGTTGAGGAAAAATTTAAATCACCGTTATTTAAACCTTTCTTTGGTATCAATGATCTGCCATTTACAAAAATAAAATATCTTTATTAATTTTAGAGATAATGGTCTGGGGACTTTTAACTGAAACACCCTGTAGACATTTTTATCTAGTTTAATTACAATTTTTTTAAAAATTTCTAGCTATCGTATAACTCGAGATATCGAGGTCCGACGCACTATTGCCCCACACTGTATAACCGTTTTCGCGTAAAATAAGATTCAAAATTAGAGGGTTGCCGACCAGTGCGCGAACGCCCAAATTTCCATGCCTGTTAGGCAGAAATGGCATTGCAAGAGACTCAGAATATCAGCGAACAACAAAATAAAGATTTTGAAATAGTATTAGACTTTTACTGAAATTGTATTCGGAAATATTGAGTAGGTAGTAACATATATATGGAGTGTTGTTGTGCTTCTGGGTGCTTTCCCGCGTAGATGCTAGGGTCCTGTAGAAGCTACGGTTGTCTAAACGACGTTTCGGCAGCATCTCATCTGCCATCATCAGGTTCCCGCTGAAAGCTGCCTACTGCTGCTCCTCGTTGCTCGAACTGAAGGCAGCTATCAGCGATGATGACAGATGAGATTATGCTGAAACGTCGTTTAGACAACCATGGAGCCTACTAACTACACGAGAAAACACCTGAAAGCACAACAACACGCCATTCAATACCCGCGAAAACCTAAGAAACAACATAATATATATATTTATTTACATATTTATTGTTTCGAAGTTTTATGTTTCTTAATAGAATATGTTTACAAAAATCCATGTTTCGATAATTGTTTATTTGTAAAGAACCACACGCCTAAGTTTGTCTTAAGATCCACATTAATTTTTCTGGTTAAATAAATATGAATCAAGTGCCAAAATTGTCAATAAAAGAAAGTTGTACAAAATTTGCTGTCAATACTTAGACGACAATTAAATATAAACCTAGTTATTCTAAATTGGTAATAAAACATTAGAAAAATACAGAAGGCATTTTTTTGAAGGAACCAAACTGTAGTAGGCGAGTCTGCCTGGGATTTTTCCCAAAAATTTTCTACACCGTTTGAGTTGGCCACGGATTCTTATAGGAAAAATTCCTCTGAACAAGTTTTTCTTATGAAAAATTTTCCTAAATAGCGAGCTTCATGGTCAAATAATTGTTTAAAAACATTTTTTTGTTTTTATTTAATAAAATGAAAATGGTTTGACGGATCCGAATAAATCTTGATTCAATCGAAAGATATTTTCAATACGCGTCGTGTGGCGCCAGGCACAACTCATTTTGTCAACCCGTTCATTTATTATAGCCAAAATAACTTTCATAATTAACAAATTGATTACTTCGAAACTAATGAAATCAGGATATTGTTTTTTTCAAAAAACATGCCCCTTATAATATACTATACCATATTTTTTTGGCCCGATATCTTCAATACTTTGTGATTATTTAAACAATTGGCATAATTTGTTAATTAGCACATTTTTTTTTCGAAAGTTTGATCGACTTCAAACCAACTTTAAACGATAAATATTGATGTCGGGCATAACCCCCATAGAAGTCTGCACGAATGCAACTTTTTGCTTTTGTTTATTTAAAGTTTAAATTAATTTTACAAATTAACAAATGGAATATCTTGGCTCTGGGTAAGCGTATCGAAATGGGGTTTTGTGCATATGAAAGTGCTTGGAAAAATGAAAATTTTGAGATCAGAAGGAACTTGATCGGATAGCCGAAACCGGAAATAAAAGTGATATTGCGTGAGAGGCTCTAATTTGTCTATTAACAACTTTTTGGGCACGAGGTTCGGTGCAAATGAAAGCTAACAAGTTTTTTCATCAGCTACAAAACGTTCTACAAAAAATATTCATTCCCTGAAGAGTTATACGCGTATATTATTTCGGTTTTTCGAATGCTGCAGACGTTCGGGATATAGCATAGAATTTTGAGTATTTTTTATCAAATCGATAATATTTTGGTATCATTGCAAAGCTAATATATAGGCACACTTCACTTGTGTAACCGATTTTTTAAATAAAGCCTATTTTAAATATCGGAAAAAAATTGTATACATGCGATTTAATTGCATATTTTACTAATTAATTCCCAATAATTACAAATTAAGTTCGAAAAACTCTCGGAAAAATTATTACACGACTGTCCTAGGAAACAAGGCTGGTTTTCAAATATCTTTTGTTTTGGGTTGCTAAGTTTACTCGTTTTTGAAATAAACGTTATGAGCCGGGCCCGAAAACTACGACTAACTAAGGCGAGTTATGGACTCGCCTTATTTAGTCCTAATAATAATAATAATAACTACCTTATAATAATAATTAAAATAATATTATTATTAAGTAGCTCCTAGGGTAGTTCAAAAGAAAGCTCGAAAGAAAGTTGAGGGAAATTTGGTGGAAATATGTGGAAGTATGCGGAAGTACGTGGAAGTTTGGTGGAAATAGGTGGAAGTTTTTTGAAAAGTGGAAGTAGGTGTACACGATTTTTGCCGGCGGTTTACCCCTCGATTTTACTCAAAACTTCAAAATCTTGATTGAATCGTTTTCCAGTAACGCTATTCATAGCATAAAATGTACTTAATATTTGTTGAAAATGATGCCAACATTTTTTTTGGCATGAGTATCCTTTCTGTTTTCAATTACTACTCGAAGAACAAATAGTGCTTAAACTTAGTATTTGAAGAAATGATATTTTACAGGTGCGATTTTTTATAACAACTTTGACCAGGTCGCGTCCTTGATTAAAACTAAAAATGAAAACACATTTCATTTAAGCGATTTTATAGAAATATTACTATTTTATTTGATCGAACTGAGGTATATAAACAAATGAAACCATCTATTTAGAACACCGGGATATTAACAATATATAATTATTACTCTCAAACAAACTTATTATCAATTATCGTAAACCATTTTTCACAAAGTGGAATTGAATTTAATTGGCGATTAGGAGAAAGCAAAAGTTAATGTGAAGTTTTAAATACTCCCATACGCAGCACAGTCATAAAATAATATTTGTTATATTTTAAAAGCCCGTATAAGGCTAAGAGCTTCATTCAGTTGCTTTTAGCTTTCAAACAAACCACTTTACTGAAACTGAAAACATCGCTCGAGTCCATTTACTCAAAAGCATTTAATGATTCGCATTTATCGTTACAATGGCTTAATTTTTTAGTACGACTTTTGATTTATACATTCTTTTAAAATGAATTTTAAAAGCTTCTTTTCACTGACAACGGTTTTGGACTTTAATGCGTCATATGCTGTAATGTATACGAAAATTTGTATACTCTTTATTATCCAATACTGTGTTAAACTCCCTGAAAATTTGAAAGGAATTTTCAAAAATGGTAAAAATGATAACACGAAAAATTTGTCATTTTGTTGGCCAGGCGGTAAGTATTTTTCTTTAACAAACTGAGGCAGTGATTTTTTTTGCAAAGCTTCATTTCGAGGTCAGGAATAACACTAAAAACATACAAACTGCAGAGGTACGGAAATATCTATAATTATGCAAAAAATGTACGCTTTTCAATGTTTCAGAAAGTTTTGTTAAAACCTAAACTCTACACGCGTTTCGGTCTCTTTTGTCCCTTTCCAAGAGTGAAGGCAGTACTGCTTTTACGTTTTAAGGTTTTATCCTTCATTATATCAAAATAAAGTCCATATAAATCATCTATAACAGACAGTTTCCATGAATTGAAACGATTTTCCATACTTCTTTTCCTAATTTACTTGTATTTATGACTTTAGATGGGCTTTATTCTGCGACTGTTCCAAAATGATGCGAATATGTGGAGTGGGAGAAATAGTGATAGGGTACAAAACAACTGGTATTGAGTAGATGGTACTATCAACATAAAGAATATAATCGGAAGATTTATTAAACTTTATGATTTTTCAAGAAGAGGAGTGGCAGAAAAAATTATATTAATCTTTTAAAATCGTTTTTTCAAGGCCACTTTTCCACCTGTATGTTGACTTTAATTTAAACAAAGCGTGCATTTTTACTTTACGCATAAACAACTTTTGATCATAGGTATAGGGTAGCAAAAATTTCAGAAAAAAAACTTTCCACCCTAGTACTGTCGTGAGAAAAAAAAATAGGACAACTGTTTTTTTCTAATGTAAATCTGGCTCTATTTGAATATGAAGTGATTTTATTGGAATGCTGTAGTTATTGATAAACCAGAAGATGGATTACCAAGACATATTGCACTGCGTTACAACATTAACAACAATTCTGTGTTTAACATTTTAAAAAGGTGGAGAATAAACGGTACGATTAGTAGAAATCCTGGATCAGGGCAACAAAGGATATCCACCTAACAAGAAACTAACTATTAATATTTTGTTATTGCACAATTTCTATTTATAACTTCTGTTTGGCATAGAATTAAATAAACTTGTACAATAATCATTAGTAATAATATTCTCCCATGCATTATTTACTACTTCCAGTAATTCTTGGGCATTTCATGGTCTTACATTTCGTTTTTGGATACTTCTTACGAGTGGTCCCCATACGTCCTCCACTGGGTTAAGATCTGGACTATGAGTGGGCCAGTTAAGAACTTTAATATTGTATGAGCTGTATGAACTGAACAATTATCTTGATGAAATATGAATTTATTATTGGGAAATAATTGTGACACAGAAGGGAGCATAATATTGTCTAAAATCCTAATATAGGTTTCAGTATTGAATAATTCCTCAATATGCCACAAAAAAACAGGACCATGTGCCGATATCCAAGCCCACATGTTAACGGAAAACCTACCACTTTTGTCATTGTTAAATATATACTTCTCGTCGAATCGAGTATTCGCAGGTCGGTAAACACGAATACGACTCTTGTGTGTAGACTGGAAAGTTTTTTCATCTGTAAAGATTACATTGTTCCAAAAATTTACATCATGCACTAAAAATTCAAGTGCAAATCCCAGTCGAGCTTCTTTATGTTCAGTTTTAACTAGGCATTCCTGTGCTGCTGGATGACAACGTATCTCCAACTCTCTTACTCGCCGGCGACCAGTACTACTCGATCCAGGAAAATTCGTTTCTTCGGCAGCCTGAATTATGGAGTGAAATGGACTTTCTACTAATAGCCTAGTTGTGAGAGACAGATTGATAAAAACCGGTCACTAAATGTTATATGGCAGAAATTTTCAGAATAAGTATTTTTGTTCTGTTGTTTAGAACACGACAAAAAAAAGTTTGCAACTGTAAGGTGCCAGCGACCCCTAAAAAAATTGAAAATATTGACCGAAATTAGGTTTTCAGCCTAACTCGAAAAATAAAAAAATACGTATCAATAAACTAATAGCACTAGGCGATAGAGGGGGATATTTTACATAAAAAACATATATGAAGTTTTTTGGTACGATAAAAAATGTTGGCCCCAGATTTTTTTGTTTAACGCACGAGAATGGAACATGGCGACATATAAGTCCGGCTCGCGAAGTGTGAGCGGTCTCGGACGCGCTACACTAAATTTGTTGTAACTTTTGAACTAATTAATGAAATTGAGCTCAACAAAGCTTAAATTAAACGAGAAACATGTGACAATTGGATTATCATATTTTCAAATATAAAATGATTATATGTAGGAATAGTACATATATGATGTCAGATTTCCGATGACATCGATAAAAGGTTTCTACAATTCTTAAGATAAAAATCTGAAACTTCTACATATTATTCTTGAAGTAATGTATAAAAGGATCAGATGGATAGGTATGCCAAATAACTTTTTATGTAAAAAGTTACCAACTTTTATTTTACACCTAGTCACGAATTTTGGAGCAAAGAAAAATGTTTCTTTTATTTTCGTAAAATCAATAGGGTTAATTTAATTTTTAAGGTAAATCTTAAAATACAAATTTCAAGCTTTAAAAATTGCACCTACAGAAATTGAATAACGTGATTTAAACCAGAGTAATAGGTGGTTAAAGTTAGTTATACGTATCAAATTTTATCACTTTCTCAAGATTTTGAAATTTTGTACATCTTCAAAACTAAATTTTTGAGATTTTTTTCACTCTTCGTATATTTTTATACATTACTTCAAGAGTAATATATGAAAGTTAAACTTTTTATCTTAAAAAATGTAGAAATGGTAGAGCTTTTACCGGTTTCATCGGAAATCTCTTTACGTTTCAACTTCATGTACAGTGTGTTCTAGGATAGATGTAACAAGAGGTGTAATCGACCAAAAATTTTGGACTTTTGGAATGGTATTTGGGGATTGAGTCCTGCTTGTTGTAAAACTAAAGTATACCAAAAATGACTTGATTTGGTGTTATACGAGGTGTTTTATAAGCAAAGTTGTAAAAATCAGCACTAATAAAGTACCTTTATTTTTCAAAATATGAAAAAATTCCACTAAGAAAAGTTATTTAGGATGCAATTTTATACCTCTATACCCAGTTTTAGGAATATAAAAATATTTTTTTGAAACTTCCCATTTTTTGCGAATTAAGAGTTGAATTCATATTTAAGTTTTGTAGGAGCAAATGTTAATCATCTCAAAAAGTAGGCTATTGGTAAATAAAAAATTGAATATACGAGATGTAAGAAGGTATAATGTTTATCGAACTAATTGTAAAACAAGAAACAATTACTAAGAGAAGATTAATGAGGTTTAAAAATTATAACAAGTAATAAATGTCAAAAACAAAACAGTTTCACAAACAAATTAATTATTGATCAATGTAAAACAATGTTTACAATTTTTTTATTATTCGACGTAGCTACCACTCACATCCACACATATTTCGATCCTTCGCCTGAAGTCCTTAAAATTGTTTCGAATATGATCTAACGGTATGGAGTTTACGGCATTTGTAATTCTCTGCTTCAATTCATCGTTAGGAAGTGGTTCGTCGTAAACCAACTGCTTGAGGCGACCCCATAAAAACAAATCCAATATTGATAGGTCTGGGGATCTCGCCGACCACTTGATCGGTCCATTCCTGGCAATCCAATTTTCTCCAAAATTTAAATTCAACCACCAATTAACAATTTCTGTGGAGTGGCCAGGGCAACCATCATGTTGAAAATGAACTGAACTAAAGGCATATCTCTTAAAGTATTTAAATGTTCTTCCGAAAATCTTTCAAGAACCTGTAAATAAGTGTGCTGGTTTAACCTTCCCTCAATGAAATAAGGTCCAATAATTCCAATGTGTGGTGTGCCGTTTCTTATCAACGGCACACCACACATTCACTTTTTTATAATATTGTCTTCTACAATGAATTCTAAAATTTGGATTTTCAGAAACCCAAAACCGACAATTCTGAGATGAAACAACACCTTTGGTTGTGAATGTGGATTCATCTGAGAAAATTATGAAATGATGAAAAAATATCTCTTCCATGATTTTTTCTCCAATGGTAACAAAAAATCCATCCTACGGCCGTCATCTCCCTCTTCAAGCGTATGTTTACAATTTGCTTTATATGCCACAATTTTCTTTGCCTTGTAAATTCTTTGGAGTTCAAACTTGCTAATATTAATAAGAGCTGATCTCTCTCTTAGTGGCATCCTAGGATTTTCTATAACAGAGGCATGAGCTATAATAGCCCCAACATTGTCTTCATCATATGCTTTTATTTTTCTTTTCATGTTAAGAACACTACCAGTAGCCAGAAACATTTTAATTATTCTCATAGCCTGAGTATGTGACAATGCAGTGTTTGGAAATTTCAAATTAAATTGGCTTACCCCTTCTCTTATCGAGTTTTCACCGCCAATTCCGTAGCATTGCACAATATAAATTTTTTCACTCACTGCGACTACCATTTTCACTTAATTTTTTATGCTTGGTTCGTTAATTTGAAACAGAAATTAAGGATAATATTGACTACGTTTGACAGATACGTCAATAATAAATGATTAATGTGTATCCACTTTTCTCATAGCCTACTTTTAGCTTCTACATAACTTTAAATATTAATTCACAAAAAATAATTTCTATGCAGTTTTAGTTGAATGGTTCAAAATAAAATACTAATTTATTGAAAAAATGGGAAGTCTCAAAAAAATAATTTTTTATTCCTGAAATTTAGTATAGTTGTCTAAAATTGTATTCTAAATAACTTTTCTTAGTGGAATTTTGTCATATTTTGAAAAATAAAGGTACTTTATTAGTGGTGGTTTTTACAACTTTGCTTATAAAACACCCTGTAGAACACCAAATCAAGTCATTTTTGGTATACATTAGTTTTACAGCAAGCAGAACTCTCAAATTTTTGGTCCAATACACCTCTTGTTACATCTATCCTGGGACACACTGTATATACTATTTATGCATACATTCATTTCCGTACTTATGTGACGTCACGTTTCATGTTCGTGAGTTAAACAAGAAAATCTGGAGTCTAAATTTTTGATCGTACAAAAATACTTCATATACAATTTTCTTATGAAATTTCCTCCTCTATGGCCTACAGCTATTAGTTTTTTGAGGCTATTTTTTTATTTTTCGAGTTATTGGCCAAGAACCGAATTTCGACCAATATTTTCGATATTTTTAGGGGTCGCCGGCACCTTACAACTGTAAACTTTGTAAAAATTCAGCCATATAACATTTAGTGATACCTTAAAACCCTTGACGACTGGGCTATAATTTATGTACCAATTGCAAATATTACTGTTGAATTGTGATATCCTTCGTTGCCCTGATCCAGGATTTCTACTAATCGTATCGTTTATTCTCCACTTTTTTAAAATGTTAAACACAGAATTTTTGTTAATATTATAGCGCAGTGCAATTTATCTCATTGACCATCCGTCTTCTGCTTTAGCAATAACTCCAGTTTTAACTAAATCACTTATATGGGGCATATTAGTTTTGGCACACGTAATGAATTTTGACAGCTATAACAAAAATTAAAGTTAGATGTACACAACTAGATTTTAAAACACGTTATAAGACCTGTCCTATTTTTTCGTCTCAAGACAGTACGTATACTTCAGTATTTAAAGATTTTTAGATCAAAAGGGTAACCTATTCCTGCAAACTGTTTCCTATTTTGTATATAAATTACTACTGATGTGCACAAAATGTAGTTAATTACCGATTTTTAGGAAAAAAAAACCATTAGAAAATGGACTTTATATCTTATTATATCATTTTTTGCATAGAAATGATTATAAGCGCATTGCCTGGCTGGAAATCATACCTGTAAGTTACTGACTTGCCTTCTGATATGGGCTAAACTGCTGGGATTGTACGCCATATTTGCAAAAACTAGTCTTTCTTCATAATCATATTCACATAATATTTTATTTTCGCAGAGGTAGAATCTGTCTCCCACGCAGAACCTAAAAAAATAAAGAGACATTATTCTATTAAAGAGGACTACAACTTGGTAAAAGATAAATCAAGTTTAAAAAGTGCTAAAAAAGTCACGATTAACAGTTGTAGGTGGAAACTGAAAAATTAAAAGTGAATTATTTTTTGTTTGCTTATAATCGTAATAAAACAAATTCTTTATAGGTTTTTCTAACTGCAGAAAAAGAATGCAAGGATTGCAATTTAATATTTTTATAGCTAGTATTTCTTTTAGTTCTCATATGTAACTTTTTCTGCTGTTTGCCAAATCCTGTAAAGAATATGTTTTATTGGAACTGAAAGTCACTGAAAGAATTTAAATTTACTGAATAATTAATGCACAACATTGATACCAGTTAGAGAGAAACGTGTCCTCTCATAGGCAAAGTAAAATTTCGTAGATCCTCAAAAAATCTGGCTTTCCTAAAATACAGATAAAAAATAACTACAAAATTATTGTATTTCTAACAACTTTTACTTAATAATTGTATTACTAGAACATCACTAACACATTTACGATTCAATCAGATTTAATAATTTAATTTGAAAATTAATTAACTTGAGAGCAAAACCGAAATAATGCATTCTAATTTACAAAAAGTTGTAGTCGACTGTTTTTCTACAAAGACAGTCTGATATGAGCACCACTTTCTATAATACTTTAATGATCTAAATGAAATAACTTGAATAATAGTAAAATTTAAATCGACTTATTTTGATCCTTTGGTATTTCCTTGTACACGGAATATTGGCACACCCTATATATATTCACCTTATATTTCCAAAGCGTCAATAAGCGCCTAAGTCTACTCTAAAATTTGGTCTAATTATGTCATTGCTTATCGATACAACTAAACTGGTTTTACAATACTTATTGTCAAATTAAGAGAGACAATTTAAATATCTTACCTGTGATTACATTGTTGACATGCAAAACATTCTAGGTGATAAACATTATTTTTTGCTCTCATTACCATTTCAAAAGCTGGGATGACTTTATTACACGCTGCACAATATCCAGTTGTACCAAATAATCTACAACAAATGATGTCAAATAAGAAGACTTACAGAATACAACACAGATTTACAGCCTATAATAATAGAATACAGAGATTCCCGACAAGATACCGACAAAGAACCACGCACACTTTAAATGGAAAATGGTTCGGTGAAAATATTTGAATCCTATGTACCCTACCCCTACCTAGTCAGTATTTGTGATTATAAACTGGTGAGAAAGATGGTACACTATTTTTTACTAAATCTTTTTAATTGTAGGCTTCTATATTTATGTTAACCATCCAGAATACTTTTCAATCCTACCTTATTCAGGTTTAAGAGTAAGCATGCAGTTTAGGGATGTCCGAATAGGCAAAGTCCTAACTATGGCCATGTAATGAAGATAGACATGATAGATCTGCCTTTTACTAATTCTACTTAGCTACTTCTTTTTTGTCGGCCATTCAGAATCAACATATCACACCACATACAATTATAAAATTAGTCATGCTGTTTAGAAAGCTCCCAATATGCGACAATCCCAGTACTGGCCATATAAATAATGAAATATATGATATTTTCGATACTAACATCGAAAATGTTTTCAGGGAGGATATTCTAAAAAGAGATCCTCGTGCACCCTAAACAGGATGCCCCCCTCCCCCTAAAGCGGACAACCTCTCTCCTAAACTTGCAACTCCCCTGAGTATCTAATCGCACAAACTATTCATAATATGATTAAAAAATTCCAGCATCGCTTTATTTGAAAGTCTATTTTACCGATCTGACGATTCTCCCTATTTCTTTCCACCAATATGTCGTTAAGACTGTGTTCAGCCCAATCGATATTCATTTTTCTTGGTAGATGCCTTTAAATAAACGAATTGGCCTAATAAAAGTAGGGACGGGCACTATATTGCATCAGGATCATTAAATTTGTATGAAAATAATTTAGTTGGATGGCAATATCAAAGTAACCGCAAGATGATTAGAGAAAGCTATTCGATCCAATATTTATAAGGTCCTTGTCGAGCTGCACCAATTTCCGCGTGTAGATTGCTATAAAATTTATAGGTATAGCGTGCTATAAAAATTACATTACACCAAATTGACTTCGAATAGGAACAACCGCTATCACGATCTTAATAATATACCATTTTGTAATTAATTTTCTTTATTATGACAAACTTTAAATTTGAAATTCCTTTCTTGGAAAAGTTTTTTGAAATATGAAGTTTATGGTATAAGATGAATGCTCCCTCCCTGTTGACACTAGGTTGTATTTTTATGAAATACAGTGTGCTTAGTTTATAAATAAAACTAGACGACGTTACACTCTTCGTCGATTTATTGAATTTTATATATAACTGTTAACTGTTGAACATGCATTCTGTGGGATGATCTTAACAGTTTGTTTTATACAGAATATCAGTTTTAGACATTTTCACTTTTATGGTGTCACGTTAGTTGGTAAAGTAAAAAAAAATACGTACATCCTACTTGTGTCTCAAACCAGCGTATTTTTGTGTGGATTAGAATGGTTTAGATTTTATATATTTTTTGTCATTATTTCTCTGCAAAAGAAATGCTTTTACAGGCCAAATATTTCTTGCATATTTCAGAGTTAATTTCAGTAATACTAGAATTTGATAGGATTTCTCTTAAATTTCAGTGAAAATATACAACTTGTTTTCTCCTAAATTTCTTGAAAACTTTGTAAATTAAGTTGCTTCGAGGGAAGAAGAAAGTTTTATTAATACCAAAATTTGATAGTTCTCACCATTATCGACCCATGTAAAACTACGTGTTGCTGCTTTTTAATTTATTGGAAATTTTGTGGATTTTACTTCCCTTGCATACTGAAGGGAACTATTGCATTCGAGAAAAAATCACCATTCGAGATTTTTTCGGATTTTGACATTTCAGATCACGTAGATTACGAAAATATAGGTTTTTCAAGTCCGTCTGTCGGTCTGTCTCTCTGTCTGTCTGTCTGTCTGTCTGTTGGTGCATTAACTAAAAAAACTACTTGACGGAGAGCAGTCAAATTTGGTAGGTGGTTGACGCTACTGTCAGCGAAGAAATGGTTAAATTTTCACTGGAAAATATACAGGGTGGAAAGGGGAATAAATAATGAAAAACAATTTTTTTGCTCAAATTTAAAATTTGCACGTTTCATGACACGCTAAACCTATTTCAGAAAAAAAAAAAATTGAAAAGTTTTTTACCACTAAAATAGATGAAATTTTTTTTTCTTTCTTCAAATTATAAATTTCCACGTTTCATGACATTCTTAACCTATTTTTGAATTTTTTTTACCATTTTTGAAAAATTTTTTACCACTAAATAGATGGAAAAAATGTTTTCTTTGTTCAAATTTAAAATTTCCACGTTTCATAGCGTTCTAAACCTATTAAAAATTTTAGAATTTTTTTTTTACCATTTTTGAAAAAAATTTACCACTAAAATAGAAGGAAATTTTTTTTCTTTGTTCAAATTTAACATTTCCACGTTTCCATGGCATTCTAAACTTATTCAAATAAATTTAAAACATTTTTTGCAAAAATATAGAATGAAAATTATTTTTTTGCTCAAATTTAAAATTTCCACGTTTCATGGCATTCCAAACCTATTTCGGAAAAAAAATTGCAACATTTTTTAAAACATTTTTGAAAAAAAAAAACCACTAGAATAAAAGAAAACTTTTCTTTTTGCTCAAATTTAAAATTTCCACGTTTCATGGCATTCTAAACCTATTTCAGAAGAAAGAAAATTTTAAAATTCTTTTACCAACATTGTTGAAAACTCAAGAAAAAATGAAATTTTTTTAACCACCACTATACTTCCACTCCACTACATGAATGTGGAATTGAAAATGTGACAGATGGCTATAATATTTGACATATGCACCTATTATTCTTTCATTGAAAAATGAACACGTACAGGGTAGGGTGGTCATCATGGTGGACATTTGTGGTATTTGCGCAAGCCTTCCATATGTGGCACCTGTTATTTAGTATTCCAGTTTTTCTGTTGGATGAGCACTCTGTATATTTTTTTGACCAAAACTTATCAGGTTTTATTTGTAATAATAATGATAACTATATTCCGATTATTATTTTCAGTGTCATTTCGTAATTACTAATTTTTTAGAGTGACCGCCATGCACAAATAAAGAGGGAAGTTCTGTGTAAATACCTTTACCAATTTTGTTTAAGTCAGAACTTGACATTTTCTGTCCCTATCTAATCCATGAAAAAATAAATTTCACTGCCCTTTTACCTCCCAACTTTGCAACAGAATCAGCTTAAAATATAATGCAGTTGCAGATCTCGTTGCAATACACATGTATACCAAATTTCAATTCGATATTTTAACCTGTTTCACAGTAATGCTGCGTACAAAAAAAAGTTACAGACAGACTTTTTTTTCTTTTGCTCAAATTTAAGATCTTTACATTTCATGACATTTAAACCTGTTTCCATAAAATGAACGAACTTTTTATGTCATTAGTACGCTTCCACTCACTATGTGGATGTGGAAGTATGAGAAACTATTTTTATTACATTTTTTTATTCAATGGTTCATGAGATATTTGAAGACAACTATTGTTTGGCCGCCATTTTCCAATGTGGTGGACTTTACAGAGAATTGGGTGGTGAACTTTTCGGATATTCTTTCCAACATTATAGCACAAGAATCACTTGTGTTACAATCATTTTCTTATCAAATAATATCTTTATTTGATTATTAGCATTGCAAATGTCTATGTAAAAATCTAAATGTTATTTTGTCATTCTTGGCCTAGCATGTTATAAAAATAACTTATACCTATAGCAGTAAAGGAAGACCAAAAACACGATGAGTTTTGTAACAGCAAAATTATGATTTCATGCCTTCTGGAATATCGCGAGGAGTATATATCTGAGTTCTAGACTTCCAAGGCCTACTACGTTTTTTATAAACAATATATTTTTTGAACAGCGTTTTTTTAGGTAAAAAGGTGAATGTCTCCATTAATTTTATAAAATATACTGATATTTACAGGTTGGAAATCCGACCTATAATTGGACAGCATTAAACAGAAAGGAACCAACACCCTCAGCTAAAATCAAGAAACAAGCTTGCAAAGAAAGGTTTTGCATATTAATTACAATATTAAAACTACACCATTAAATTCTTATATGGAAAATGAGTTGGACTTTTTCAGCTGAACACACATTACGATATTCTATATTTAAATAAATTAAGAAACAAATTTTTTAAATTTTGTGGGTTGGTTTTTTAAATTTTGTGGGTTGGCTCCTTTCTGTTTAATGCCGTCCAATTAGCAGTCCATTTTTAATATCCACTGATTTATAAAAATTACGTGCATCATATCCGAGAGAGGTCATTAATGTTACACAGGTACCAGTCTAGAAACGAGAATAAAAACATCAAAAATGAGTATAAACTTACAAAAATGTAATATTTGAGGTTATGTTAATTGTAAATGCACGCGCTTTATTAGGCAATCCAACGACCTGTCGAATACTGTTGGAAATATGGCGTGGAGGGCAAAAACGGGGTTTAATCTTATTAACTTGCCGAAACGTAAGCAAGGTAATAGAAATACAATCTCTTTTAACGAATGAAAACGACTGTTTGTTCTAAACGCCATGTTGAAAGTCACGTGGTTTGGATGCCTAATAGGGAATTTGCATTTAATTATATATTGTTTAAACAAGAAAAAACGCAATAGGCTTTGGAAGTCCAAAACTCAGATATATATGGTGATACCGCAAAAGGTATTTTGCCGTTACAAACCTATTATATCGATGTCCAATGTTTAGTCCACTATTACCCACTATTCATCATCATCATCATCTTGTATAATGTTTGACTTTTGATATTTCTAATAAACATAAACCATCAAAATACAATCTAAATGAATAACATTTAGTAGTACGGAAAAATTCAAAAAAATTTGGAAAAACTTTTTGATTTTAATTTTTTTGCTCTAGCGGCCAAAATAATGAAAATAGAGAAAAAAGTTCCCAATAAAAGTTGTAGCTCGTCTCTTTATCTACAGAGAAAATGGCAAATTTTTGTCTTACTTAAGCCGTTTAGAAGATAAATTGGGTTTTCCACTTATAGTTTTAAGCCGCTTCGAAATGCGCGAAAAATTAGAATTCTCCTGGAGTTTCGTACGGCTGGGCTCATTGATCGATAATTCTTACTATTCAGAGCCCCTAAAAAAAAACAAGTAAAATAAAATATAGAGAAATGTCTCAGCTTTAATGTGGAACTAATCACAAAATTCATAAAAAAATGTATCAAACAGAAAAAGTGTCAGAAGATGGCTTAGTAAACTTTGTACAGTTGATCCACAGATTTATTCATATCTTTGCCGGGAGTCGTTAGAATGATAATTCATTTTGCTTATCTATTCTTATATAATGATATAATAATAATAATAATAATAATATTAATAATAATAATAATAATAATAATAATAATAATAATAATAATAATAATTAGGGTCCCTGCGTTTACTTAGGGCACACGATTCTGGAATCTACAACCACTAACCTTGCGGGATGTGGGGAGTGGTTGTAGATAATTCGCTGGCGCTTCCCCTGTGAGAATATCGGAGACACGAGAGAACTGTCCAGCATCGCTAACGCGAGAAAAAAAAAAAAAAATAATAATAATAATAATAATAATATTTTATTAACCATTCAAGATACAAATAGTACATATGGCAAGTCAAGTGTACATGAATGTATGTATAGAGTACAATTCATGAAATTTATCAATAAAATTAGTAAACTAAACAAATCAACAAAAAACACATGAATCGACGGTAAAGAATACAGTTCATATAAAGTTATTTAACAAATTTTCTGAGCTAAGAATACTAAGATGTAGTCAAAGCTTTGTCAGTTAATATATAAAACAAAATTAACAACAAATATAAGACAAAGTACGTGTGCATACATAATATGTGACCTACTAAGTAGAACATCATTTACCTTCAATAAAATCGGATATTGTGTAATAGCCCTTATTCGATAGATATTCTTTTACTTTTATTTTAAATTTTAATTTGCTTGGAATATCACGAAGATTTTTTGGGAGAGCATTGTATAGGGTGATACAGTTATATATAGATGATCGTTTAAATAAGCTTTTATGGTGATTCGGTACACATAAGAGATCGCCATCTCTCGTTGGATAGTTGTGATAATCAGACCTTTTTTTAAAGAGAGCTATGTTATTTTTTGTAAAGGTTAGGCATTTTAGGATGTAGATGGAGGGTGTTGTAAGAATACGTTTTTCTATAAATATTTTTCTACAGCTTTCATTTATTTTTAGGTCAAAGATAAGCCTAATAATTCTTTTTTGACAGATAAACACTCTTTCAGACTCAGAAGCTTTGCCCCATGCGATAATATTAAATGAAATGTGGCTATACGCCATAGCATAATATATGCTGATTAAGCCTTCCTTGCCTAGAGTGGATTTTAACTGTAACATTGCAAAAAATGCCTTATTCAGTTTATTACATACATGATCTATATGTCTACACCAGGAGAGTTTGGAATCAAGTAAGGTGCCGAGTGATTTGACAGAATCCGATAGCACAATATCATTGACCATGAAGTTTTCTGGTACAGTCTTTTGAATGTGAAAGTTTAGGCAAACTGTCTTTTTTTCATTTAAAATCAACTTGTTTCTTTGACACCACGCACTTAGTGATTCTATAATATTGTTGACCTTAATGTGAAGCTCTTCGGGTGTAGCAGCTGACACGGTGATTGTTGTGTCGTCCGCAAACATTGTTACATGACCATGCTCCATGTAGCTGGGTAAATCATTTACATAGAGCATGAATAGTAATGGGCCTAACACTGAGCCCTGAGGGACCCCAAGTGCAACACTAAATGTGTCCGACTCCTGATCATTTAACCTCACCCTGAGAGATCTATTTTCCATATAGGAAGTCAACCACAGCAGAATGTTACCCCTAATGCCGAGACTATATAATTTACTATTCAGTATTTCTTTATTAACAGTGTCAAATGCTTTGGAGAGGTCAAAAAATAATGACACCACATACCTACCCTCATCCAAACATTTGTAAACATACTCTAGAAGGTGATAGCAAGCTGTCTCAATCGATTTGTTAGATCTAAACCCATGCTGCGAGAGAGTTAATATTTTATTCTTTTCAACATACTCAGAAATTCTGTTGTACATTACTCTTTCAGGTATTTTTGAGAGAACACTTAAGAGGGAAATTTGTCGATAGTTATCCAAAATATATATATTAACCCAATTAACATTTTATTGCAATTATTATTGTTGAAAAAATATGCCTTGCGATCAAAGTAGAGGATATATTTCTCATCGATCAATCACCTCCAAATTTTGGAGGTGAATTCGCTATATCTTAATTAATAATAGCACAGTCTTAATTTTTGGATTATAGGTACAATAAAACATATTCTTTCGAATGACTTAAGAGTTTTTTAAATGCATGCAGTACTTTTTGAATTTGTCTCCATTATTCATACACGTTCAGAAAATGCACAATCATACAGTAAAACATATACAACTTATTTGTTTCTTAACATTCTTCAATGAAATTTTCACAAAATATAGGCTAAAGCGCGTGGAATCGAATCCATGTAGTGAAAAAGCACACATTGTTACGGGAGAAATAGACAGGATGCATAAAACTCAAAGATATGAATAAATCAACTGTATAACTATTTGTTTACTAAGCCATCTTCTAACACTTTTTTCTCTATGATAAAATTTTTTATGAATTTTGTGATTTGTTCCACATTAAAGCTGAGACTTTTATATGTTGTTTTAATTTTTTTAGCGGCTCTGAATAGTAAGAATTATCGATTGATGTGTCAGGTCGTACGAAACTTCGAGAGAATTCTCATTTTCCGCGCGTTTCTGAGCGACTCAAAACTATAAGTGGAAAACTGGATTTATCTCCGAAACGACTTAAGTAAGATAAAAATTTGTAAGGACCTTTTTTGTAAAGAAAGAGACCAGCTAAAAATTTTGTTGAAAACTTTTTTCTGTACTTTCATTATTTTAGCCGCTAGAGCAAAAAAACCAAAAATCATAAAGTTTTTCCAAATTTTTTTAAATTTTCCCGGAACATGGAAGTGCAAAGAATGCATCAATCTACAGGTTATTACCTACTTATATCCCGGAGATGATCCTTTTATTAATTTTTGTGAGGTTTTTACAAAACGTTGCCTTCATTGCCTGTACTAATTGACTACTTTTAAGGTACATATGGCTTAAATGCATGTAGTTAGGATTATGCAAGTTATGAAAAATTATGTTTCTAATTACTAAATAATATTAAATAGACACATGGTGCCCTAGAGGGCATCAACAGAGCACACTCATTTGGCACTTCACAACACCACCACAATATTTATATATCACTTTCTGATTCAGAAAATTTACCTAAGATAGTCCCTTTTACAAAGTATAAGATTTGCTTTAGTATATAACGTCGAACCAACTTCTCCCAATCTACAGTCACAGCAGCCACATTTGAGACAGTCCTCGTGCCAGAACAGGTCCAGGGCTTTGAGTAGGAACCTCTCCACGATACGTTTTCCACATCCGGCGCATTCTCTAACACCTGGACCACCTGATAAGTTGTTTGGAGTGCTGGACACCGAGACAGGCGTTGCTCCAGACACTGACAGGGTGGTGGTTCTCGCTGTCGATGCTTGATCCCCTCCGGATTCTGAAAAAGGAAAGTGCATCGGTTATATGTAGTTGAAAGAGGAAATTGGATTAAATATATACAGGGTTGTTCTTGGACTATGGGTGCAATATTCACCCTTAAAGGTTAAACTTTGAAAAGTTCTCAGCTGATAGCTTGGAAACTACTTTACCGATTGTAATAAAGTTCGGACTGTATAAATAATAGGTATGTTTGATTTAGAAGTATGAGAAGAAGAATAATATTCAAATTTATTATTTAATGAGAATATGCTGTAGAATGGAGTTGTGAGTAGTTCGTGTATAATAGAGGTTTATTTGCATAACAAATTGTTCTTCTGGGAAACATACCAACATTAGCTGTGGGTAATGGTTTAGAAGCCAAATGGTTTTGTCAGGAATATTTTCCTAACAGAGTTCTTCCAACTAGGAAGATGTCAGTCTTTGTTCCTGTACCCTATATACTGTACGGTGGATAGTAAAGAAAATGTGAATGAAAAGTTGTCGTAGATGTTTGAGCCCACGAACCGAAGGCGAGTAGCGCAAAACTTCTGAGTGAATAATGGTCATAATCGCGAACGTAATACTCTTTCTACACCTATTAAATAAATAATTTAGACTGAGAGCTGTAGTTAATCACCTGGAATAAGGTGAAAATCCAAGGATCCATTTTACATAAATCTAAGAAGCAGTTACCAGTAAAAATTTTAGAACACATTTGTAAGCGATATTTCTTATCTATGCCTAATTCAGAAATAACTCTGTCGAACAAACTACATACAATTGGTTGGTTCAAAGTCTATAACTGATCAATTATGTCAAGTTTCCAATGCCTTCCACATACGCTCCACGAATCCACGATGTCCAGTTATGTGACCATCAAGGAAGTGGAGAAAGTGTCTTAAATTAAGTTCGTTACCATGCGACTGACAAACTACAAAGGACGTATCAACTATGCCCTCATTTTAGATATGGCTCCGATTTTCGATCCAGTGTTTACTACTGTCCCATCAGTTCCTGCTGTTAACAAACTGTTAAAATTATTTGGTACACAATTTTTAGTATGGACTTCGTAATATTTTTAGCAGATCCAGGTTCTTCAGTCAAGGATAAGTGCTAATCCAGTATAGTTTACTGTATTCTGTGACGAAGTGTGGTTATAGTAGGCGTTGCTTTTTTAACGTCCACAGTTTTGACTCAACACGCGCTTTGTGCAGTAATGAACCTTTTAATAGGGCGATACAGGGCAATATTTTAGAGTGTTAGTTTTTACGCGATAGGCTTGGTCGAGGGCCCTAGACCATGACCCTACGCCCTACGAGACTTTGGGTTTTCTGGAGAGGTGTGTTAAGAAAGGCGACTTTGAGAATTTACATGGTTTTATTTAAAGACACTTGGTTACGAAATAACAAACAATCAACAGAAACAACAGTAATACACATAATAAAAATGGAACACATAACAACTTGAACGATCTTACCAATATACAGAGTGGGGAGGAAAAGGTGTCATTTTCACTCCCGGGCGGAGATCACTAAAACTGTTTGAAAGGCCTGGGCCCCACATCCTTAAGATGAGGACCCAAAACCAAGACTGACTTTCGACACTAAGACGTCGAAACTCAATCAATGAAAAGAACCAAGAGAGACGTTTGTTTTGATTATTCGTTTTATGTATTTAGCAACTACTTGTTTATTTAGCAGAAGTTTATACCTGTCAATGTCATGTTAATATATATTTCTGATTTATTATTAAACAATTCTACTCTCAGCATTGACATTATTTAATAGTTTTTTAATTCATAACTAGACTAGGGTCGAATATGTTTTATTTATGCAATTTGCTACTTTCCCGGATTTGACTATTTCCTGCGTGACACTATTATAACTTTAAGTAACAAAAACTAAAATTTCGCCTATAGTACCGCTCCACCCTACTAACTACCAATGTGGAAAGATGTCGATAACTATTTGATTTAAAAAAAAACGCTCCCAATGCATACCAAACATATTCAGAGAATACAAGTTTGGTAGTTATATGCTTTCCTCTATAATCAACTGGCATTGGCACACGCTATTTCCTAAACTAGATAACACAAGCTAAGGCAATTGTTTTTAATTACGTGACCGCCTCTGACCAAGATAATTTTTTATATCACTGTATAAACAAATTCCATCAAACTGTTTATTTTTAATTTCTTTCTAGTCGACTTAAAAAGTGTTAATTCGCGATATTTTCGTAAACCGTTTTACATTACCTCTAACTTTTATAGTTTGGTAATTTCTTGCTTTTGGTTTATTTCCAGAACAGCGCACTATTAAACTATGAAATTCGCAATTAGTACTTTGGCGCACTGAAAATTACATTACCTATTACGTAGACGTTGATAAATGAGCGGGAAATCAGTAGAGACAACCAAATGTGGGCTGGCTTTTAATTTAAACGCAGCGGCTAAATTTAATTATAGCAAACGCACATTAAATTCGCGCCACATAATTGCAGCCGTCATTCCAAATATGACATCGGCATAATATGGTAATTCCAGAAAATAATTCTAAAGGCGGAAATTAAGAAGATAGTGGCTCAGTTGGAATACATAAAGCCATTTTACTTGGAGCTTGTTTTCATCAGTTTTCTCATTCTGCTTAAACTATTTTAATTAAACCAGCGGCTAATTTAAGTAGACAAATCTTCGCAGCAGAAAAGAGGCCTTCTTCAAGTTACTCCTCCTCACTTCGTGGTTATTGTTACTGCATAATAGCTGTATGCCTTCGTCTCTGATTACGTTCTCTATAGTTTTGTTTCGTTTCGTTTTACGTTTACAGCAGGGCCTTTTAGCTATATAATTAGAAACGCTTTATTTAAAGTACACAATGCCGGTGTAATTTAATTATAACAGAATGTACCCGTTTCCCGGCAGATTGATTTGTAATCGCGTTTTATTTTGCTTTAATCTAACACACTCCCACGTGTAAATATTTTAATGCAAGCATAATATTAAATATTTGGGTCTGATATTCGTCGCCGCGCCCCACAGTGGGAAATTTTCAAGTTTTAGCTGGATAAAATTCTACAAATTTGCAAATTAAAAGAAAATATTCGTTAGAAAAGTGGAAAAATATTGAAAAAAAAATAGACGTGGTTTTTGAGGATGTTTAAAAAATGCATTTAGTTCTAAAATTCTGAAACTTCGTAAGTACGATAACATTGTATCCGTGAATACATCGCAGATAGTAAATATTTTCCAAGAACCAAGGGGATGGTTTTTGAGGGGGTTGAAAATTAAATATTATTTTAAAATTACGTAACTTTTTGAATAAGATTTGTGAATCTACGAAAACAATGTAAAGTAAATGTAGTGAAATAAATGTAAGCTTTTAAGGGATGGTTTTTGAAGGGGTGCAGCGGACAATTTTATATCTCTAGGAGGACGAAATTATTTGAATGATCTTTTGTCTGTTTTTGGGGCAAAATGGTTAACTTCATAATTTTAGGTTGTTCTTGAAATAATATTAACATATGTTGTAACTTAACTTGTGTTTAAAATTAATTGCTCTATATACAAACATATACAGGGTTGGATAAAAGTATGGAATAATCGCAATAAATCTGATTGTAGAAGTTTCCTGAAAATATGTTTGAATTTTATTTTAAAATGGCGACCTATGTTTTTCTCTCCACTTTCTGGTGCAGTTTTTTATTCTCTTCTCGGCCATATAAAATTTTGTCTAGGTTGCATAGGAAAAATTTCGAGAAAAAAATAAAAATCATTTTATTTCATTAATGCGACAAAACTTGATAAAAATTATAACAAGTAACAGTAAGTTATGCAAAGGAAAGTTATTCAAGAGAGAATGAATAGAAAAGAAAAACGCTTCGCTTGCAGCAACTGTTCAAAATGTTACCCATTCACTAATTGACAATAACCAAACCTATCAATAAATCCTCTTGTCGAATTTACCAGAAACTGTTGAGGTATTTGCATTATTTCATCGCGAATACTTTGTCTTAAATCTGCCAAGTTATTGGATCTATTTTGAAAAACTTCATTTTTTATGTACTCCAGAGATAAAAATTTAGAGGGGATAGATCCGGGGAACGCGCAGACCATTCAATAGCACATTTTCTTCCAATCCAGCGGTCAGGAAAGGTAACATTTAAATATTCTTGGACTATTATTGCATAATAAGGGGGGGGGCATCCTGTTGAAACCAAACGTTCTCTGAAACTTCTTCTTCCCCGTTTCTCACAGCAGGGGTAACCTCGTTCCGCAGGAGCTCTAATACTTTGAACCGTGGGTGTGAGCTTCTTGAATCAAGTGAGGATTCTCCCTAGACCAAATACGACAGTTGTGCCGATTAACTGTTCCGTTAAGAGAGAATGATTTTGCCCAAAATTATCATCACGATTACAAATTTGAGTCATTTCTTCGCAAAACTCAAGTTTTCTGTCTTCAGAGAACTCCTGTACCAAATCTACTTTGTAGGGAAATAATTTTTCTTTTTTCAAAATTCTACCTACACTGCGACGACTTAAATTTTCATTTAATGCTGCGTGGTCGATGTTTGTAGATTTTCTCCGAGCCTTAACAGAATATTCAACGTGCTATCATCATTGGTTGCCAATTTTGGTCATCCAGTTCTAGGAACATTTTTAACAGAACCAATTTTGTAATTTTTTTTTTAAACTTTGATGACTGCAGATGGGTTCAACGAAATTCGGTTTGGATATCTCTGGTAAAATAAGTTGCATACTTCTAGTTGTATTCTTCTACGGTCTCCAAAGCCGATCATCATTAATATTTCTGTTCTTTGTCGTTGCGATAGTTGCACCATTTTGCACTTGACACCAACACACGGAAAAAAATACTGAAAGAATAAACATCAATGTATGATATTTGTCGTTGCTTTTATCGCAAACATATAAACCGCTAAGTCTGACAAAAACGAATACCATAAGCATTAATAAAAAAATAAGGTTTTATGTATTATTGGTTGTCTGACAAAACTTGTGGTACACCCGATTACAGCTTTTTTTATTCAACTTACTTATTGTGGGCTTCGTTTCGAACAGCGATTATTCCATAATTTTGCCCAACCCTGTATATCAGTGGTAATAAAAATAAAAGTAAGCAAGCAAAAAAATTAGTCGCTATCACTATCATCACGAACAATTTCCTTGGCAGAGCAGGTGTTTTGGAAGTTGATGATTTATTAGGCGTGTCTTTTATCAACTTTTCCAGTTCAGTAAAATTAATTTCCCCATCCAATCAGGAACCATTAACTCTTAAAAACTTGACCTTAATCCTACAGCTTTTTCGCCATCTTTCATAAATTTGATATCCAATTTATGAAATTTTGTCCATTATTACCTATTCTAAAGGTCCTCTACAATATTGTACGCCAAAATGATTAAGGACATGCAAGTACATCCTATTATTTTTTTCCTTCTTGTCAGATTCCATTGACCATACCTCAAAGAGACTTTCCATGGTATAGCATAAGTAACTAACAATTAAAATCATGATTAAAGTGGTAGATGACAGTAGCCTTTTTTCAATAAAATGATAAATAGTAATGGGTAATTATAGTTCTTAAAGCGACAACATTTAAATCAAGATGAATGAAACTATAGAAGATGTAAAAATTTGTAGATATACACCCCTATAAAAAGTACTAAAAGTTATTTTTGTACAACAATACATCTGCAGATTTAAAATCTATAACAGATAGTTCCAAATGAAGCCATCCCTAATCTCAAACAGACCGTTTAACTTACAAAACTAGTTTCATAATCGATGTTTATGGTAGTCTCCAATTTGTTCCTTTTTGTGATTAAATTTTATGGCAAATCCTAATCTACAAATTTCTCCTTGTCTTTCACAGGTATTTGATGCTATGATTTGGCATCGTAATAGTGCGCGTGCGACGTGTGACTGCAGACGGGATTGAGGAGCACACAACCTCTCTTAACTTTCCAGATATTAAAAGATCTTTTTATTTTTCATTATAATATATAGACAATTATGTGTGTTATACAACAATATTTTCTTTGATTTGTCGAGATGTAGTTTGTTTACTTAGCGCCCTAAGGCTGAAGGAGGTACTCTCTCTCAAACCAGGCGATCTGGTTGATCACTTAAGGATCCTGGAGTTAATCCAATTGGATTCCAAAACCAAATCCAATGACACTGACAGAGCCTAGCGACCCTTAAACAATCTGCAATTTATATATCTTTACTTATTGTCTTCGGGTGTCTGCCAGGCCGCATATCCTACACTTATTGTCATGAGGCTGTTTCAAAATCATTCTCTGGTGGCATCTGATGTTTGGTTCTGCGTTGCTATTATTAAAATTTCAGTTCCTCCTTCAAGCCAGCGTCATTTCGCTGACTCCTTCTTGTCTACTACTGTTCGGTCGAGGATGCGGAATAATTGTCCACGCATCGCCTTTGTGCAGAATATTTCTATTTTGCTCTTTCTGATTCTGCATTTAATTAACTTCTTAACCTTCTTGTGATTGTCTTCGGTTTCTAGATATTTGGTTCCTAGCCTGTAATATTATTACTAAATTATTAATTGCTTCAAAGCACACCTACAACCCTATAATAAGTAATAATGAGTAAAGCAAATGATCCCTTCGGATGACTAATTTAATGCGAGAGGATATTGCCGGCATTGCATTAATTCATATTGTACATTCGAACGGTATATATATGGTGAATTACGGAAATAGCAAATAGGATAAATAAGTCTGGAAGTCATCTTCCACGGGAAGCCAGTGGCGTTTGGCAATTACACTGCTGCGTAGGTACACACTAGTTTAATTAAATCGGCAATTGTAATTCGCCGGGCAGAATAATCTCATATTGTGATCGCGCTTCCACTCAGATACTCCAGTTTATCAATTTGCGTTCCGACGAGCAAACATTTACTGCAAACCCGAAATCCAACTCATTACTATAGAAGGCTTTGATTGATTTATATAGATTTTAACAAAGTACGAAATCGAATATAAATTATGAATAGAATACACAGCACGTTTCCCGACAACTGTGTAGGGAAATAAGGATTAATCAGCGCTAAAACAATTTGATTTTGGAAACTAGAATGATTCTCTAAAAGATTTGAAAGTGGAAATGACTCAAGATTCAAGTGTTATGCGTTCAATACTCGAATTACTATTTTTGATTGTTTTTTTGTCATAAGAAATTTACCATCAGTGGACGAGTGGTTCTATGTAGAAAATTACATAATAATAAAGACATTTGATGAAATCCTTTTTTTCTACATGTTTTCTTTCTCATAACTTAATAATTTCTTATAGTTGCTTTAGGTACTGTTATTGAAACGTATCTCTTAAGATATTGATACCCCTTTTATTAATTTTATTAATTAAAACAAGCAATTGGAAAATCTAAAATACTATTTTATATTTAGCTCAAAAACCACATGTAGTCGAGTAAATGTAACAGGAGGCCTAAAGGCCTAAAGACCTAAACCCAACATGAGACGCCGCCCTACCTGAGTTTTATGCAAAACGGTGCAAAATGTTCTTAAACATATACAAAACAAAGTCAGGGTCATGGGAACTAGTGCTTTTTCGATTTCCGGTCTGGGACTGAAGTTCTCTATTTCCGGACACCAACATTTTTTTGTTAAGATCCATTGGATTTTATATTCTCAACAATTATAAGCATTTTTTGACTCTTGATATTTTTTGCCTTCAACCCTCTCGAAATATAAGTAGTCATTTAAAAATAAAAAAAACGTACATTTAAGCTCTTTTTCTTTCAAAGAACTAGTATTTACGACTATTTATGGGCGTTTACTATTAATTGAAACATGTGGTTATATGAAAAAAAAACAAATTTGACGAAAAAAAAAATTGCCCACACCGAGGATCGAACCCACCACCACATTGCGCGTCAAATCTTCCTATATTCACGTTGTGCGAAAAAATTTTTAAGGGTCAAAAACGCGTATAACTTTTCAGGGATTGAATATTTATTGTAGAAATTTTTGTGGTTGATGGAGAAACTTTAATTAGGTTTCATTTGCACTGAACCTTGTGTCCAAAAAGTTGTTAATAAACAAATTAAAGCCCCTCACGCAATATCACTTTTATTTCCAGTTGCGGTTATCCGATCAAGTTCTTTCTGGTCTCAAAATTTTCCATTTTCCAAACACTTTCATATGCACAAAACCCCATTTCGAGACGCTTACCCTGAGCCGAGATATTCTATTTGTTAATTTGTAAAATTAATTTAAACTTTAAATAAACAAAAGTAAAAAGTTGCATTTGTGCAGACTTCTATGGGGGTTATGCCCAACATCAATATTTGTAGTTTAAAGTTGATTTGAAGTCGATCAAACTTTCGAAAAATATGTTATTTGCTAATTAACAAATTATGCCCATTGTTTAAATAATCAAAAAGTATTGAAGATATCAGGCTAAAAAAAAAGAGATGTATTCTTTGGTGTAAAAGGCATGTTTTTTGAAAAAATCAATATCCTGAAAAATGAACGAGTTAACAAAATGAGTTGTGCCTGGCGCCAAACGACGCGTATTGTAAATATTTTTCGATTGAATCGAGACTTTTTCAGATCCATCAAACCGTTTTCATTTTATTAAATAAAAAGGAAAAAAAATGTTTAAACAATTATTTGACCATGAAGCTCGCGGTTTAGGAAATTTTTTCTTAAAAAAATATTGTTCAGCGTAATTTTTTCTATAAGAACCCATTGCTAATTCAAATCGTATATAAAATTTGTAAAATCACCTATTTTTTATCCCAGGCTAATATAGAGTTCACATGTTTAGTTTCATAATTAATGCCCAAAATAATAGTTTTTTGAAAAAAAGTGTAAATACAAACGATGGAACGTTTTTTTTTAGACGATTATATTTCGAGAAGAGTGAGGTTAGGTCGAAAATGTCAGGAGTCAAAAAATGCTTAGATTTGCTCAAAATATAAAATTCAATGGTTCCTTGTCAACTTGAAAAAAATTGTTGGTGCTTGGAAATAGTCAATTTCTGTCCCAGTTTACGACCGGAAATCGAAAAAGCACTAGTTCCCACGACCCTGACTTTGCTCTATGCATATTTAGGAACATTTTGCATCATCTCAGATTAAAATCAGGTGGGGCGGAGTCTCGTTGGGGTTAAATGCTTCATTTCCTCGACTGATGGAAAACTACATGTCTGATAAATTAATGGATAATGTTTAAACAATAATGATACCTGACGTTGTGCAACATATTTTTAATTGTCAATAAAATCGAACAATAACATACTTTAGAACATCGCAGATTATTTCTTAAAAGGCGTCGCCAAACCATTATTAAGGTATTTAATAAACCAAGTAGGTACGTCCAAAATCAGTAGAGGTAACAATGAATTTTTGCAAGGTGAAACTGAGTCAACGTAAGGCCCTGGCAATCTAGATGATTCTACCAAAACGACCCATTATACCAGAGAAGTAAATATTAAGTCCAAGATGCTTTTAAAGGAAACGCAGTGTAGTCGAAGAAACATTTTAGGGAAAATAAAAGTTTTGAAGAGTCTGTTTTATTAAAATTTACTTCATATATTTCTCAATCACCACAAAAAACAATAAAAAATATTATAGTTCTCTACATATAATTAAGGAAAATAAAAAATGTTAGGGGCGATATTAGTAACAATGTCGTTAATAAACATAATGAACAAACGTGGACCTAGATTAGATCCCTGTGGGACGCCTGAGGTTGGTAAAACCTCGGCAGATCTATGGCCACAGTATAAGATATGTTGGGTTCTATTGTTAAGGTAAGATGAAAAATAATTCGTGAGGTATTTAGAGAATCCGAAAACGTGTAATTTTTGCAGTAAAAATATAAATAATATAATTTAGCCTGTTAAAAGCCTTAAAAAAGTCTATATAGAAATTCGTTAAATGAGCCCATTACAGAAGGTTTCAGCTCAATTTATTCACAGGAGAATTTCGGGGTTTTGTCGCTTTTACGGCTTTCTTGACTACACTAATAGAACTCTTAATTTACCAAGTTTAATTAAATATATAAAATTATTATACAATTTTGAGTAGTAACATAAATTACATCAATTTTATATGAAGTTAAATACACCGTACACGCCCACCTTTGGTAATTTATGACCACGATATTGCTTCCCTCGTCCTGACCAAGCCAGAAGTATACGAGGGTTTTGGTTTAAGTGAAATTAAATTAGCCTCTGCCTTTCTTTACTTACTGCAACATCTTAGGATTTACTCGTTTAATTTTCCCCGTTTAGTTTTAGGAAAGCTTTATTGAAAAAGTCCTTTGTTTTTGCCTGTTTGATTCGTAAAGTTGTTTACTGAAGCCTGCTTCTAATTTGGCCTGCGGGACCAATGACTCAGGCAAAGGTTTTCCCGCTTTTCACACACACGCCACACATGCTCTTCTATCATCCGTCACTCTGCCAAACTTTACCAATGTATTACACCTCCTTCATGTAATATCAAAGTTTCTTAATAGGAATTCGTCGGTTTATTGCACAGGCCGGGGTGCTCTGGCTGATTACTTTTCTACTTTAAGTCGTTTACGCTCGGCTAATACATAAAATTTGCTAAGATTACTATAATTATCGGTGATACTTTGAATATTTTATGAGGTGACATAGTTCAGTCTGCAGCGCCAGGCAAATAACGAATAATAATAATAAGTATTTCAGTGTAGTTTGTTCGTAATAAAATAACTTAATTTCAGTTCGTGTATATACAGGGTCTCATCAGGAACTGAATCGATCGATATAGGGAAAAGTATGTAACAAACAATTTTGAAGATTATGGGAGTTACTAAAGTCAGTGTGGCCAATCGCCACCAAAATAATTACAAGCATGTGGTACTTCCTGTTATACCGGAAGTCGATACCAACTTGCTTATTTTAAATGGAACCCTATAAATTTTCAACTTTTCGAAATGATCATCAAATTCAGAGATATGTGACATACCCCATACTCAAAACCAACAAGAACCGTTGTAACTTTCTTCCTGTAGGAGATCCTTATTTGCTCTTTGGCACGTAGCAAGAACACAAGATGAGATACTCTCTGTAATAAAAATACATTCCATAATGGTATACCACGTGTTCTATTTTTCACGTTACATTTTGTCAAATTCAAACCTCAAAAACTTTTTTAGTTTAAATGGAACACCCTGTATTTTTTTAGTTATGTAAAATTAAATTCACTTTTTTTTAGTACCGACATTGTAGGGGTTAAAGTTGCAACTTTTTGAAGTTTTGACGATTTTCTTAAATGTTCAAGAATTTTTAGTAAAAACTGTCATAATTAGAAACAACCATTAATGTCAGTAATTCTCTTATGTCAGAAAATGTCAGCACGTTTAAACTGCACCCATGATAACTTTTTAGATTTGTTTATTATTTATTGAGAATGTGATAAATTAATATCAAAAACATTTAACACTTTTGTTACTCGATACCCACGTACAAGAACAGGAACCATCCACCATGCACTGTAAAACCCATATTGGATAATTTTAGAATACTTAGCTCAATTCAGGAATTCTATGGAGGACGTCAAGATGTGTTACAGTTACCTGAAACAATTTTTCAAAATAGTGCAGTAAAAATGTATATGCGAAAAAATTCAAGAGAATTCGGCAAACTCGTTCAAAATCTACGAAGTATTTCTACAAACCAGTTCGAACTTGACCCAATCCCAGAATTAGACTCCCGCACACTCTTTACATTTGTCTTTGATACTCTTGATACATATAAAAAAAAAATATGAATAAAAAAAATGTAGTTGAATTAATTGTTCAGTAGTTTTCTATTAGGAAGACTATAAATGTTAATTAATTAAATAAGTATAGTAATCGCAAAAAAAATTTCAATTTTTTTTCTTTTCTTGAGATGGGTTTAGAATGTCATGAAACGTCGAGATTTTAAATTTGAGAGAAAGAAAAATTCTGTCTGTCTGTCTGTCTGTAACTTTTTTGTCCGCACGTTTTCTCCGGAGCGGTTTAAGATATTAACTTCAAATTTTGTACACGTATATATTATAACGAGATCTGGAACTGGATTGTTTTTTGAAGATATTTGGTGAAGGGTTGGAGGGTAAATAGGGGGAAAAATGTAAAGCAAGCTGGTAAGAGTACAGAAACTTGAAATTTGATGTCTCTACTACAAGCCAAGGCCTCAAAATTTTATATAATATTTTTCATCCCCCCACCCCCTCCAATTTATTATTAAAGGGGTTGATAAAATAAAATTGAGATATTCACTTGAAATTTGGTACACGTATATATAATACTGACATCAGGAACTACATTATATTTTGGGATTATTCTGATGAAGGATTGGGGGTTACATAAGGGTAAATTGGGAAAAATAAGTAAAGCAAGTACAAAAACTTGAAATTCGGTGTGTGTAAGTACTAGAAGCCAAGGCTTCAGATTCTTTAAGAATATTTTTCAACCCCCCACCACCCCTACTCGATTATTGAAGGGGTTGGTAAAATAAAATTGAGATATTCACTTGAAATTTGGTACACATAAGTATTATAACGACATCTGGAACTAGATTATATTTTGAGATGTCTCCGTTGAAGAGTTGGGGGTTAAATAAGGGTAAATAGGGGAAAATAAGTAGATCAAGTTGGTATGAGTACAGTAATTTGAAATTCGGTGCAGGTACTAGAAGCCAAAGCGTCAGATTTTTTAAAAATATTTTTCAACCCCCGACCACCCCTACTCCATTATTAAAGAGGTTGATAAAATAAAATTGAGATAGTGATTTGAAATTTGATACACGTATGTATTATAACGACATCTGGAACTAGACCAGACTAGACTTTTGAGATGATTCAGTTGAAGGTTTGGGGGTTAATAGGGGTAAATGGGGTGAAACAAGTAATGGAAGCTGGTAAGAGTACAGAAACTTGAAATTCGGTGTATGTACTAGTAGCCAAGATATCAAATTATTTATAATATTTTTGAACCCCCCACGACCCCTACGCCATTATTAAAGGGGTTGATGAAGTAAAATTGAGATATTCGTATGTATTATAACGACATCTGGAACTAGATTATATTTTGAGATGATTCCGTTGAAGGGTTGGGGGTTAAATAGGGGTAAATAGGGGTAAATAGGGAAAATAAGTAAAGCAAGCTGGTAAGAGCACAGAAACTTGAAATTCGGTGTATGTACTAGAAGCCAAGGCTTCAGATTTTTTGAAGGGTTGTAGGTTAAATAGGGGGGGGGGGGTAAAACAAGTAAAGCAAGGCTGGTAAGAGTACAGAAACTTGAAATTATGTGTATGAACTAGCTGCCAAGATATAAAATTATTTATAATATTTTTCAACCCCCACGACCCCTACGCCATTATTATAGTGGTTGATAAAATAAAATTGAGATATTCACTTAAAATTTGATACACGTATGTATTATAACGACATCTGGAACTAGATTGTATTTTGAGATGTTTCCGTTGAAGGGTTGGGGGTTAAATAGTGGTAAATAGTGGAAAATAAGTAAAGGAAGTTGGTGGGAGTACACTAACTTGAAATTCGGTGCATGCACTAGAAGCCAAAGCCTTAGATTTTTTAATCATATTTTTTAACCCCTAAATAGGGGTAAATGGGTCAAAATAAGTAAAGCAAGCTGGTAAGAGTACAGAAACTTCAAATTCGGTGTATGTACTAAAAGCCAAGATATCAAATTATTTATAACATTTTTCAACCCCCCACGAACCCTACGCCATTATTAAAGGGGTTGATAAAGTAAAATTGAGATATTCACTTGAAATTTGGTAGACGTATATATTATAACGACATCTGGAACTAGATTATATTTTGAGATGATTCCGTTGAATTGTTGGGGGTTAAATAGGGGTATATAGGGGAAAATGAGTAAATCATGCTGGTAAGAGTACAGAAATTTGGGATTTGGTGTATATACTAGAAACCAAAGCCTCAGATTTCTTTCTAATATTTTTCAAACCCCGCCATCTCCGCTGCATTATTAATGGAATTGATAACATAGAATTGAGATATTTACTTGAAAGTTGGGACAATTATTACATATTGTAATGACATCAGATTGAGATGATTCCATTGAAGGGGTGGGAGGTGGCAGGTTGTGAATAGGGGAAAATAAGTAGGGTAAACTAGAAACGCCATTTTTATCGTATATAGTGGAAACCAACACCTCAAACTTTTCTGCAATATCTGCCCTAAATATTATTAAAATTCTAGTTCCTACCAATAATTTCCACGTACTAGAGTGCAGGTCTAGTCAAGATGTTTCCTTTAAAGTGACTTGAATAAAAAATCTGGATGTGGAAGTAGTGATTCCTTAGGCAGCGGTTTTTATAAATGATTAGTGATTTTAATTTTTTTTAACACTGTTAAAGGGGATATTCTTGAAAAAAAAATGGTGATAGTATACATGGAATTATTTATGTTTTAAACATTTTAATTCGAATGTTTTGATATATTTGTTAATACAAATCCTCAATAATGTTTTGTTTAATACCTCTTTGGTATATCTACCTCATATATAAAAATCATAAGAATTGGTTAAACGTTATGAAAGAGAAATTTTTTTTTTTTAAAATCGATTAATTTATTTATTTTAAAAACCAGAGGACGTAAGGGTGTAATATCCAGCAAAATAGTTACTATTAGTAATGTGATGTCAAGATATAAATATCAGCCCAATTTCCCGAGGAGCATCTGGGCCATTCTTACTCTGCCACAATCTCTTTCAAGAGTAAAAGTGTGCCTGTTCGAAGTTGGAACTTAATTATGACGAGTTAATTATTTTTATTTGGAAAGGTCTGGGCCTCATCTCATCCATTAAATAGAAGAGATTCTATAGGATACTACCAGAGAAATATGACTACTCCTTGATATACCGTTACAATATGGGAACAAAATAAGCCGGAAGTCGGATAGAGGAATCGGTGGCACGAGTGAAAATCTCACCAGGCCCATTTGTCAGCAACCATTAGCGGCACTTTGCAAGCGGGCGCGATGTGACACTCTAACAAGCGGATAACTGAAATAAAGAGCTCACCTTGTCTCCTAGGAATTATCTCTACTACTCTCTATCGGACTGCGAGCCCATTAATACTAATTTTTCTCCGATGTAGTAGAATGTGTTTGATTTACTACTACCTGTTACTGTTTGTACTCTTAATGTGATCTATTAGAACTTTCCTAGTGACGAAAGCGTCTTAATAAATATTCTTTATGGACCTTTAACACGATTTCAAGTCAATAGTAATAAAAATGCTTCGTTTTAAATGAAAATTTGTGTATTAAATTTAATGTAAAAATATTTCTTCACTACCAATGTCACAAATATTAGTTCTTAAACAAGTTTAATTGTGAAGGTACATTATATATGCATGCAGTATGAAAGTGAATTTTTGTGTAGTTCTAAGAAAAAAATAATGTAACTTCCTCTTAAATTGTGTATTCGAAATCAGAAAGCTATTATTCATTTTTCAATAATTTTTTAATTTATGATAAATTATTGCAAAATATTTCGAGTAACGCACGTTATTATTTAAATGTGCTCTTAATAAATTACCAGCAGTAGTTGTGCCAGAGGGTATGGAAAAGAATTTCTTATATTCAGTTTTCTTAGAAAATCTGGAAAGTCAGTTCGATCTTTTACTTAATCTTAAAAACATAACTTAAAAAAGTTACATCAGAGTCTTCAAAAACAAGAGGATTTATATCGGAAAGGTCTCCTAATATTTTTCGATAAATGTAATTTGTAATGTTTTTTTAATGTATGTATGAAGCTCGAGTTTTTTCAGACAATTGCTGAAATTGTGAAAGTTGCAATTGTCTCCAATGGGCTTGTTCCATGATATTATTTTTATATGATTTTTATACTTTTTCATATAGTACTCGATATTCTCATTATACACTTAAAATTTCGTATTATTAACTTTTTCCGTTCTCGAGATATAAGGAGTTGAATTTAGTAATAGTTGCAAAAACCGAGCGCTCATTTGTGACGTCACTATACGCAAGTGACGTAAGAAAAATGGCTTTCTGAGACCTTTCAAATTTAACCTGAAAAGTCGAAAAACATGGAATTTTTAAACGCTGGTAACTAAATAAATACGTCGAGTGGAAGTTCGTTCTATGTGTCTACGGAAAGGAGAAGGTCGGCGATGAATTATAATCGTAAATTGCAGGGTCGAAATCGAAAATTCGTTCTGGCAGGAGCGAGAGAAAATTGTAATTTTTTGACATTTCACCAAATTGTACTCCCCTACTGTCAAGTAGTAAGCAAAACAAACAATACTTCGAAAACACTTATAATTATAACCAATAAGGAGCAACAAGTCTATTGAGATCGCCGAGTCTATGCGTATAATGACGTAGCGCCTGGCCACGCCCCATTTTCGCGAGATGGAAATTTGTAATAGTTTTTAAGATACTAAACGTGCGAATAAGATTCTGATATTTTGCAGATCCATTAATTTATACTTGCACTTTCGATTTGTGAAATAAAAAAAAAAAAATGCTGAACAAGCTCATCCCACTTTTCTCTTGATGGAATAGTAATTGTGTAACCTTTTTAGGCGTCATACTTGATCAATGTACCTATAATGTATTGTCTCAAGTAGTCTAAGATTTTCTGTCTTTTTAGTAAATGCTTCCTTTGCAGGAATTCCAGTTTTCGGTTGATAATTTGTCCTTAGATCACCAAATATTAGGCGCGCTTATATAATGATGATATATTTATTTCATTACATGAGGTTTTAGATCACATGATTTAAAAACAGCTCTTTTAAAACATGTTATCATAGCAAATTTTGACCAGTTGCTTGTTGGTTATTACTTCAGTATGTTAATTTCAGATCAGTATTTTGTCTAATCTTGGAATGTATATAATTCTGTTTGTGTCTGGTGTTTACACTATTTTGTGCCTTTTCGAAAACTATTTCTGCATAAGTACTTGGCTAAATAAATATTCTTGTTCTGAGTCATCCAATCACAAAGTAATGCAATTAGAGAATAGATACTAGCAGATGCAGTTTAAACCTATAATTAAAAAATTAACAGCTCTTACCCTTCTCTAAAATACAAAACAATGAGTTGTGTGTCCTCTACGCCGACATCATGACGTCAACCTAAAATGATCGTATTGACCATTTTCGATCACCTGATTTTGACACCTGATTTGACACAGTCTGGAGGGCACACAAACCTCATCTGATCACAGAGGAATGCATATGAAAACAATTAGAGCTGAGTTGCTAGCAGAAGCAATTTACACCTGTTTATAAAAAATAACAGCTTTTACACATCTCTAGAAAACAAAACAATGAGTTGTGTGCCCCCCACATCACCAGGGTGACGTCAACCGAAAATGGTTTATAGACCATTTTCGATTGACGTCATGTTGGTGGTGTGGAGGGCACACAACTCATTGTTTTGTTTTTTATAGAGATGAGTAAAAGCTGTTATTTTAGCCTCTCCAAAAATATTTTGTTGTAAAGGTATGCGTACGTATTCATTTCCCTCCCTGAAATATAGGGAAGGCGAAGATTCGATAGACTATCGTTCGGCTCATTAAATTCGACTATCTTCTTTATTTACAAAATTTACATACACGTTTTTGGTGGGCCTGCGATAGAATCGCCTGCCTAACGTCGCTCTAATTAAGAGAAAAAATCGATGGACGTCATAAAATGCCAGATTTCGTTCGCTCCTGCGGCGCCGAATTTTCCATTTTGACTCTGCAATTCGCGATGGGGAATAACTACAAGCCTTCCTCTTTCCGTTGCGACGGCGTACGGTAACGCCGAAGGTGTATTTCGAACGATATGAACGTTTTACGATTGCACGTTTTCGCACTTTTTTCGGCATCGAAAATCGCTTTTTATTTTTGCGGTTTTTCGCTTATATCTCGGAAACCGCCGGAGCCGGCTCAAAAATATAAAATATCTGAAGACAAGTTCGTTTCGTGAGGAATCGTCCGGTTTCATCGGAATTCTCCTGCGGTTCCCGAGATATCGACCGAAATATGCGGCGGTGTAAGGTAGAAAATGGGACGTCTTTCGCTTTAAACCTTCACAACTTCTAGACGGAGGCTCCTGTGACAAAAAACTTCGGCCAACGAAATCGTAGAGAATTAAACATGATGGTTTCTTTAGTGCTCCAGAAGATCTGAAACGGTTATGGTTGAGGTCGGATTACGGTTAGTGCCGTTATGGCACACAATTTAGTGCCATTTCGGCTTCAAAGATCCACCAGCTGGGGAGGTTCTAGCCGCTTCCAGTAGCTGCTTAAACTGCTTCTGCTAGCAACTCACCTTGTTTACAGTTGCATTCCATTGCGATTGGATGAGGTTTGTGTGCCCTCCAGACTGTGTCAAAATCAGGTGACCGAAAATGGTCTAATCTAAGATAAAAAGATCAAATAGAACGCCAAACAAAGTTAGATTTCTTAAGTTTGACTCAGATCACTGGTACAAAGAAAACACCTATTGTCTCATTTAAAATTTTCAAGTTTAAGATAAAGAAGTGGAAAATAAACATCCTATTACCTCTTATATTTTATGATATTAGTGCTGCTTATCACTTTGTAGTCAAGAGGATAATATATGTCACAACCTGATTTAACTGCTATGTAAACATTTTATGGGAACCGTATCTTAGGCTAATAGTGTAATATTGGTGAAAATCTGATTGGTACGTTTAGTTTAAATCGTATACTTCCACGGAAATGTAAATGACATAATCAGCATAAGCTCTTATTATTATTATAATAGAGACTTGATAGAGATTAATTCTGAAGCTTTGTGTCTGCGCCTGTATCTGACAGAATCGTTAAAATAAGCCCAATGTAAAACCCTTTGGCTTGAGTTTGCCGCTTTCATAATCCAACTTTCTAACTTACCAAATCAGACACTTGTTAAAGACTATGCGTGCCTTTATTAAATATTCAGCCTTTCACGTATTCCAAGGTTATTTTAAAGGTGACGAAATTCGCAGTAGTTTAATTATAAACTACAAAAATGTTATCAAGTACGTCAAAATTCCTAGGATAGGTTTAAAAAAATAATAATGGTTGGATTTTAAAATACTTATCTTTGACGACATTGTGGCACTTTCAGATACCCTGTTGACTTGAAATTTTGCATGTATATAGTTGTATACAGACAATACAATTTGACATTTTTAATAGAAAAATTCAAGATGGCGGACAGATTATTATCATTTAATAACCCGATTGTACTAAAAATTGGTATCTGGCTATGTTTGACGTCGCGGATTATATATATGTGATGGAAACTCAAAAATTCAATATGGCGAATACACTTTTCGTCTAATTCGACTGAAAATCGGTATCTGAGAGTTATCGACGCTTTTACGTTTATTAACATAATTCTTTTTTTCCTGTTTATCCGTTGCCGGACAGGGCTTCCGTGCTTTCCGACCGATACCACACGGTAGCGGCGCCGGTGATAATTACAGTCACTCCCCATGACCTGTGGGGTTAGTGACTAAATTTTAGAATCGTGTGCCCTAAGTAGGCGAAGTGACCCTTCTGCATTCGGCTTGCCAGCCATTCGGTTGATTTCCGACAGGCCGGTATGATGATCTTCAGAGAGTAGCGTAGGCCTCATACCACCGAGTACACCGATTATTAGGACTACCATCTTGACCGAGTAGCCTGGGTACAGCATGGAGATCACGGCATTTGGTCCGTTGTTACTCCTCTTTCAAAGCGGCAGGTGCCGAGAACTCGACTACAAACATCACATTACGTTGATGGTTGAGGAGAACTATGTCAGGCTTGTTGGCTTGAATTAGCGTGACTATCGGAAACGAGTAGTTCCAATAAATTCGGCATCGCTCGTTTTCGACAACGGACTCGATTTCTCCGGGGACGTAAGGCAACATTGGTGTCTGCTCTACCTCGTACGAGTGCAGAAGATGATAATACAGCACCTGTAAAGCCGCGTTATGGCGATGGATATATGCCGAAATCGCATACACTGGAAGTGCGGAAAGTAAATGCATGAGCGATGTCGGCGCCTGACAGCAGCTTCTGCAGTTTATATCAGGACCGGGGACGGTAGCTCAGTGGTTTAGCGCGTCTAGCTTTCACACTGGTATACCTAGCGAAGCAGGTTCAATCCCTGCTCACCGCGAAATAATTTTAATTATGAAATTATTCCCAACATGTAGTTCAGACTCCACTATAAACTGTAGGGCCTCGTTTCTCTTTACCTAACACAAAATCATTCTGGATTTTCAAGGAGTTACTTTGGTGACTTGAGAAGCGGCTAAGAAAATATTTTGAAAACAAACCTATACACCCATTACGCTGCTTCGGTAGACCAACATGTTAATTCCACCGCCCTGAGAGGCTACTATGAATTCCTCAGTCTCCGACTTTAACCCAGCTAACCATAAAAATGACCAATGTCAGCCAACTTGATAAACCCAGTTTTCTGTATTCTTGTAGTATACACCATGCATGGGTTTATCGACATGCTGCCTGAACAGACGTTTCCTTTCGACAGCTTTCATTCGGGCCTTCAGACGAGTTAGCTGAAGTTCAGTGACTGACTCTGCGTTAGCACCGCGCCGACCTTCTCGCCTGTCGTCGAATGAAGGACCAAGTTCATCTGCGCCTTAAACAGTCCTGCACCCACCCCTGCATTTTGTGAATTGGCGCAGCTCATCTACTGTCCATTTGACTACACCAATGAAGTAGAGCAGAACATGAACGGCAAGCATTTTTGTTACAGATACCTTGTTTTTCCCCGAAAGTTCGGACGACCGAGTAGGCATAATTATTATTATTGTTATTATTATTATTAACATTCTTTTGTTGTTTTTGGTGCGTTTTTTTAGGCTACAGTTAGTTTTTTAAAGGGTCCTTTAAATTTTTGTAAAACGATTTGTTTATTTATCTTTGAATACTTCTTTTATTACTTATACATATAGCTAAGTGCAAGTACTCGTATTCACAGGCTCCGTACATACTATAATAAATTTAATTTAAATGTATGGCCTCACATGTACTAACTCACATTAGCTTTTTTCTAATTTGTAATGCACTTAAGTAATTAGATGCGTCGTATGATATTACACTATGTATGCTAATTACCAACATAAATAATACCCGGACATTATAATGGTCGTGTAACAGAGATGTTCAGATGTTTGTTTTAAATATTAAAAACGTACACAAGTGTTCGTTTACATGTAGAGTGTCGTTGACTCTTTAGTCAAATTGTTCGCTTTATACCTAATTTAATTATTTTTGTCGGCGCTCACACTTATCCCATAAAAATGCACACACATATCTAAGTTTATATTAATTAAGTAGTATAATGTAATTATATCTCAATGATTACTTCTCTCATTATAAATCTAACAAAAAATAATAATAATAATAATAATAAATAAAAATAAACAAATCTCTATCACGTGACTTGTGTAAATAAATAATTATTTTATAAAAGTAATTGGTTATTTTGCCCCAAGAATTGCATAAGATAATTAATGAATTAATTTGTTTATCAACTGTACTAAAGTAATGAAGAATAATTAATTTGGATGGTCTTATTATATAAAAAAAAATTATAATAGAACTAAAAACTGCTCATTCAATTTTTTTGGCATTAGGACAGTGTCCATACAGCCAGGAACTACGTTACTATTACGTTACATTTCTAAACCACTGAAAAAAAAAAAACAAAAGAAAATTATAAAAGCACCTACGTCAACTAAACAACCTTTTTTTTAAACATTTACAGGAAAGTACAGGGTCACTCGCTGCTCGCCCAGGGGTCATTCAGGGCTTTTAAACATCAAAGACATACAGGTGTGCTTATTTAATTGAATCTATCCATTTTTATTCTGAAAATAATCTTTATATGCATCCTTCGTTCATCCATTTTAATCGCTCAAACTGTGTACTTCCAAATTCTTTTTAAAATATTGCTTTTGATCAAATGCTTTCCTGTATAATTAATTTAAATAAAATCAAAAATGTTATCAAATTATTGAAATCATTATAGGCACCAATCCAAAGTTTTAAGATTCATGTGATATACACAGTTTAACTTATATAAATCGATACATTCAGAACATTAAGTGGCGCAGCCCATTGGAACACTCCTGTTATTTTTTGAATGGGCAAATGGATGAATATCAAAAGTATATTAATATGTGATAAAATTTTCAATTCGTCATCATCGTCATCATTAGCGCTACAGCCACATGTGGGCCTCGACTTTGTCAAGGTTCTTTTGCTATCCATCTCTGCGCCTTTCGTTGCCAACCTCATCCATCCCGTCCCTCCACCACAGTCTTTACCGACCTGGGTCGTGTTCCTAATGGTTATGTGTTTAAGATCTGTTTTGGTGAGTTTTGTTTTTGTGCTCCCCCTCATCTAAAACGTACAATCTTAGTTGCTACAATTATGTTCATGATTTTGGGTACTTCTGCATACCTTTGATATAACTTAAAATTATATATCTTGCACCATGATTCGTTGTCACAGCTTGCATAAACACTATTCCCAAAAATTTTCTTTCGGAAATCATTAGCAGGTTTTCATCGGCTTTGCTAATTGTGCACGTCTCATATCAGTAGGTTAAGACTGACAGTATAAGAGTTTTGTAAATTATCGTTTTCGTTTTCCATCATCGACTATGACTCTTAAGATGTTTGGAGAGTCCGTAGTAGCATTTGTTGGAAATTTCTTTCCTTTTTGATTTCTTATGAAGTTACGTTTTCATTCTTGTGTTGATAGAGGATCCAAGGTAAATAAAGTTTTATTCGGTGTAGAATCCATATTTATCTATCTTTAATTTTCAATCATCCATTGGGTGTCTGGTGCTAGGTGAAGTCCATGTCCCTGTCTCAGATCCTGGTTGGTTTCAAATATGTTTATAGAACGTTCTATTTTAAATTTTTATGTTCCATACAACCCTAGATATTGTTGCCAATCTTATCAATTTTGATGGTATATTCAGTTCATACCTTGGTCGTATGATAAATTCAGGCTCATTCACATGCAGTTCTAAAATCTATGAGTATATGGTACGTGTCAATGTTGAATTCTCTAGTCCTTTCGAGTGTTTGGTAAATTATGGAGCGATCCAGTCTGAAGCTACTTTGGTATTCGCCCGGTACATTTTCAGTGTATGTGCTTAACTTCCTGTACATTATATTCGATAAAATGTTGTACATCAAGTTGAGCAGTGTGATGCCTCTGTAATTTTTACAATAAAGCTGGTCGGCTTTTTGTGCAATCGACATACTATTCCTATATATCACTCTTCCTCGTTCCATACTCATCTGATAATTTTATGTATTTGAGCCGTTAGGGCCACACCTCCAATTATCCGAGTCAAAATAGCCAACTTTCTGTTTCGATGCACTTGACATGAAAATCAAATTTTTAAATGGAACAACCTTTATATTTTTGCATATTTGGGTCCTGCTGGCTAATATACATATAATCCAATCTTCATATTTTTTTATTTAAATTTTAGTTATAGAAGGCCAGTCATAGAAGTTCCATCTCTTTTTACTGTAGCTTCTACGTAGCAAAATAAAATATTCGACGTTTTTAATTTTCAAGCTCTAACATCAGACTCGCTATTAGAGAACTCTATACCAAATGTCATGTAAATTATGGCAGCCATATTGCATGCGCCGTTTTGAATATTTTACTTTTGACTTCAGATTCGGTATCAGCTACTAAAAAAATCTATTTAACTTAAACTGGCGCATACGCCATATCTTCGCATATTCTCCAATAGGGCTACTTCTTATACTATACTAGATACGGCTTGATAGAACTAACATGGGACCACCGCATAGTCATACTCTACAGTGTGCAATAGATAGAAATAGCTTACGCCAGTCCAGAGTAATGACTGAACAAATACGGGAAAATGTATACAGGGTGTTCCATAATGAGTTGCTAATATTTCAGGGTGTGATTCGTTAGGTCATTTTATGAACAAAAGTTCATATGAACATTCACATGGTAAAACGTCAGTGGCGTACTACTTTCTTGTTAAAAAATACCAGAGAACATGTTCGTAGGGATGCCACTGGTTGAACGATAAAAAAACTTCTAATAATTTCTATTTAAAATAAATGGCTTTATATCCTATTAACACATACCAAAATTGAAAATAAGATCTGAAGTATTTTTGAGATATTAAAAAATAACGATTAATCTTGCAATCAATATTTTGACTAGTTCTAATTGACCTAGAGCTTTGAAATTTTGCACACGTACACAAGTCCGGTGACAATGAAATATAGTAAATCTGATATTGTTCTAAATTCAATATGGCGGACGTCCCAAGAGATCACTTTTTGTTCCAGAAGCCTCTTGTTAAGGATTTGACGCGTAAAACACGATAAATTATGTGACGTTATTCTCTAAACTCTAGGATGGGAATTATCTTTTCCTTCGCAGCCCCCTTGACATGGGTATTAAAGAACGGGTTTTGTCTGTCTATTTGTCTGTAAAATAAGTAGACTAAAAAGCAAAAATAAAATGATGTAAAAAAAATATTTCAAAGAGCTTTGGATACGGCCATATAACACTATTGCACAGTTACTGTGTTTAATAATTTTTTTGTTTTACTTTTTAGTACACATTTTGAATAAAAGCTTTTTCAACTATGTTTTTTATATACAGAGTGGCCCACCTTTATACCTTTTTTCTTTTTTGTCCGACTTGAATCAAATTTTACCAAAAGATAGAACAAATAGGATCTACTTATGACCTAAAAACATTCGCGTCTTATGCAAAGCCACCAGCGGTACCAAAATAAATGGAAAAAATAAAGAAATCATATTAGGCATTTTTTTATCGAAAAACTTTATTAATGAAAGTTGTTCAGAATTGTTCAAAAACCTAGAGTCCAAAATTTCAGCGATATTAAAAAATATTGAATTTTGTTTTTGAAGTCCAAAATTTTGATAACATTTTAAAAAAATACAAATCACTTGACAACTACCTGCCAGCTTACGTTTAATTTCAAACAAAATTGTCATAGCACAATTTTCTAAAGAGAAAAAACAATTAAAATGATTTTGGGACTGGGACATTGTTTTAAACAAAATTTCAATAGCCTTATATTGCTGAAATTTTGGACGATAAAAAAATACCTAATATGATTTCTTTATTTTTTTCATTTATTTTGGTACCGCAGGTGGCTTTGCATTTGTAAGACGCGAATGTTTTTTTGGTCATAAGTAGATCCTAATTTGTTCTAACTTTTAGTAAAATTAGGTTCAAGTCGGACAAAAAAGAAAAAGTTATAATAGCTGCCTCGGTTAAGCCCAAAAAGGGCAGAATTCGGCAAATTAATCTAAAAGCACCAAATTTTGCAGGAACACTTTTAAGGCCATTCTAAGGGATTTGACCCGGAGGGCAAGCCTAATTTTTCATTGAGTCAAGATGGCGGCTATTTTTTATTATTTTAAATTATTATTTTATTTTATTTATTTTATTATTTAAAAAAATATGTATACTTTACTACAAACATATCAAATAGCAACCCTGCGTCGGACTCGAAGAACACGTGGAAACGGCAGTTGGTAGGCTTGCCCCACTCCAAATTTTGAAGGCAAATTCAATTTGTCGCTTCTCTACGGTTGTTCTTCTCAGACGCGAGTTCGCAACTGACCTCATTCTTGTTTTTACTTGTGAGTGTACAGACACGCGACTTAACCAACATGTATTTTCATGTTGTTGAATAGAAAAATCAAACAAGATTTTTTTTCTACTGGTCAATAAGTCAGGTAAACAATATGTAGATAATATTTCGATTTATTTTATAATTGTATTATAATAGATCATATTCCCACATATAAAAAATAAAAGAAAATCACCCCTTTGAGGTTATGTGTTTCTTATATCACGCTAAGGTACCTGTTACATAAGATATGCTACAATAAATAGACCTTTTACATATAAAGATTTTTTTTGGAGGGATTTTTTAAACTTTTTTTATGTGAGGGACGATCTCGGGGACGATGGTTAATAACGGGATATATGATTTTTAAGCATTATGGACGTAAAGGAAAACACATTGGGAAAAACCTCTCTAGGAGGACAAGTAGTAGTAGATTGGTCAATGTGTTGTATATGTCAGTGTAACAATCAAGAAAAACTACTTTGTCCTGCACGTAACCCGGTCGAGAAAACGCGCAATAGTGGCTACGAAAATTTTTCAAAAAGTGTTAAAACTTTAATTCCGTTTTCGTACTTCCTGCCATCTCGCATGCCTATTAACATTTTTGGTGATGAGGAGAGCATTTTAGATGCCTTAATTAAGAATGAAGCCAAATGGCATAAATCCTGCATTAGACAATTTTTTAGAGCCGAGACTAACTGCGCTTATTAAAAAATTAGATATAGATCCTACATCTGAAAAAGCCGAGGAAACAGCCAAAGGCAGTGGCAATACAAATACGCGTTCTAAGGTAACATTTGCGGTTCCGCAAAATCAGTTATGTTTTTTATGCAAAAAGCCTGAATCAAAAATACAAGCATTACATAGATGTGAAACTAAGCAGATTCACGAAAGAGTATTAGATAGTGCTAAAATTCTGGAGAATTCAGAACTGTTAGCAATACTTAATTCTGGAGATTTAGTGGCACTGGAAGCAAAATGTCATAAAGAGTGCCTCGTTGATTTATATTGCAGCTTACAAAATCGCTATATAGCTAGGAAGAGAAAGATGTATGGGCCTCAGAGGTTTTCATGCCTTTACTGGTTGTGACAGTGTATCTTTGGCGGAAAATGAAAAAAAGGAGCATGGAAAACATGAATGCCATGTGAGTCAGCAACCGACGCATTTATTTTTATGTCTTTCCCGAATGACCACATTCCAAGTCACATTCAAGCACTTCTTGAAGGATTCTCCAAAGTCGATCAGCTTCGAAAGCACCTATTCTGCACTGAAAATAGGCCTCTACACCTAATTTCTCCTAGCTCCGCAGCACTGTTACAACATTGCCTTCGTACTGCATATCAAGCTGGCCAAATTTGGGGCAGATCATTGGATATGTCACGGTGTGACTCACCGGCACCAATTTCTTGGGGTTGGGTGCAGCAGAATGAAGTCTGGGAGCCACTTTGGTCAACACTATCATCTATATGGACAGCATGCAGGGAGCTGGAAATCAGGTTGTGATTCGCAACGTTGCTCATGCCTGCGCGCAGGACACACTTGTACATTACAGTGTAAGTGCAAGGACACATGTGTAAATAAGTGGTAAATAGTCTAACATAAATATTCTAATGATTTATTAACCGATTTACTTCTTGTTAGTGCATATGAAGAAGATTTGCTGGTCTAAGCTCATAGGAATCGAAATCTCCATATTAGACGTACACTTTTAACCACCCTGTACAAATTTATCATATAAATTAACATTGTACTAAAAAAGAGTTGTTTTAATATATTAGGTGCTAAAAATTGTTGATAAGCAACAATTGCGATTTGTTAGTCGACCATTTTGAAAAAAAGGCGCCATTTTGAGTGAAACTCAAAAAATGGCCTTGCCCTCCGGGTCAAAAATCTTATAATGACCTAAAATACGTGTGTGCCAAATTTCATGCTTTTAGACAAATTTGCCGAATGGTTGGATTAACCGCGGCAGCTATAAAGGTGCCTCACTTTCAAACGGGTCACTCTGTATATAATTTTTTATAAAATTTTCAAGTCGGTTTAAAATGCCTTGCATTTTAAAAGCATCTATAGGTAGATTATATATTTATTTTAATATAGAAACTCGTATCACTTATCGTTGATTCTAATTTAGTTGACGCTAAATTAGAACTGACATACACGGTAAGTACGTACGAGTTTAAAACAGATTGAAAACATTAATGATACATTGCAAAGTATTTTTATGAATTCCGGAAATGCATTATCGCGCTGATGGAACATGCTTTCCGAGCGAGAGTGGTTTGAGTTTTCATTTACATAATGGAACAACAACAAATGCATTTTGTATTAACTCCGGAGATTTAATGGTTTTGAGTGGCGCGAGTTAGATGGCAGGGATAGGGGTTGAGGGGGTGTAGTCATTACACAGTCATGACATCTGCAGCCAATTTGAGTAAAGTGGTTTTTGCGTGGCGATCTCTAAGCAACATTGCGATACAATTATCCTTGATGGAGGCCTGTCCTTAAGCACTGAATTAATGAACCTATCGATCCGGATAGCTCTGTTTAATTAAATCTATCGATTCTCTTTTAATTGAGACAATAAAAGGCACAGCAACTATTTCTCCGTGGATGACCTAAGTGAATCGACTAATAATAAGAATAATAATACACTGTGTTCTTGAAAATAGTGCAGTAATAAAACGGATATTATGCTTTTATTTCTTTTGCCAACTGAAGGCAGTTATTGTAATTGTACAAAGTTAAATTAAAAATTTCAGAAACTTCTGAGTTTCAAAAATAATTTGATACTATGTCTCATAAAGTTATATTTAGTAAACTATGTAACGAGCACAACTTTCCCGTCAATCACAGAAACTGTTACAATTTTAAGAAAGCCAATTTTTTACTGTTGTATGAATCAATATCAAACATCGACTGGAGTCTTTTGTCCACTTTTCATGACGTTGAAGATGCTTGTACCTATTTCTATGATAAGTTATACAGTAGCTTTGATCTATATGTTCCAAAGTTTGTCTCGCAACATAAAAGACGATATCCACCTTGGTTCACATTTGAGATAATCAAAAATATTAAACTTAAAGACAAACTCCTAAATAAATTTAAACAGAATAATGACCATATCACTTTTGAGGAATTTAAGCGACTGCAGGCTAAAATAAAATTGGATATTATTATTTCATACAGGAACTATATACGCTCTGCAGAAAATAATATACAGAGTGACCCAAATAAATTTTGGGCGTTCATAAAGAGCAAAAAAGGTTCAACCAATATATCAGACAATATGTTCTATGGCGATAATAAGCTAGATAATCCAAGAGATATTTTGAACTCATTTGCCGATTTTTTCAATAAATCGTTCACGCCCTCACCCGATCTATCCTTGGACGATGAAGAATTGTTACCTAATTCTACGTTACAAATAAATGAATTTGAGTTCAATGATGTTCTGACCGCCTTAAAACAGATTAAACCTAAGATGACGACCGGTCCCGATGCAGTTCCGGCTTTCTTACTTAGGGACTGTGCCTACGTTCTCGCCGCCCCATTATGTATTTTATTTAATTTGTGTTTGAAGACTTGTACCTTTCCTAAAATTTGGAAATATTCTAAAGTGTGTCCAATTTATAAAAAAGGCGACAAACATGACATAACGAACTCTCGTCCAATTTCTATACTATGTAACTTTAGTAAAGCTCTAGAATTTTTATTACATAACAACATCTATCATCATGTCAGCAATAGACTTTCTCCGCATCAGCACGGCTTTATGAGAGGTCGATCTACCACGACTAATTTAATTGTCATCATGCAATTCATTGCAAAATCTATCGACATGCAGGCTCAAACTGATGTTGTTTACACCGACTTCTCCAAGGCATTCGACAGACTTGATCACAACATATTGCTACAAAAGGTTTCACTATTCGGACTTTCCCCATCACTTATAATGCTATTTGTATCATATCTTTCTCACAGGAAACAATACGTAGTATTTCGTGGTTTCAGGTCTGTTGAATACCTTGCAACTTCAGGAGTTCCCCAAGGCTCTGTCCTTGGTCCCCTGCTTTTGAACATTTTCATTAATGACATCGTGTTAGATCTAGATGTAAATTGCCTACTTTATGCGGACGACTTGAAAATATTTGATGTGGTTAGAAGTGTTAAGGATTGTGAAAGAATTCAGAACAATTTGGACAGGATACTAAATTGGTGCGTCTTAAATAAATTACCACTTAATCCACAAAAGTGCAATGTAATGTCATACACATCAAAGACTTCTACGTTAGTATTTAATTATACTCTCGAAGGTACAGCATTGGAGCACCCTAATATTTTTCGCGATCTGGGTGTAATTTTTGATAAAAAACTGTCATTTAGTAAACATATCGGGACGATAGTGTGTCAGGCGTACAAATCCTATGGATTTGTAGCCCGAAATAGCAGAGACTTTGTGGACCTAAACACCATCAAAATACTATATAACTGTTTTGTGAGATCTAAACTTGAATATACTGCGATTGTATGGTATCCTCATTACAATGTACACATCGACAATCTTGAAAACGTTCAGCGTAAATTTCTTAAACTGCTGTCTTTTAAATCGGATGGTATGTACCCACCCTTGGGTCTACCACAAAATGAACTACTTGAGAAACACTCAATGGTAAGTCTCTTAAAACGGCGCGAGTATCACTCACAAACATTTTTACATAAAATTATTCATAACAAAATCGACTGCCGAGACATTGTATCTCAGTTAAACTTTTATGTTCCCAGAATATCCTCCCGTGATAACGCAACATTCTACCTACCCACAGCGTGTACAAACATACTGCAACATTCACCCGTATATACAATGTGTAACAATTGCAATCTACTAGGAAGTCAGTTAGATATATTTTCCTGCAGCCATAATAACATAAGGACCATATACTTAGAAGAAATGTCTTTGTTTTTCTTTCTCTATATGCTTATAATATTATGATTTATGTATTCTTGCCTCAACTACTTATTTTACTGTTTTCCTTTAGTACTCTAAGTTATATCTAATACTTATCATACCCTCCTGTTCTGTAATTGGGTATCTTACCTGTAGAACAGTGTAACTTAAATAAATAAATAAATAAAAAAATGAATGATTTCGGTTTTCATGAAAATCTAATTGACATTATGTCAAGTTATTTACAGAATCGAAAACAAAGAGTATTTATGAAAGAATATGTATCAAAATCTTTTATAGCTATATCTGGTGTTCCTCAAAGATCTAACCTTGGGCCACTGCTATTTCTAGTATTCATTAATAGCATAACAAAGTTAGTTAAATCATCTAACGGCTTATTATTTGCGGATGGTCTAAAAATATTTATTAAAGCTGATGAACAAGCTGACTGTCTAAAATTACAAAACGATTTAAATAGTGCGACGACTGCGATGCTCTATATATAGGTCAGAGTGGTCGAAGCTTAGACGTATGGGTAAATGAACACAAAAAGTCTATTTTAGAGAATAAAAAATCAACTGGTTTCGCAGAATATTGTATAGATAAAAACCATTTTTTCAACGGTGGTGGTATTAAACTTTTGCACAATGTCAATAAGGCAAATAGGTTAGACATGCTGGCACAAAATGGCGTATCACCTATGTTTTTACAACCCCTTCGGCATGGGTATCAAAGGAAAGTTTCTGATAAGTTGAATACAATAAACTCTGTAAAGTTATTCTAAATCCATTATGGCAGCCGATAAAAATAAAATTTCTTTACAACCTCCTTAATATGGGTATCATATGAAAGTGGTTTGATAAGAGTAAACGAAATGATGACGTTTGAATAAAAATAATGAGGCAAGCGGGAAACAAAAAAGTAAAAAATAAATAAATAAAAATCTTTTTTGAAACGATGTTTTTATTATACTGAATTGCACTAAAAAGTAGAGAATACTTTTTGTACAGTGATTAAATTACAAAATGATGATGGAAAGAAAACCATTGGGCGCTCTTAAGTATTGCTGTTGCTGTTTTATTACAACATACTATTCATATCGTTTTTCACAATGCTGATTGTTGATAAAGGTAATATATTGTATTGTATTTTTCATCATTTTGTAATTAAATCGCCGAATGAAAATTATTTTCTACTTTTTAGTGCAATTCAGTTTTAAAAGAAAACCATTATTAATTTTTTTTTAACAAATGCTTCAATATATTTTTCAACAATACAAGTTTCATAATCAGCTGTACTTTGTACTAACAATTTCACGCAATTTAAATAAATAAAGTATCCTAATTTTATTCAAGTTTCAAAGAAAAATATTTCATATCGTTAGCATAGGAATGCCAAAGAAGCGTCTACTAAATTTTCCTTTCAGTATAACCTGATCCCGAAACAAGAGAGAAGGGACACCCCTTAATACGAAACCACTTACCACTTACGTGACAACAGTTATGGCTCGCCTTATTAAATGTTATAATGTATAATGATACGTTGTCGAGGTGGTTTCTGGAACGTAAAATACGTTGAATTAATTTCGTATTATGTTTGTTGACCGCTGTTTATTAACCACATACCGAGCACCTACTCAAATAGCAGGATCACAATCGTGTAGACATTGCAGAATATAATAGCCTGAGATATGTTGAAATTAATATCGCATCAAGGTGTATGTTACCACGAAGACTGGGGGATTAGTTAACGTAAGAACATATATTGCAACGGCCGTCTTTATGCTGCATTGTCAAAACTTATCGCAGCTTCTCTAAGACATTTTACTGATAGGAAATAAAAATGAGAAATAGGGAATCAATGAAGAACACAACATTTTTTGTATGGAAAATGACCCTCGGTCAAATTCGTTGGGATTGAAGTATGTTGTTCTCCTTGACATCCCGAATAAAAGTCTCAATGGACTCAAGCCTCTAAAATGAACAGTTTTGCAGAACAGTTCTGTACTTTAATAAACTGAGTTTTGAATGAAACGATTTGGGCTCTATAGGGCCTCAAGTTAGATGTGTGCCACATGGGTTCGAATCGCTCAACATGGATTTAGGCATAAAAAATCGACAATATCAGCCTTACTAAATATCTTGGATATACTATTTAGACAACTGGACAAAAGTGACAAGATAGTGGCTGTCTTTGTAAATTTATCAAAAGCCTTTGACTGCGTAGACCATGAAGTTCTGCTGAAAAAAATGGATCTCTGTGGCCTGCGTGGTAAATGTAATGATTTACTAAGATGGTATCTAATCAATCGAAAGCAATTTGTTAACTTTCTTAGTCAAAATTCGCATGGGCTTGCAATAGACGCTGGGGTTCCTCAGGAAAGTGCCTTGGGCCCATTGTTATTTTTTTTTATATAGTAACGATATATCTCATTGTGAGTTTGCGGACTGTATGACGCTGGTTGCATACAATAAAGTTCAGGATGATTTAAACCAACAGCTAAATAGCAACATAACATTAATATATACGTCGATACCTTTATTAAATTATCTTGTAGTATTCAGTTAAATATAAACCAAGAAAAAACACATATACTACAGTTTCATCTACTTACTGCCAGTTATACGAGTAGCCCCTTAATTAGTTTAAATGGAAAATATATTGAGCAAAATACAAGTTTTAAACTACTTGGAATACACAAAGACCTGGCGAGATCGTGTAAATTATATATGCAAGCAATTTGCAAGAACTTGTTTTGCATTGAAAAGACTTTCTACCATTGCACATAAAAATGTCACAAAGATCTTTGATTATTCTAATTTCGAATGTGTTGCGAGATATGGAATGATCGTATATGGACGATCATCGGACGTAAATAGAGTTTTTCTAATGCAAAGAAAGAGCCATTTGATGTATGTTTGGGTTGAGGTATCGAGAGGCATGTAAACAAATTTTTATTAGAGAACAAATACTCACTTTTTCTTGCATCTATATATTTGAAATTCTAAAATTTGTGAAACAAAATATATCCAGTTTCAACCTACAAAATAAGTATCACAATTATAATAGGTACCAGACATTGTCAAAATTTGCAATATGATATATGCTTTTTTTTTCTTCTTCAATTCTTTGGGCCACATGCATGTTTTCTTTTTAAGCGGTGCTCGGGAATCTACAAAATAAATTAACCAGTATGTTACTGGTAAATAATCTCTACGCCTGTGACTTTTACGTCAAAGGATCAGTTAGATGTTTCTTTTTTAAATAAACAACACAAATAAGTATAAAAAATTGAAATTAAATCTTCAAGGCTTTTTTGAAAAATCGTTTTTGCTTTGTATGATAAATACACAGCTCTAAGAATGTTTGTTATATTCAATATCCATAGATACTTACTATTTACATAGAACTGTTGATAAAGTTAAGAGTTTTTTTTAGTTTTTATACAATGTTAAGTTTGTGAAGTTCTTCTTTTAACATTGGCAACCAAGTTGTACAGACATCTACGGAACAATTCGACACGCATCTATCCTCATTCAATAATATTATCGCGGATTCTTTATTTTTTCTATTTTTGCTATCTGCCTCCTTTGTTAAAATTTTTGCCTAGTCCCAGTTTATTCTATGTCCGTTCTCCCAAGCGTGTTCACAGATCTTGCACCTCTGAATTTCATTTTTTCTGATATGATATTGATGACTCACCCACGTATTGTTTCTTGCACTCACACGGAATACTATAAATGCAGTTTTTGAATTTTGCTAGTGGTTCTTCGGTTTCGTCTTTGTCAGAATAGATGTTAAAGTGTTGTAGGTTTGAAATGCTGTCCTAACATCAAATCTATCACCGATGCGGCGCAACTTTTCCGATAATCCGCATACATAAGGAATTAACGCTGTGTAACGTTTTTCAGGTCTTTGTCGCACCGTTATTTTCAATATTTGTGAAGGTTTTATCGACAAAACCCCCAGGGTATTGGTTATTTATAAGAACTTCCTTTATAAACCGCTTCTCATTGTTTAGTATTTCATCATTAGAAGAAATGATTTTGGCCCTATCATACAAACGTTTTACAACACACCTCTTAACGTATTGAAATATATTCTTTATAGGATTTTGCAAACAGCAGAAAAAATAACTATCTATAACTAAAAGAAAAACTCTGTGTAAAAATATTAATGAAATCTTTGCATTCTTTCGATAACCTCAATTCTGGTTATGCTAGCAAATTAAAATCCTAAAAAGAATTTGTCTAATTTCTTATTGGGCATAACCCCCTACGATCATGAAGATTCAGTTAAAAATGAGAACAAGGGCCTAAATAAAATTTATTTATCTACCTTGCCTTGACAAATGTTTCAGACAAGGGGTATATAGGGGTAAATAGAGGGCTATTTACCCCTATATACCCCGAACCCCTCACCGGATAAGTTCAAAAAACAGTCCAGTTTCAGATCTCATTATAGTACATACGTGTATAGAATTTCAAGTCAATATCTTAAACCCTTCCAGAGATACTGTGCGCACAAAAGAAGTTACAGACCGACAGACAGAAATTTCTTTTTCGCTCAAATTTAAAATCTCGACCTTTAATGACATTCTAAGCCTATTTCAAGAAAAAAAATTTAGAATTTTTTTTTTTACGATTACTATACTTCCAATCCACTACGTGGACGTGGAAGTAATATCATTATACTCCATAAATGTTTCAATAAGGAACACACGGGATAACATAGACGTATAAACTAATGATTCAAATTATCCGCGAGTGAAGAGTATATTCCATATAAGTATTGATGTTGAGAGTAGTGATAGTGGTTCTTATTTGATTGTCCTTAAAAACAGCAAAGAACAAGCAATACACATACAGATAAAATTTGATTTTTATATCAAAATATTCAGAAACTTCTTAAGAACAAAATTTGTAAACAAAAAGTGCATTTTAACATTTTAACAACACATAATAAACGAAAATCATAAAAATTCGTGATTTGAATAATTCTACAAATAAGGAATAAAAAACTGCAATTATCTTATCAAGAAGTGTGTGTCCTTTATTTTTTTTCTTTTATCAAGCAAGCATAAAACCTCTCAAACCAACTAATATACAGAACGGACTTCACAAATGGATACTAAATTTAAATGTTGCAAAAAAGAATTTAATAATTATTGTTGTGTTACTTGCAATAACATCTTTCACAAAAGTTGTTGGAACAGGAAAAGTCACCTCACTGTATTAGAAGGACATAAAATATACTGTTCAAAAATATGTGCCGAAAAAAAGATTGACGAAGAGAAATTCATTGTTGAGCTCCACTTAGAAATAAACAGGCTAACTAAAGACAACGAAGAAAAAGATATGTATATAACTAGAATGAAAAGAAGAACACAGGATTTTGAAAATGATGTAGCTGAAACTGAACAGAATTATGTGACCGAAAATAATCAGCAAAAAACACTCATTAATAGTTTAACAAAAAAACTTGAGCAATTGGTTCAAAACAATAAAGATCTTGAAGCCACTATCTACAATGATAATATAAAATTAGAAATATATGAAAGAGATATAAAAAAGTTGTACAATGCTAATGAAAAAATTGGTGATGAAATAAAAAAATTAACCATTGAAAATAGACGTATTCAAATAGAATTAAATAATGTTAAGGAAGATACAAACGCAATCAGAGACAGAGGCGCAGGTGAAGACAGAGCAGATAGGAGTTCATCAAGTGATAAAAGTGCTGGAAATCCTGGAAACAATCCTGAATCTAAGAATATTGACAATAATATTGGATCTAACAAAATATTGATATTATGTGACGAATATGGTAGTAACTTGAATGTGTTATTAAACCGGATGTTAAATAAAGATCTATTTAAAATTGAGACAATTAAAAAGCCTGGTGCTAGCTTTGATGGTGTTATAGAAAATATTGAGGCTCTGGCAAGAAGTTATTTAGTAGCTGATTACATTATCATAGTGGCGGGAACTAATGATTTTGCAAATGATAGATATCCCTTATTTAGAAATATACATAGCAAAATAAAAAACTGCACGCAGACAAACCTAATTTTTACAACTGTACCATTTAGTTCCGATAGGAAAAAGAACAGATATGTTGATAAATTTAATAACAAATTAAACGAATACTTGTTTAGATTAAATAAATGTGCCCAAGGGAACATAAGCCTAGTGGATATTAATAGTAAATTTGGTGCCTCATTAAATAAAAAGAAAATAGTAAATAAGTTAGCGTATTTGATTAGGAAGCCAAATAATAATAACAAAACACTTATATTCGTGAGTGCTGATAAAATAGTGGACATGGCAGACTGTGATAAAACTATTGGTATGGATATTCCAGACCAAGAAAATATAGAATTAGAGGTCATCGTAGAAGAAAAGTCTATGGCAGAGGAAATTCGGGAAACTGAACGGCATTTTTTAGAAATAAGGACAGTCCACAATGTAAGCATAGTGTAACCAATAACATAAACATTAGTAATGATAAAAATCTACTCGAAGCCAAAGGGAAACACCCCATTACGTCCTATCGTCAGAATATTCAGTCAGTTTCACTTAATTTAAAAGACCAAGAATCCAACAATAATATAAACAAAATAGCATTATTAAATATTAATATTCAGTCATTGGCAAACAAAACCAATCTTCTGAACACATGTTTAATAAACAATGACAATATAAATATAGTATCTATGACCGAACATTGGCTCAGAGATTTTCAAATAGATAAGATTAATATACCAAATTTCTATGTTGGAACTTCGTTTTCTAGAAAACTGTATATACATGGAGGCGTTATGATCCTCTTAAAAAACTGCATCAAATCCACTGAAATTATTGAAATAAAAGCTCTATCAGTCGAAAAGCATATCGAAATTGTTGGATTAAGGACAAAATATGGCATTATATTATCAGTATACAGGTCACCTCTGGGTGATTTAAAAATTTTCTGTGACAAACTAAACTGTGCGCTAAGCTATATTATGAAAAGATATAAGGGAGAACAAATATTCCTGTCTGGAGATTATAATGTCAATTTCTTGGTAGAATCAAATGCAAGAGAAGATCTTGAAAATTTATTATCATCGTTCAACCTCCACAAGATTTTTACAGAGCCGTCAAGGATCACAAATACTTCCCAAAGTTGTATTGATAACATTTTCATCAACAGAGATATCAAACACTATAAAGCAAATACTATAAATTTTCATGTATCAGACCACTTGGGACAGCTCGTCGAAATTTCACATGAAGTCGGTAATCTTAAAAAACGGAAACACATTAGATATAGAGAAATAAATGACTGCAATATATACAAATTAAAATCCAAAATGGCTGCCATAGATTGGAAAACACTATTAGAAGATAAGAATGCTTCTCAAGCATACCAATATTACCATAACATCTTCATAAAATTCTTTGAAATGATCATGCCTGAAAGGAACAAAGTAGTCATAGAAAAAAACAAAAAGAGTAACAAATGGTACACAGAAGAGCTGAAACAAATGAAAAATCAATTAGATGCCTTATATACAATATATAATGTAAGAAAAGATCAAAACTCCTGGATAGCATATAAAAACTTCAAGGGGGCATACATAAAAAGACTCAGTGAACAAAAAAAGACAGCAAATGACAATTATATAGCTGATTCTGAGAACAAATCGAGGGCAATTTGGACAGTAATCAAGTCAGAAACTAGAAAAAATCAAAACTGTGATAACAATCAGGTGCAATCGACTTTAACAGCTGAAGAAATAAGTACCTTCTTCGCAAATATAGGATTAAATGTTGCTACCCAGTCACAACCATCTGAACAACCTGATGAATTACTGAGAAACAGCATAATAGACAACTCTAGGTCCATATATCTGGGAAAAGTAGATGAAAATGAGATAGAGGATGTTATAAGGAACATAAAGAGTAAAAAAACGGAGGATACATATGGGATGTCAACTTATATCCTAAAGAAAATTGGAGATGCTCTGGTGGTGCCGATCACTATAATAATAAACAAATGTATTCAAGAGGGTATATTTCCCGATGATCTAAAACAGGCAAAAATTATTCCCATATATAAGAAAGGAGATATAAACGATATCAATAATTACAGGCCCATCTCAATTCTCCCAGTAATTTCAAAAATATTTGAAATTATTTTGAAGAAGCGGTTGATAACATTTTTCGAAAAATACAAAATATTACATAGCGCTCAACACGGGTACCGCAAGGGAAAATCAACCACTACAGCTTTAATAGAAGCAGTAGAAAAAATAACGGAGGCTCTTGACAGACAGGAAGAAACAGAAATAATCTGTTGTGATTTGAGTAAAGCTTTCGACACAGTTAACCATAAAGTTTTACTTGACAAATTAGACTATTATGGTGTGAGAGGAATTCCACTTAAACTGTTCACGTCATATCTGACCAATCGACATCAGACAATATGGTGGAATAATAAAAAATCAGAACCATTTTTAATAACCAAAGGTGTACCACAAGGCTCGGTGTTAGGGCCGATATTATTTATAATATATATCAACGACCTACTATTTAATGTCAATAGCTATGGGGCTTGTTTATATGCAGACGATACAACTTTTATATCTAAAGGAAAAAATAAAATTGAGTTAACAACACAATCTCAAAATGTACTACATGAAGCAAATACGTGGTTCACCGCGAACTATTTAACATTAAATAGAGGAAAAACCCAAAACATCATCTTATCCACAAAAAGGGAAGCTGAGAAAACATCTTTAAATTTCTTGGGTTTAACTTTAGACAGTAAACTGAATTGGAAAGGCCATATTGATGAGCTCTGCAAAAAACTAGCTTCAGCTATTTACAGTATTAGAATATTAAAAAATGTGTCCACCTATCAAACGGCAAAAGTAGCCTATTATTCAAATTTCCACAGCATCGCAACATATGGAATACTCCTATGGGGAACAGCACCTGATGCCCAGAAAATCTTCATCCTACAAAAGAAGGCAATTAGAACTTTATGTGGCATGACATACAGAGAGAGCTGCAGAGATGCCTTCAAAGAACATGGTATACTTACTATTCCAGGACTGTACATACTCAATTGCCTTAAATATGTACATTCACATAAAGAGAAATTTACGCATAATTTTGAGAATCATCAGTATAACACCAGAAATAGAAAACAATTACAGATTCCACATCATCGATTGAATATATCACAGCAGGGAGTGGACTACTGGGGGTCAAAATTATATAATAAAATCCCGCTCGAAATAAGAAATAAAAACTTTAATGTGTTCTCCAGCAGGGTGAAACAACTACTGACCACAGAAGTGTTCTACTCTATTAATGAGTTTTTAGAACATTGACAATAGAAGTTCGTATCAATATTGGTTTGTCTTTTATTTTGTTTGTTGTATACATGGATATACATGTGCATATTTATATCTGTTTTGTGTTTTTTTTTTCTTTTTGTGATAAAATACAGTAAGCAGCATCGTTATTTCGTTACTGTTATCTCATTTTATAATTATTTGATATTACTCTAAATTATAATCTGACGTTTCCTGTAATACTCTTTAGGGAATAGAGCATTATTTTGTATATTTTATGTTTTACATTAATTGTAATCTGCAAAGTAATTATAAATTTGTATTTTTTTGTTTCCTTTTCATGTAATTAACAATGTTTTATTGACGAGTGTACACAACTGTAATTGTCTTACACGAAATAAAATATACTATACTATACTATACTATACTATTAGTATTTGTCTACAAGAATTAAATCTGCACAAGTCATATTTATAAACAACGTTCCTTTATAATGTATCTTTGGTAATACTTTTTGTCACACTAATTAGCGACTAATGAATTAAATTTCGCATTCACAACCCTACAACGTTAAGTTAAATGTATTTTTTGTCGGTTGAATCTGTTTTCGTCGAGCCTTGCCCGTAGCCATCTTAGGTGCTCTCGTCTCACTTCTACTCAAGGCAATTCCTAATCCTGCAATTAATCACATTCTCCTGAGCCCTGACATTTCATTAGCCTTTCTTTCTCTACGCAATTTAATTAACATTCGAGACTTTAAATTTTTAATAATCAAATTAAAATTTCAAACAAAGATTAAGACTGCTTTAGTCCGTCTTGGTTTACAACACAACTTTTTATATGGTGCAGAATTTTAATTAATGTTTTCTAATGAAAAATAAATTTTTAATTAGTATGCGGCTCTAATTAAAATAGTTTTTTATCTTGGAACTGTTGTATATTAATTATTTATGTGAATTACGGGCCTCGCTTACAGCAGTGCTTCTTTAAAATATACAATTAGTTGCATTAATTTTAATTTTAATGCGGTACTGCAGCAAATAATCTATCATCAAGTTCTACGTTATTAGATTATTTTACATAAACTCTCATTGAGGATTCAGTTTGTAAAGTGTTGAAAACGATAGCATACGGCGACTTGTAACAAATATATTACATATTGTCTAAATGTTATTTGTGGCATTATCTTAATTTTTTTTCCTTCTTCAATTCTTTGGGACTTCCTGCCACATGTATGTTTTCTTTCTAAGCGGTGCTAAGGGAATCTACAAAATATATCACAATTAACCAGTATGTTAATAAGGATAATTGCGTGTCCAATGTTAAAAGAAGAACTTCACAAACTTAACATTGTATAGAAACTAAAAAACTGTTAACTATATCAACAGTTCTATGTAAATAGTAAGTATCTATGGATATTGAATATAACAAACATTCTTAGAGCTGTGTATTTGTCATACACAGCAAAAAAGATTTTTCAAAAAAAGCCTTGAAAAAGGAAACAGATTAGATTTCCGAAACGTCGGCGAAATATTTAATTTCAAGTTTTTATACTTATTTGTGTTGTTTATTTATAAAAACCAACCTTTAACTGATCCTTTGACGTAAACGTCACAGGCGTAGAGGTTTTTTACCAGTAACATACTGGTTAATTGTGATATATTTTGTAGATTCCCCTAGCAGCGCTTAGAAAGAAAACATACATGTGGCAGGAAGTCCCAAAGAATTGAAGAAGGAAAAAAAATATATTACACTCTTCGCAAATAATATAACGAAGAGAGAATATATTTTTATAGTTCGCTACATACAGGATGTTTCAAAGTTAAAGGTACGTACGTTACTTGTGGATAGAGTGCACTTTGACGGTTCTAAATTACTAGGCATTAATGCATCCATCGTCTTTCCTTACTGAGATACAGGATGTTTTACTGATTTTAACCAAATATTTCTTTGATCATAACTATTGAACCACCCTGTATAATCGGTTCAAACTTAGAACATATGTTTCACTTATTTTTCTTCATAGAAATAGGTTTAGATATAGAACGTCATGAAACGTGGAAATTTTAAAATTGAGCGAAAAGAAATTTCACATCTTTCTACTGGTAAAAAATTTTCACAAAATAATTTTCAAAAAATTTTTCCATTTGAATTTTTACTTCCCTCGCATACCGAAGGGAAGTATTGTATTCGAGAAAAAATCACCCTCCGAGATTTTTTCGGATTCTGACGTTTCAGAACACGTAGATTACGAAAATATAGGTTTTTCAATTCCGTCAGTCTGTCTGTCTGTCTGTTGGTGCATTTACTAAAAAACTACTTGAAGGATAGCAGTCAAATTTGGTAGATAGTTGACGCTACTGTCAGCGAAGACATGGTAGAAATTTCACTGGAAAATATACAGGGTGGACCGTCTAAACGGAATAAATAGTGAAAAAAATTTTTTTTTGCTCAAATTTAAAATTTCCACGTTTCATAACGCGCTAAACCTATTTCAGAAAAAAAAAATTTTTGAAAATTTTTTTCACCATTTTTGAAAAAATTTTTACTACTAAAATATGAGAATTTTTTTCTTTCTTCAAATTTAAAATTTTCACGTTTCATGGCATTCTAAACGTATTTAAAAAAAAAAAAAAATTCAAAATTTTTTTACCATTTTTGAAAAATTTTTTACCACCAAAATACTTAGGTGGAATTTTTTTTTGTTCAAATTTAAAATTTCCACGTTTCCATGGCATTCTAAACGTATTAAAACAAAGTTAAACATTTTTCCGAAAAATTTTCTTGAAAAAATTTATGTATTTATCACTAAGTAGGTACTTACTATAGAATAGAAGAAAATATTTTGTTTGCTCAAATTTAAAATGTCCACTCTTCATGACATTCCAAACCTATTTCGGAAGAAAAAAAATTGTAACATTTTTTTACCATTTTGGAAAAAAATTACCACTAGAATAGACGGAAAATTTTTTTTGCTCAAATTTAAAATATACACGTTTCATAACATTCTAAACCTATTTCAGAAGAAAAAACTTTGAAAATATTTTAACCAAGATTTTGGAAAAATTTCAAAAAAATTATTTTTTTTTCTTTGTTCAAATTTCAAATTTCAACGTTTCCATAGCATTCTAAACCTATGCAAACAAATAAAAATTGATAAAATCTGTTTCACTACTTACTATAGAATAGATGATTTTTTTTTACCACTTTGGAAAAAAAATTACCATTAGAATAGATGGAAAAATTTGTTTTTGCTGAAATTTAAAATTTTCACGTTTCATGACATTCTAAACCTATTTCAGAAAAAAAAATTTGAAAATTTTTTTCACACATTTTTGAAAAATTTTTAACCACTGAAACAGATTTTTTTTTTCTTTGCTCAAATTTAAAATTTCCATGTTTCATGACATTCTGAACCTATTGCAGAAGAAAAAGGAGTGAACATTTTTAACCAACAGTTTTGAAAAATTTCAAAAAAAAAATTAAATTTTTAACCACCACTATACTTTCACTTCACTGCGTGAATCGAACTGTCTAATGGCAATACTATTTGACATATGCTATTATACTTTTAATGAAAAATATACAGGGTGGTCATCCCAAGAAATAATTTATGGGAGACCTGTTATTTAATATTGAACTTTTGCTGCTGGATGAGCACTATTTTTTTCACCAAAAGTTATCAGGATTTCTTTGTAATAATTACAATAACTATATTTCCATTATTATTCTCAATGTCATTTCGTATTTAATATTTTTTTAATGATCGCCATGCACAAATAACGAGGGAAGTTCTGTGCAAATACCTTTACCGATTTTTTTTTCTGAAATAGGTTTAGAATGTGATGAAACGTGGAAATTTAAAATTTGAAGAAAAGTGTTTTCCGTCATATATTCTATAGTAAAAAAAGTGTAGAAAAATTTTTCTGACAAAATTTTAAATTTTTGTTTTTGAATTTTTTTTTTGAAATGGATTTAAGGTGGCCATTCCCTAGAAAGAGACATCCGATAGGGAAATATTTATTATTTTTGCCCATAACTTTTTTTTCTTAGTACGTATATTTTTAAAAAATACAAGAGTACCTAAATAGAACTATAACAAGACTATTACTATGAATTTTCACTCAATAATTTCAGTGGTTTGCAAAATAGCTCGATTTAAAAGTACGAAATAGGAATATTAACACAATTTTTAAATTTAAATCGAGCTATTTTGCAAACCACTAAAATTATTGAGTGAAAATTCATAGTAATAGTCTTGTTATGGTTCTACTTAGGTACTCTTACAGTTTTTTTAAATATACGTACTAAGAAAAAAAAGTTATAGCTAAAAATAGTAAATATCTTCCTATCGGATGTCTCTTTCTAGGGAATGGCCACCTTAAAATATTATGAAACGTATAAATTTTAAATTTGAGCAGAAAAAAATGCCATCTTTCTAAAAAAATGTTCAATTTTGGAAAAAAATTTTTTTTCTTAAATAAGAATGTCATGAAACGAAACATTTTAAATTTGAAGAAAATAAATTTTTTTCACCTTTTATTCTAGGTATTAGTAATAAGAAAAAATTTCAAAAAATGTTTCAATTTTAATTTTTTTTTCTGAAGTGGGTTTAGAATGTCATGATACGTGCAAATTTTAAATTTGAGCAAAAAAAACTTTCCCATCTACTGATAAAAAAATTTTTCAGTTTTGAAATTTTTTTTTCTGAAATATGTTTAGAATGTCATGAAACGTGGAAATTTTAAATTTGAGCAAAAAAAATGTTTTCATTATTTATTCGATTTACACGGTCCACCCTGTATATTTTCCAGAGAACGTTTAACCATTTCTTCGCCGAATGTAGCGTCAGCTATCTACCGAATTTGACTGTTCTCCGTCAAGTAGTTTTTTAGTTAATGCACCAACAGACAGACACACAGACAGACAGACTGACGGAATTGAAAAACCTATATTTTCGTAATCTACGTGATCTGAAACGATACGGTATGCGAGGTAAGTAAAAAGGTATTATGAAGTTTTCAGTAAAGTGTGTTAGTATTTATTTTTTGTTATATTTTTGATCCCACGGATTTTGAAGGTGGTATCCTAGGGGTGAAAACACGTGACAGTATGTGTGTGTGCGCGGGACTATTCATTTATAATTTTATTATGTGAACGATGCTAAGCTTATGACGTTATATACAATTTATATTTGAAATATATACATCATTTTAATTACGCTTATTTAATTAATAGTCACCATTTCCATGTATATCTAAAACAGACTAACTATCTAACGCTCGAGTATACATTCTATAGATAAAGTCTTATGCTTACGTAATTATTCTTACAGCTGGTAATTAAATGCGGTGTTATTAGCACTATTCGCCATATTATATGTGCCCTGGTGCACTCGGCGGCGAATAATTGAATTGAGAGTGCAGTGTTGATAGGGCCGTTGTTGCACTGCTATGTCCGCAGCTAATGCACCCGGATTTACGAGTTTCAATATTAAGACGAATTATGGGATTTTCGAAATTAAGCCGTATAAATTCTGAAATCCTTACAAAGTGTCGTTTCCTTATTGCGGCGCGTTCGCAATTATAATAGTTTTAATTAAGCGACATATTTTATGCTGCATTGTCTAGCAGAAGCGGAAAAATCCGGCTGGAAATTATTGAGAAACACAGTTTATGACGTAAATAAATTGGATAGTATAAGAATCTATGAACGATAAAACTTGCATAAAATTTCATAGTTGTAAGAATGTGCAGATCACAGCAAATCAGAAAAATTCAAAGTTGTATAAACTGTCATTTAAAATGTTAGTTAAAATTTCATAGTTGTAAGAATGTGCAGATCACAGCAAATCAGAAGAATTCAAAGTTGTATAAACTGTCATTTAAAATGTTAGTGCTTGAATCATATGAAGAACAATACCAGTAATAACTAACATAAATACATTTAATTTAATGGTTACAATAATAGCCTATGTTCATGTCGCAGCAATAAACATTATACTCCAGGAAAATTTGGAAAAAATGGGCGGACTTTTTACTTCCCTCGCATACCGAAGGGAAGTATTGTATTCGAGAAAAAATCACCCTCCGAGATTTTTTCGGATTCTGACGTTTCAGAACACGTAGATTCCGAAAATATAGGTTTTTCAATTTCGTCAGTCTGTCTGTCTGTCTGTCTGTCTGTCTGTCTGTTGGTGCATTTACTAAAAAACTACTTGACGGAGAGCAGTCAAATTTGGTAGGTAGTTAACCCAACTGTCAGCGAAGAACTGGTAGAATTTTCACTGCAAAATATACAGGGTGGACCATCTAAACGGAAGAAATAGTAAAAACATTTTTTTTTTGCTCAAATTTAAAATTTCCACGTTTCATGACGTGCAAAACCTATTTCAGAAAAAAAAATTTTTGAAAAAATTTTTATCACTAAAATATGGGAAGAAAAAATTTTTTTTCTTCAAATTTAAAATTTTCACGTTTCGTGGCATTCTAAACGTACTTCAAAAAAATTTTTTTTTTGAAAATTTTTTTACCATTTTTGAAAAAAATTTTACCACTAAAATATAGGAAGAAACATTTTTTTTCTTCAAATTTAAAATTTTCACGTTTCGTGGCATTCTAAACGTATTTCAAAAAAAAATTTTTTTTGAAAGACTGAAAATTTTTAACCAACAGTTTAGAAAAATTTCAAAAAAAAATTGAAATTTTTAACCACCACTATACTTCCACTTCACTGAGTGAAAGTAGAACTGAAAATGTGTCTAATGGCAATAATATTTGGCATATGCTATTATACTTATTGGAAAATATACAGGGTGGTCATGCCAAGAAATTATTCATGGTAGACCTGTTATTTAGTATTGAACTTTTGCTGTTGGATGAGCACTATTTTTTTGACCAAAAGTTATCAGGACTTCTTTGTAATAATTACAATAACTATATTTCCATTATTATTCTTCTTCTTCAATGTCATTTCATATTTAATAATTTTTTAGTGACCGCCATGCACAAATAACGAGGGAAGTTCTGTGTAAATACCTTTACCGATTTTTTATTCTGAGATTTTATTTCTCTGGAAAAGTGTAGGCTTTGAGGTTAGAAAACATATGTTATACACGCAACCACCAGCAACATACAGCGTTTTGGGATATAGATATATTTACACGATTTTTCGCGTTTTTAGACACAGAACTACCAATATCTCAAAGGAGATGCATTTTTCGAAAAAAGTTTCAAATAAAAGTTGTTCTGAATTAAATTTACTACAAAATTGCTTCTTTGAAAAAATTGGGAAAATCAAAATTTTTCATAAAAACAATTTTCTAGGAAATTTAATTTTGAACAACTTTTATTTGAAACCTTTATCGAAAAATATGTCACCTTTGAGAGATTTTTTTGGTCAAAAGACGCGAAAAAAATCTTGTAAATATATCTATATTTCAAAACGCTGTTTGTTGCTGGTGATTGCGTGAGTGACATACCGAGTTTGACAGGGACATGGTATACCTCCCCCCTTTCTAATAATTCATTGAAATTTAGGATATACTACACACATAATAAGCGGCACTTTTTGACATACAATTGATTTTTTTTACTTTCGGTTTTGCCGGAAGTGACACTAACTTTCGATTTTTAAAAGGAACACCCCATATATTATCGCATATTTGAATTCTGCATAATTTTCTGAATCCAACGATGTGACATTTTAAACATCAATTTTTTTTATAATACAATTTTTAGTTTTCCATTTAAATGTGCCATGACGGTTTAGATTTATTCTAAACGACCCGTGGAATGCTACAAGAATCGAAATCCCATTAAAAACACTAAGTTACGTGATTTATGAGCAAATAAAATGCACCAAAATTGTTTATGGGACAAAACTGAATTTTTTCAAATGGAACCATATCGGTAACGTGGTACCATTTATTAGTACTATTATTAAGGAATTTATTCACATGTAATAAAATGTGCGATAAATACAAAATTACAGCTTAAAGAAAATAGGGAAATACAATTTTGTTCTAATTAAATGTTACGTAACTAAGGTGGCATTAAAAACAATGAAATATTTAGCTTGTCAAACATTTGTTGGCTTAACGGTGTTTTTATTGTGTCTTTAAAAAGTGTTTAAAATTCTTCTTGTGTTCAAAATGCCGCAAATTTATACAAGAGATGAACGAGTGGACATGTTAATTATTTATGGAGAAAGTAAAAAATATGCAACATCAGCTATGGACCTTTGTGGCCGATGATATCCTGATAGACAATGTCCAGCGAAAAATTACTTTAATCGTGTTGAAAACCAAAGAGAGCCCAACAATGAACCCGAAGAAGACTTCATTATTGACGAAGGAACGGAAATTAATGTTTTGGCTCAAATAGAAGTTGATAAGATTGTTTGTTTAAGGCAAGTTGGGTTTGAATTGAACATCCGTCACCAAACAGTAAGCCGAATTTTGCACAAATACCACTATAAATCTTTTAAATACTAATTTCACCAGCATTTGTACAATAGTGATTACGAACGTAGGATAGAATATTGCAATTAGATTTTGTATAATAACGTGCAGCCAAACAATCATTTTTTGGGACTAATTTTATTTTCGAACGAGTCAAGGTTTACCAATTTGGGATTATTTACCTGACAAAATACAAAATATTGGTCACAAGAAAATCAAAATTTATTGCGGGAGGGTAACTTTCAAGTGTGGTTCGGTTTTAATGTTTGGCTTTGTAATAATCGGTAGTAGAATAAGAATAATATTTGAAGGACCTCTGACTGGTGCCAGATACTTGAGATTCCTGGAAAATGAGATTGAGGACATTTTAGATGAGTTACCTTTAGATTTAGGACAGGGAATGTGTTTCCAACAAGATGGCGCTCATCCTCGTAATTCAAAGATAGTAATTGATTACCGTCAACGGAGTTTCGGAGAAAACGTAATTTCAACAAATGGTCCTGTGAGATGGCCTCCAAGGTCACCTGATTTAACGCCCCCTGATTTCTTTGTTTGGGGTCATTTAAAAAATATTGTCTATGCAACCGCAGTTACAACCCGTGAAGACCTGGAACTACGAGTAAGACGAACAATTAATAGCATAACTACCCAACAATTGGCGACCGTTCTTCGAGAAACAGCTATTCGAGTTCAGAAGTGCATTGACGTTAATGGACAGCATTTTGAACAACTGTTGTAATGTGTTGTGTTAGTTTTTTGTATTCCAAAACCACCTTATGTGAAACAAGGTAAATAGATGAAACTTGTATTTTCTTATTTTTTTGTGCTCATAAATCACGAGATTTAGTGTTTTTAACGGGATTTTGATTTTTGTAGCATTACACGGGTCATTTAGTATACATTGGAACCCCCATGGCACACTTAAGGACAGGATCGAAATGTCAAAAACTCGTAAGCTAGTACTTATGTTAATCCTAGATGGCACAGTGTGTATCTTATCTTATTTTATTGGCAAGTTTCAATATTTGTCGGAATGTTGTCCGCATTGCCACATGTACAAAAATTTCTTTAGTATAAGATATAATAAATGTTACAAATTATAATTATAAATAATACCCAATTACATAAATAGTCGTAAAATAGGTATTACTATCTGGTTAGGTAAATTCTAAAATGTAGGTGTGCATAATTTATGCCATGTACAACTATAATATCATATAGGGATATCGTTTAAATTTTACAATGAAATGGTTAACCACATTATTAATTTCGAATTAAACAGCAAGAAACTTTTATCCAAATTATGGGAACATATCAAAGTTTTAATTGTTGAAAATGGCAAAGACAATATGTATTTAAATTTGGCAACTGTGCATCATCTAATTTTTATTTTACCTAACAGTTGTAAATATGTCCTTGAACGTAGTATTTGAGAGAAGCGTCTAGGTACACCAAAAGTCCGAAGCTTCGACTTTGCGCAAAACGTGATATCATTTATCTGACTAATATTTATTCCTTGTTCTAGCGTTCACCGTCAGCCGAGTGGCTAGTGCGTAGATAGGTAAAACCATGGAAGGTCTCGGGTTCAAACTCCTACGTCCGCTGATTTTTTTTTCTTTAATTTTGTAATGATTAATATATTTTTTCACTAATTCTTTTCTATGATTTTTTTACGTTAGGTTAGAGGTTTTTATTCTACTTAAAATAATTTCAGTATTTCGTGTGATTTCTTTAGGTTAGATTAGTAGGTTTTTATTCTGATATACAATTGTTATAATAATAATTATTAGCGCCGCAGGCAGTATAATCGTCGCTGATAAAGAAACGGGGGGTGCGGGGGTGTCCCCCCGCCTTTTTTTCACAAAATAACACGAAATATTTCAAAGTTTACTTTCTCGACTTGTAGAATTTATTACACATTTACAAGGTAATGCGCATGCTCGAAGCTCCGGACTTTCGGCAAAGATTAGAGAATTAACAAGATAGGACCGCCAGCGGAGTTTTCGCGCCAATAATGAAAATTGGACAACACTGTCTCCTGATAGAACGACCGAACTCAGCTGACTGTCAGTAGCCAAGGTCACTAAAAAACAGGTTGCTTAGTAATATATGTCACACGAAGTATTTCTATGTTTATATGTAAGGTATCTATTTGGTTAGGATAGAATTGTACATTGAAAGAATAATTTTGAAACTTTTTTCTATAAAATGAGGAAAAAACAGCCACACGCAGCTGTCATCGAGGTCTATACGTGACGTATCACTTGTCAATTTGATGAGCCAACCTATCTTTTACTAGGCTTGGTCAAATTCGTTTAATGCATAACCGACAAATCCCGAAACCGCTTCTGCTGGATGTCGTGTCCCTTTAAATTGGAGTGCACAACTGTCTTCGTCTATTTCGTCTTCTCCGTCTGACTGTCCTATCTTGTTAGGTCTCTAATCTTTGCCTGACCTCTAGATATAGTGTATCATTATCCTATTTTCCAAAAAAATTAACATACTTTGCACATATCTAAGAAAATAACATAACCAATATCCGAGTAAGTATATTGGGTTAATCATTCTTACACAATAAAAAATTGCCAAAACTGGCTGATTGAACCCGTAACTATATAGGGTTTAGGTTACACGTTGTTTCCTCTCGGTGAAGCAGTCACACAATGAAATATAAGATACTCTTTTCTGTGGAAGTATAAACGAGATACAGTTATGGACAGCTGATTAAAACACCAATGCCATGAACCCAATTCAGGGTTCGAACCTAATTTATATATTTACATTCATTGAAAATTCACCTAATCAGTGACAAAAATGAACAGAATTTATTGTATATATTGTATGCTTGGAATATAGTGCCATTTTATTGCTTGAATACAGTTGCAAACTGTTGACCATTTAATAATACTTTCATTGTTTAATTTATTTAACAAATTTAAATTTGTCACTTCATTTCATTCATAAATCAAAATCATTACCCCTTTTCATTCATAAGGCTATTGGCGCCATCTTCTAGTTACATGATGAACTTATTCTAAATATTCTTTACAATTATTCTGATGACTCATCGATTTGTGTTAAAAATCAGTTTCATACATTAAAATGTACAAAAGCAATTTTATGCAATTTTTTACACAGATAAGAGATAATGACTGTAATACGCATCAAAACGACCTAATTAAATGTACTTAAATAACTCTGATTATCTAATATAGCTACAAATGTAGCGTCTGATAATTAGGCAATTTTAAAAATTTATTCCGAATTTATCGTGCACTTAAAAAAGAAACAAACAGGTCAGTTGTCTTTGGCCGACTTCTGTTATAATACTGCTACTACTTATAAAAAAGTTATTTATGAAATACCAAGTGTCGATTTGACGTAATTTTAATGATTATTAGGCAACCACATATACATTTTTTGACATTTCGATCCTGACCTTAAATGGAAAACTAAAAGTTATATTATAAAAAAAATTGATGTTTGAAATGTCACTTATTTGGCATCGTTGGATTCAAAAAATTATGCAGAATTTACAAATGCAATAATATATAGGGTGTTCCATTTAATAATCGAAATTTCGTGTCATTTACCGTGAAACCGGAAGTGCTGTATGTCAGAAAGTGCCGCTTATTATGTATGTAGTATATCCTTAATTTCAATCAATTATCTTCAAAACTAAAGGAGAAGAAGGGGTATACCATGATCCTGTATATTATCTGACCTCAAGACCTACACTTTTCCATAAAAAAAATCTCAGAATAAGTTTTAGAATTATTGATTGGCTTCGAAGCGTAATAGACAGGAAGACAAGGAAAATACTAACAGTGGATGGGATTTACCATCTGAAAACAGATGTACACAGGTATTCCTCCAGTAGGACTCTATCTCTTCCTTTTTTCATTTTTGGGATCTCCACCATTATGTGTATCTAAGGAGCGTAGCCACAAAATGGTTCGGGCCCAAAAAATGAGTCCTACATCTTTTTTTGCCAGGGCGTCAGCTAATTCATTTCCTTCTATTCCCTCGTGCTCTGGCACCTATATCAAGGTAATTTTCTTGTATTTTTACCAGTTGCTTCAGGGATTGTCTGCATTTCCAGGCAATTTTAGACTCGAAGGTGTAAGACCCGAGAGCTTTTAACGCTGCCTGGCTATCTGAGAGTTTATAGATCAATGCCTTTATTTGTGCATACCTGAGCACATAGATCTATAAATTTTTGTTAGGAGGATGGTTGGGGTTTTACATAGGGCTCTGGATAACCTACAATTTGGCCCCACTACTCCAACCGCCCCAGCCATCTTCGAGTCATCTGTATACCAGGTGAGTGACGCTTTCTCCAACTGCTTTGGCTTTGACTCCGCTCGCGTGACGGCTCTCAATCAGCACATCAAACGGACAATCAAAATCCCGCTTGATTGGCATTGAATCAGTGGATTTGATCTTTGATACCAGTTGGATTAACTCCTGGATTCTTAAGTGACCAACCAGATCGCCTAGTTTGGGGGAGAGTACTTACCCGATGCAGCCTTAAACGCGATTTTAAACATAAACTGAAACTCCTAAAAAATGAATTAAAAAGAAAAAGATAATGTTAATAAGTGTCCCACCCTGTGTTTAAAGGTTGCAAATGCTCTTTATAAAATTTTAGCTGATCTTCGGTGTGTGGACGTGAACTGTATATTCAGATTACAAAAGTAATCAAGTCAAAGTAAATTAAACCGTGAGTACTCTTATTGAAACTGGAAATATACGTACAGTAATTAGATAAGATCTTTTTTAATTATCAGTTTAATTAAAGTAGGCTTTGCAGCGTAATTTACTGCTGTTTCTAGTCCAATTTCCATCTCATTACATCAATTTAAATTTTAAGTGCTCTTCGTTTATTCACATGTCGTGGTGTCTCCACTGCTTGGCCGCACTCCAAATAAATGGGATACTTTTTAAACGACCACCGATGTCTTGAAATCTTTACTTCGCTATTTATTTCTAATTAAAACTGCAATTTTATTTAAAACACGAGAGGAATTCTAAGCGACTCAAGGTACAACGTGCTTTACTTTTTAAAATAGGTTAGTATTAACGACTAACTAAAATGTATGAAGGCGCTGCTATGCACCGAATGCATATACGGGGGTGTCTCCCTTTTTACTTCCGCATCCACATAGTAGAGTGGAAGATAATAATCGTAAAAAAAATGTCCAAGGGTTTTTCTTGTTGAAATAGGTTTAGAATGTAATGAAACATCCAGATATTAAATTTAAGAGAAAAAATCTGTCTGTGTCGACCTGTCGGTCTGCTTATCTGTAATTTTTTTTGCGCACGTTTTCTCCAGAACGGTTTAAGATATTGACTTGAAATATAATACACGTATGTATTATAATGAGATCTGGACCTGGATTGTTTTTTAATTTTGTCAAGTGAAGGCTTGGGGGTTAACTAGAGGAAAATAAGCTATAATAATAAATAAGCGAAGGCCTCAGATTTTTTATAATATTGAGATTATTCCGTTAAGGGGGCGGATGTAAATTTGGGAAAATAAGTAGAGCAAGCTAATTTGACTTATTAGCTTGCTCTACTTATTTTCCCAAATTTACACCCTCCCCATTAACGGAATAATCTCAATCAGATATCATTACAAGAAATCAGCCAGGCCTTGGCTGCTAGAATATACACCAAATCCCAAGTTTCTGTACTCTTAAAAGCTTACTTTTCTTACTTTCCCCTATTTACCCCTATTTAACCTTCAAGCCTTCAACGGAATCATCTCTAAATATAATCTAGTTCTAGAAAAGTCGAGAAACTTCATTTTTGAAGTATATGCTAAAAACTAACGCCTCAATTTTTTTATATCTATCTCAGACATCATTAAAATTCTGTGACAAAATATTTCCACATACTAGGGAGCAAATATAGTTAAGATATTTTTCTTTAAGGACAATTGGATGGGAAATCTGGATGTGGAAGTAGTGATTCCATAGGCAGCGGTTTTTACAGCCAACAGAATTTTGAGAAAACAGGTTGTTCCGCGATAACTATTTTTGAAGAATGTTTCAAATAAAAGTTGTAGACAATAATTTTATCTATCAATCAGTTTTAACCTGATTTAAAAATAGTGAAATCTAAGCTCACAATTGCAAAAAGAAAAAACACTGACCTACTTCTTTAAACTCTTTTTTTCGAAAAATTAAGTAATTATAAGTGAAAATTTCACACATCACTTGTTTAGCTAATCAGAAGATTGTTCTTGGTTTCGTTACCATGGCAACCCAAAAAAATTCCGAAAATGTTTGTCCTCCCTGAGCGAAATTAATAAGTGGAAATTTTTCTGTCAAATTTAACATTTGCTTTTACATAAAAATACATATTTAGATGTGAAATATTCTCACCGTAAAGTTAATACGATCGCAAGGAACACTAATATCGGCACTGCTGAAATGGACTTTACTACAGTCACCGCCGATTTTTATCCTGTTGTCAAAAAATAATTCTGGCATAAATGGAATCAATATTGGCAAGCATATTACTAATACCTATTATTACAACATTCACCCAAATATTCCTACGTCACAATGGTATCATAATTGTCACCTTAGAAGAAAAACCATATCTACCATAGGTAGAATTATACTTAATCATGGTAAATTTTCCGCTCACCTATATAAAATTAGAGTACGTGAAGATCCATACTACCCCTGTGGAGCAATTGGTGAAGTGAATCATATTAGATTAATTAATTGTCCATTAACAGAAGCTAAATCAAAAAATTTTCTTAAATTCCTGCATGATAATGATTTTATTTCACCCATATGGTTACCAAATCCCCAAAAAATCCCGATTCAATGAAAAAACTTGTCTCTTTTTTGACGCCAAATTGACATTTAGGTATCTTATCCAAAACCCTTGTTTTATTCCCTTTGTTTATTAAGTCCTTCCAACCGTGGCCCACCTGTGTTTGTCTTATTAAATGACCTGAAAGGCCCCTGGGCGAAGAGTGAGTCCTCCTTGTTTGAATTCCTTACAAACCTTCCTTTCTTATAAATGAGTAGGGCCCGATATTTTTTTTTGTCTTATTTTATTATTATTTTTTTAACTTACAACATTTGCTAGGGCTGTTATTTTAAGTAATTTTCTATTTTTATTAAATGTATAATACATATTGGGTCTCGGCAAAGGGTACCTTGTGGTATTTCTACATTTACGTATACATGTGTTTTTACCACTGATAATAGTTGAGGTGTCATCAGCAAACTGACACATAAGTCAATGCTAAAAATAATGTACGCTGTAAAATTACAGTTAAGAAACTTAATTACATAAAGGAATTCAAGAGATAATACAAAGGAGTTCTTTAACCCACCACCGTGTATGGAAATCACAAATCTTGCACATAACTCTGCGGAGACGCGATGTAGGTGTCGCACTACGGTCCCGCTGTGACGACAAGAAGTGAAGTATAATCCGAAATGGCTCTTTTATATTTGACAATGTTAAAAGCTTTCCTTTTGTGCTTATCCACTCTCCACTTTCCTACTTAGAAAAACATTAGCTCTTGCAGCATAATTGAAATGAAATTTCACCACTCTGAAATATAGCTAACTACTCGTTCCTTTACTTTTCCTTATCTATATATACTCTGGCCTGTGATAGATAATTCGGAACTTTTATAAATTACTTATATTTGAATCAAAATAAATAAATATTTCAATTTTGGAGAAAGAACAACTACTATGTTTCCCTTTCATTGACGTTTTTAAAGAGTAAACACCAAAAGTATGGAAGTACTTCCACATCCACGTAGCATAGTACAGTAATCATAAAAAAAATATAAAAAAATTTACCTTGTTTTACTACATTTTGAAAAAAAATGTAGTATACGTTTAGCATTTTTCCGGTGGACCGTCGAAACCCGAAAAAAACGTCGGATCGATGTGAAACTCATATCTATCGATTCGAGAGCGAATTTAGAAAATTCCGTCCGTCGGTCAGTCGGTCTGTCGGTCTGTCTGTCTGTCTGTCTGTCACGCCCAGCCCCCCAATCCGTTTTCGGATTGCGATGAAACTTGGGTGGTTAATAGGAGGTCTTTAGAAAACCTTAACGCCGAAAGCTCGGCTCCGTTCGGAAACCGGAAGTACCCGATATAGACGTTTCGAGTTTTTCGGGAGAAATTGAATAACTCGATAACGGGTAGTCGGATCGAGACATTTCAAAAAAGAAATGGTGCCGCTGGCAAAGCTCTACAAATAAGTATACCAGAGGCTATGTTGAAAAACAAATGAAAATTGATTTTTTTTGCAAAAAACTGGTTTTCTCGAAATCGGGCTAGGAAGCATGATAACTGTCCAGAATATTGATCGATTTTCATGAGACTTGGTGGGATCAAAGTTACACGGCCACAAATGAAGTCTATTGCTGGCGGCCCGAATCCGTTGACCGCAAGTATGTTTTCCAGGGCCGAGTATGATTTTTCAAAGAAATTAATAACTCCCGAACCGAAGGCCCGATTTTGATTTTCAAAAATGGCAATTGTAGGGCTCGATTAGGTCTATTAGTTGACGTTTGTGAGAAATTTGACAAAACAAAAGCGAATCTACAAATCCTGGAAAACTTGATTTTTTTTTATAAATTCTACAAATTCCGAACAGTTTCCTAATAAAAATCGAAAATTAACTATTTCGTCGATCGATCTCTATAACCAGTATAAGGCACGGACGTTTTTGGACAAAAAATCTAAAATAGAGTTTTTTCGTAAAACTTAAAATAAACGAGTTATTTACGAAAATGCATTTCATAGAATTATTTAAAAAAATATTACAAATTGATAAGTGATAATGTTATATTTAAAATATCATCATTCATTTAGTAATTTTCATTTACTAAATAAAAATAGAACCGATGCCCTTTCCGTGTTTAAAAATGTAGTTAGCTTTTACTTTAGTCAATGCAAAAAAAAAAAATAAAACATGTCAAAGCACACTGAGTCATCTTGCGACCCTCTGCTGAAAATGTTATGTATCATCCCAACAAATTGGATTAAAAGCATATCAAAATGTAGTTTTTTTCACTTGTTACTACATTTTGAAGAAAAATATAGTATAGGTTTTTCATTTTTGCGGTGGACCATCGAAACCCGAAAAAAACGTCGGATCGAAATGAAAGTCATGTCTATCGACTCGAGAGTGAATTTAAAATTCCGTCCGTCGGTCTGTCTGTCGGTCTGTCTCTTTGTCACTCTCGGCCCCCCTAATCCGTTTTCGGATATCGATGAAACTTGGGTGGTTAATAGGAGGTCTTTAGAAAACCTTAACGCCGGAAGCTCGGCTCCGTTCGGAAACCGGAAGTACCCGATATAGACATTTCGAGTTTTTAGGGAGAGATTGAATAACTCGATAACGGGTAGTCGGATCGAGACATTTCAAAAAAAAATGGTGCCGCTGGCAAAGCTCTACAAATAAGTATACTAGAGACTATGTCGAAAAACAAATGAAAATTGATTTTTTTTTGCAAAAAACTGGCTTTCTCGAAATCGGGCTAGGAAGCACGATTACTGTCCAGAATATTGATCAATTTCGATGAGACTTGGTGGGATCAAAGGTACCCGTCCACCAATCAAGCCTATTGCTGGCGGCCCGAATACGTTGACCGCAAGTATGTTTTCCAGGGCCGAGTATGATTTTTCAAATTAATAACTCCCGAACCGAAGGTCCGATTTTGATTTCCAGAAATGGCAATTGTAGGGCTCGATTAGGTCTATTAGTTGACGTTTGTGAGAAATTTGACAAAACAAAAGCGAATCTACAAATCCTGGAAAACTTGATTTTTTTGATAAATTCTACAAATTCCGAACAGTTTCCTAATAAAAATCGAAAATTAACTATTTCGTCGATCGATCTCTATAACCAGTATAAGGCACGGACGTTTTTGGACAAAAAATCTAAAATAGAGTTTTTTCGTAAAACTTAAAATAAATGAGTTATTTACGAAAATGCATTTCATAGAATTATTTAAAAAAATATTACAAATTGATAAGTGATAATGTTATATTTAAAATATCATCATTCATTTAGTAATTTTCATTTACTAAATAAAAATAGAACCGATGCCCTTTCCGTGTTTAAAAATGTAGTTAGCTTTTACTTTAGTCAATGCAAAAAAAAAGAAAAATAGAACATGTTAAAGCACTGAGTCATCTTGCGACCCTCTGCTGAAAATGTAATGGATCATCCCAACAAATTGGACAAAAAGCATATCAAAATGTAGTTTTTTTCACTTGTTACTACATTTTGAAGAAAAATATAGTATAGGTTTTGCATTATTGCGGTGGACCACCGAAATCCGAAAAAAACGTCGGATCCAAATGAAAGTCATATCTATCGACTCGAGAGCGAATTTAGAAAATTCCGTCCGTCGGTCATTCGGTCTGTTTGTCTGTCTGTCTCTCACGCCCAGCCTCCCTAATTCGTTTTCGGATTTCGATGAAACTTGGGTAGTTAATATGAGGCCTTTAGCAAATCTTAACGCTGGAAGGAAGTATCCGATATAGACGTTTTGAGTTTCTCGGGAAAAATTGAATAACTCGGTAACGGGTAGTCGGTTCGAGATATTTCAAAAAATAAATGATGCCGCTGGCAAAGCTCTACAAATAAGTATACCAGAGACTATGTCGAAAAACAAATGAAAATTGAATTTTTTTGCTAAAAATTGGTTTTCTCGAAGTCGGGCTAGGAAGCATGATAACTGTCCAGGATATTGATCGATTTCGATGAGACTTGGTGGAATAAAAGGTACACGGCCACAAATGAAGCATATTGCTGGCGGCCCGAATTCGTTGACCGCAAGTATTTTTTCCAGGGCCGAGTATGATTTTCCAAAGAACCGAAGGTCCGATTTGGCAAAATAAAAGCAAAGCTGCAAATCCTCCAAAACTTGATTTTTCTTATAAATTCTACAAATATCGAACAGTTTCCTAATAGGTAAAAATCGAAAATTAAGGCATCGATCTTTTTGGACAAAAAAATCTAAAATAAAGTTTTTCCGAAAAATTAAAAATAAACGAGTTATGTAGGAAGATGCATTCCATAGAATTATTTAAAAAAATGTTACAAATTGATAAATTCTCCGTGCGATAGAGGTGCAAAAAAAATGTAATGTTGTATTTAAAATATCATCATTTATTTCCTTATTTGGTTAAGTAATGGTGTAAAATTTTTGGGGTGGCGCGAAGTAGGCTTTAAGCTTCAACTATTGTACCTAAAATAATTCCAACTTTATAAAGTAGAAAAACTGATTAAGTATGATAAATTTCTATCTTTTGTAAAATTTTGATATTTTAAATAAGATTAATCAGAAAAAAATAAATTTCAATTCCTGCATTGCTCCCATTGTAAAAGAAACATACGAATGCCAAACAAAATAGGTTTTACTATGAAACAGATTTTGATATCGTGCCTTCTCGAAAAAGTCACTATTTTAGTTTTACACGAAATTATTTATAGGTGTCCAAACCAAAAAAAAAAAAAAATGAAGATCATACCGGAGAAAATTCTATCTCTTTAAATATTTGACAGATTTTCATTTACTAAATAAAAATAGAACCGATGACCTTTCCGTGTTTCAAAATATAGTTAGCCTTTACTTTAGTCAATGCAAAAAGAAAAAACTAAAACATGTCAAAATGTACTGAGTCACCTTACCCTGTGCTGAAAATGTGCTGAATCATCCCAACAGGGATAAGAAGCATATCAAAATGTAGATTTTTTTAGCTTGTTGAAATAGGTTTAGAATAGCATGAAAGTCCAGGTTTCAAATTACAGTGAAAAAAATTGATCATTTTGTGTGGCTATGTGACGTATGCAACATGACGCCATTTTTATTTGTAGTTAAAAAAATGTTTGTAGGAGTTCTTATTCACTTAGCAACTTTTGGCATCCCAGTCGATCAAAATAAAATTAAAAAAAATCCCGTATAACATTGTTCCACCCTAGTGTACACTTTTGATTTCACCAACGATTTTGTTAAAAAGGACTAAAATATTTGTTTATATCCTTTATTACTTTCGTTAGCGTTTTATAACCAGTTCTATATAACATTTTTTTCTTCTTATCGTTGTACAATGTGCCTGCTGCCAAGTAAATATATTTTTTCTGCGTAAGATATTACTTATACAGTATCCTTAAGATTGAGGACACTTTCGCAGGGGTCATATTCCAGCACAAATCGTCTAGGGAACGGGCCGTGAAACACTTCAAGAACCCTTAATATCAAACACAGCGCCTTGTACAGGTCTAAAAGTGTCACGTGCTTCAAACAATATCCTTAAGGGGAGATTTATAGCCATCTCTAGTACGAATTTATACAAGTTTTATCATAAGGGAATGTTTTCGATGTTCCCATGATATCTTATTGAAACGTGTATTTGCTGTAGTTGGAATGAAAGATCTGCCGAGACCTTGACGTTAGCCCGATAGATTTTGTTGGAAATCATAAATATCTTCGAATATCAAATAACCAGCATGTAGTGGAAAATGGAATTGAAATTGCTTCCAAATTTTATCGCACTGCTGAATTCTTAATATCATCTTCTCAAACTATTTATACGTTTTACCTAGATTTCCATACTTAATCCATAACATTTGAATATGCTACATAAACATGGACAGCTGGATACGTTTTAACTTAGATAACTTTACTTGACGTCTTCCTAATATCGAACGTATTACGCTATCAGTGGTAACAAAATATTTCAGTAAGACTTAAACCGTCTCAATTTTATTAAATAATCTATTGTTTTGGCTTGGTATGACAAAAAATTCACATAATTCTTCAAACGTGTGTCACAATTATATTTTTGTTACTGAATTTAATTGTGAACACATTTTGCTTTGGATTACTTAGCACCGATATTGATATAAAAAGAATAAACTTTATTATTAGTTTACAGTTGTTGTTTGTTGTGTTATCGAGGCTACAGCTTATGGGCCCATGTTACAAAAGGGCCCGCACCGCACAAAAAAAAACTGTTTAAAAATTATAACTTTGAATAGACTAAAATAAATAAGTAATGTCTTTGTATTTATACTGTGTTGTTTTAATATTATGATAACTCATACCCACTCAGTGTCTTAGTCACTACGTTTAATTTTTGGTTTTAGTTAGAAAATTTCTCTAAAATGCGACTTTTCATTGGTTTCCTTTAGATCGAAATGTTGTATGTATATACAATATGTCTCACTTGTTATGACTCCCATATTACAGCTTACTTATTAACAACGTAATTTAAAAAAAAATGGGTGGAAGGTACATCAGGTGTTTGTGTCATGGTAAAATATTGAAAAATCCAACAGCGGCGTTCGTCATTATTAAGAAAAATGAACCCAATTTTTCAAAAAAAGATATTAGACAATGTTAATTGTAGAACAATCTCATAATCTTATTTGTTTTTATCAAAAACTCACTAATACCAAATTTCAATAAAATTAGAAAACAAAATTTTTCTTTTTTAAAGTAGGTATCACTTATTAGTCATAACTTCATTTTCGGATTTAATTAAGCTGAAGGAAGACAATCGTTTCATTTATAATTAGTCATGTAATATACTGATCAAACTGCGATTTAGTTATCTATATAAATTTTATTATTTATTAAATTGTTCGTAAATCAAATTTGTTTAAAATCGAACTTTTCTTTATTTCCAAGTCAATTATTGTTTGATTTTGACTATTAAGTAAACTGACTGACGTCACGTGATTAATTATATGTTGAAAGCCTGTCTTCCTCCAGCATAATTAACTCATTACGCTTTCCTATTACGCGAACACCAAATATGAGATTGTTTTACAGTTAAAACTTTGCCTAATATATTTCTTTGTTTTTTGTTTGTTTAAGTATAGTTTTCCCTATGAACTAGACGTCTGAAAGGCAAGAATATAGCGTCTAAAATTGTTTTTTTTTGAGAAATAACCATGGACGAAAAATCAAAAACCTTTTTGTAGTAGTTCTTAGTAACGAACAATACAATTTATTTTAATGCTGTTCACTTGTTCATATATTTTGTTATACTTTAAAAGGCACTACATTTTCTTCATTATAAAAGTGCGAAAGATACCTACGTTTCATCAGTAGATACATTTGTTTACGCCAGAAAGTCTGTATACAATACAGTAGAATTGTGTTTGTTTCTCAATAAGTTATTTTAGGATATTGGAAATATCGTCCTTATGATATAAAAAATGCATTAAGAGAATTACTTCTGTAGCTTTGATCCATCGCTATAATGGGATTGTCTTGTTCTGGCTATTACAATGGAGTTCTCGATGTAACTTTTCAGTGCCAAACTAAGTGCTGGACCTAGTCAGTTTGTCAACGTATCACTTTATCAAGACAGTATACCCTCAGTGATGGAAACGAGGAATATGACATCTCGATTGAACCGTATTTATAATTCTTAAAATTAGGCAGTCGCTCAATATTCTGTCCAAGATGCAGATTTTAGTTTTAGTACACAGTTCTATAAAAAAATATCTATTGAGTCTTTAGTTGTGTTGGTCTTTAGTATAGCCTTCGATATATTTAATCATAAGATGGAAGTGCAATATATTTATTTATAAAGTTTTAAAGAACATACATCAAAAAGTATGGTTGAATAGCTCTACTTCAGAAATTGTTACCTTAAAATCTGAGGTACCACAGGGGTCAATCCTTGGCCCCTTTCTGTTTATCATCTATATCAGTGTCATTTCATTACTTCTTTAAAATATGCTAATGACTATCAGTCGTATCACTCTTCTCTTCTGTCAGAGACTAAAATCAAGAGTTGCAAAATTTAAAAAAAATGGTGTTTTATCACGTGACTGTTACAAGATTTTTTTTTAGATTAAGAATATTGATTTAATTTTTTTTTAATACAGAAAAATATTCCCAGACAGAAACTGTGGAGTAAATAAGACAGAAAATGTGGAAAAGTGGTGGAATAGCACCGATTTGAAAAAATCCTTTTTTCACATATTCCCCGGACCTCTAGGAATATTCATAAGCGTTGACCCCTGCATCGCCTCCAAAAATGAGAAATTTGGGGGGTTTGAGTGCCCCAAAAAGTAGCAGTCATAAAAAAATTTATAAAATTAATATTCCACCTCGGAAATGGGCTCCAGGTTTCTTTTGGGTCGGGGTGAGGAGGTGGGGGAAAACAATTTATGCGCAAAAGATGCTCCGTTCTATACTGAGAAATTTTAAACATCCTGTCTTAAATTTGGAACTAAAAATCATTATCAGCGACCAAAGAAAACCCCTAGAGCACATTTTCGTGAAAAAACGTTAATATTTAAATTATTTCTAAAAAAAAATGGAATTTTTCATGGCACGTATTCCAGTCTGGACTATGAAATTCTTAAATTTGGAAGTTAATATGTAAATTTTCTCTGAAGAAATGGAATTTTCCATTGCACATATTTCAGTTCGGATTAATTCTTAAATTTGTACCTCAAAATCATGATCAGCGACGAAAAAACTCCCTAGAGTACATTTTCGTGGAAAATCGTTGTTATTTAATTGACCTTGCGTCGTTTTCATGAATGTTTCTCGCGAAGATAAAATATTTTTATAAATGTTGTGGCATTGCTTCACTCTGAGTAACTTCGTAGCAAGCATTAATTTTATATTTATATGTTTGTTACAGTTTAAAACAATTCGCTTACTTGACTTTGTTTTTCCTGTAACATATTTATTTCACCATTACTAAGCAGAAAAGTATTGTTGAGCAGAAGTTGAAATGTGGTAAAATTATTGTTTTATATATGGTAATCTTTGTCCATGTACTAAAATCGTTTTCTATACGTCCCATAAAATTAACTTGTTTACCTATTTATTTGGTAACATAAAGAGCATGTCCGTAGAGCGTTAAATGATAAATAATTACACCTAAATACTTGAATTTATTAATTGCTCAATTTTGGTTCCATTAATGGTTACCCCTTGGTTATTTACTGTGTTTACTTGGCTGTATTTACTTTCAATCATCATAAAGTTTTTCCTTTATTTAATTTAAGGAAATTCGTGTCCAAACATTTTTCTATTTCTTTAAGCTCATTATTTATATGTCTCTAATCGAGTCTACATTATCTCCAACTAAGTATATTAATGTGTCGTCGGTAAATAAATATATGCTGCGTTTTTCAACGCACTTCATAATATCATTGATGTACAGAACAAACAGGTTAGGCCCCATAACGGTTCCTTGCGGTACACTGAATATTGTCGTATTATTTTTTGTATCTTCCAATGAAGAAAACACGATTTTTAATTGTTTTTGATTGTTCAGAAAAAATGGTGGGAATAACTGCGAATATGTATATGAATAATAAGGCATGACTTAATTTTATGTGGTGTCACGAGCATTAAGATTATTGTGTTTGTTGAATTATTATAATCATTCATTTAATTATTGTTTGTGGAAGTAAAAATACTTTAACGAATAGGATGTTTTTTAACCTTTTACCATAAACGTTAATACCAGAAAGAAAATCATTCAAACATTAAAGCAAAATGTTTACCGAGTAATAAAATAATGCTTTGTGACTGATATTACCGGAAATTATATTAAAGTTACTCTTATTTGCGAGACTTAAAAGTGCATTAGGGTCCATTAGCAAGACCAGAATGAAAAGTAACTCTGCAGATGAACATGAAGGTTCCATAAGATGCAATTAGAGTGACATCAATGAAATGTTCACTACTGCCGGTGCTGTTACGACTAATGATAATGGATCAATCTAAAAGCTAGTGTTATTAATGGCAAGTGAAAGACCACTCTGGCCCAGGGCCGGATTCAAAGGATCGAAAAGGTAATGGAATTGTCCACGCTGCGATTCCTAATGGCTATTTAGCCGCTTGTCGTTAGATTCACAGTGAAACAGTCAAATAATGATTTTTCGATGTACGGATCTACTTAAAGTTTGTGGACATCAAAGTGGCGGCAATTTTGCAAAACCGTTGATTTGAAAGTTAAATGAAAATTTCGTCAACCGTGTTGGCATCGTCCGGAGATGATGTGTAGTTTAAAAACGATTAAAAATACAAATCAATAAGAACAACACATGGACTAAAATGGAATCCTGTGATGCCCCTGTTTTCAATTCACTATTCTTAATTGACTCTACTTATTGTGCCCTTCTTACGGAATATCGCACTAAAGGTACACTCAGAGTGCATTAGCATTAAGCCATAAGATGTAAGCATAAGACGTATGAGTTAATTTTAGAGAGGTGCATTCATGGTGTGGTAAACGTAAGATCGGTGCATGCGCAGTACACTACAAATCTACATGACAGAAGTATTTACATTTCAACATTAATATTTTCTATCCTTAAATGTCAGATTTGTGGCGAAACTGTTTTGCGAATGTACCCGAAACCGCAGGCTTTTACCCGATTATGTAAGAATTAAGCATAAGGAAATAAAAATGAACCATTTCTTACGCCATACGTCTTATGTTATGTACACTATGAATGTTCATACGGATTTGGGTATCTTTATTTCTGTTATGGCATACGCTTACGCCATACGCCCTATGCTTAATGCACTCTGAAGCCACCTTAACGTATCGGCAACTATCACTTAGACACGAACGGACTAAATCGAAGGCCCCTGATATCATGGCTGGACAATTTATTAATAAGTTTATTGTGCTTCACACAGTTGATGCTTGCCTTATACAAAGTAAATATAATGAAAATGAGAGAGATGACAATCGACATTATTTAACCACAGTGGAGAAATATACATATCTACTCTATTTAGAAAAAATGGGACTTGGTTCCATTTTCTATGCTCTAGACCAGACCGAGTGCGCAAAGACCACGCGCACAGAGGGGAATGACGCCAGTTTTCAAATCGAGCAGCGAGCACCGGTGCGCAGCGTACCGAACTAAATGCCAGATTTGTTGTAATATAATCATAGCATAAAATTCACAACATTAGGAAACAGTTTCAAACATTAAAGAATATTGTCATGGTATTACACACTTAATAATAATGTAATGAATCAAATAGTTCATTGGGATTTGTACAATTTCTAAAAAAATTGCACTGAAAGCAGCTCCTTAATAATTTATTAAATAACTTACAGTACTCATTTTTTACTTCCCTCGCATACCGAAAGCAAGTATTGTATTCGAGAAAAAATCGCCCTCCGAGATTTTTTCGGATTTTGACGTTTCAAAACACGTAGATTACGAAAATATAGGTTTGGAATTCAGTCAGTCTGTCTGTCTGTTGGTGCATTAACTAAAAAAACTACTTGACGGAGGGCAGTCAAATTTGGTAGGTAGTTGACGCTACTGTCAGCGAAGAAATGGTTAAAATTTCACTGGAAAATATACAGGGTGGACCGTCTAAAGGGAATAAATAATGAAAATTTTTTTTTTGCTCAAATTTAAAATTTCCATGTTTCATGACACGCTGAACCTATTTCAGAAAAAAAAATTGAAATTTTTTTTCACCATTTTTGAAAAAAATTTTACCATGAAAAAAAAATTATTTCTTCAAATTTAAAATTTCCACGTTTCATGGCATTCTAAACCTATTAAAAAAAAAAAAAAATTACCAACATTTTTGAAAAATTTTTTACCACTAAAATAGATGGAAATTTGTTTTTCTTTTTTTAAATTTAAAATTTTTACGTTTCAACGCGTTCTAAACCTATTTAAGAAAAAAATTTAAAAAAATTCTTTTACAATTTTGAAAAAAACATTACCACTAAAATAGATGGAATTTTTTTTTCTTTGTTCAAGTTTTAATCTATTTATCACTACTATAGAATAGATGAAAAATTTGTTTTTGCTCAAAATTTAAATTTCCACGTTCCATGACATTCCAAACCTATTTCGGAAAAAAATTGCAACATTCTTTTACCATCTTGGAAAAATATTTTACCACTAGAATAGATGGAAAAAAATTCTTTTTGCACAAATTTAATTTCCACGGTTCATGGCATTCTAAACAAAAAAATATGAAAATATTTTTACCAACATTTTTGAAAAATTAAAAAAAAAAAAGAACTTTTTTAACCACCACTATACTTCCACTCCACGTGAATGAGGAATAAGAAATGTGACAGATGGCAATAATACTTGGCATCTGCACCCATTATACTTTTATTGAAAAATGTACAGGGTGGTCATCCCAAGAAGTAATTCAGTCATGGTGGACATTTGTAAAGGAATTTGCACGACCCTTCCATATTTGGCATCTGTCATTTAGTATTGAACTTTTGTTGTTGGATAAGCACTCTGTAAATTTTTTTGACCAAAACTTATCAGGTTTTCTTTGTAATAATAGTGATAACTATATTCCGATTATTATTTTCGGTGTCATTTCGTAATTATTAATTTTTAGAGTGACCGCCACGCACAAATAAAGAGGGAAGTTCTGTGTAAACACCTTTACCGATTCTTTTTCTAATAGTTTTGAACTTTTGAATACGAAAACAAATAACACACAACAGCTAATCTTATTTTGCAACTTTTGAATAATTTGTCTTCTATTCGCGCGCAATAATCGAGAACTAACTTAATTCGTACTGGGTGTAACCCTCGCGTCGATGGACAAAAATAAGGAGAAGTGACCCAACAGTATATTATTAAACTGTGATTTAGCCTTTCAAAAGTTAAACCAGTGACATAACATGGATATAGGAATTAAAATTTTGAATACATACATAAATTTGGTATCTCTATTAGGTTATGAGTTATTCTTATAAACATAATCAATTTCATGTGTGGGACAAAAAGGTCAAAAAAATGTGCAACGTACTGTTTACTAAGTTCGTGAAATTGCCAATGATTCTAAATAATAATAAAAAGAAATTGATGGGGGATAATAATATTTAGAATTAGTTAACACACCTATTAAGTTATGTTACGTTTGAGAGCTATATTAAATCGAACAGTGTTGAATTGTTCCACTAAAGTTAAATATCTAGGAATAATTCTGGATCAAAAACTTGCCGGGAACTCACATTTAGAAAAAACATTTACCAAAGCCACTGCGGCTATTTGGACGTGCCACAAATTGTTGGGTAACACTTGGGGTCTAAAACCGAAAATGATCTACTGGTCCTATCTTTCGATTGTAAGACCCATGTTGTTAACCGTATGTATCATGTGTGTGGTGGCCAAAAACTGAAAAGATATAACATAAGGAAAATTGCAGAAGTTGCAACGAATTGCCTGCTTAGGGATTACATATGCTCCCGTCCCACAACAATGGAGGCGATGCTAGACATACTTCCTCTACATCTGCATGTAAGGAAGGATGCAACCACTCAGTGCCCTAAGGCTACATCAGGTACTCTCTTTCAAACCAGGTGATCTGGTTGGTCACTTAAGGATTCTGGGGTTAATTTCATTGGAATCCACGACCACACGTCGGTGTGTTCTATAATTACTTCCACATCCACGTAGTGGATTGGAAGTATAGTAATCGCAAAAAAATTTTCAAAAATTTTTATTCGTGAAATAGGTTTAGAATGTCATGAAACGTCGAGATTTTAAATTTGAGCGAAAAAAAATTTTCTGTCTGTCTGTCGGTCTGTCTGTCGGTCTGTCGGTCTGCCTGTCTGTAACTTTTTTTGTCCGCACGATTTCTCCGGAACGGTTTAAGATATTGACCTGAAATTTTGTACACGTATATATTATAACGAGATCTGGAACTGGATTGTTTTTTGAGGAAATCCGATGAAGGGTTGGGGGTTAAATAGGGGTAAATAGGGGGAAATAAGTAAAGCAAGCTTGTAAGAGTACAGAAACTTGAAATTCGGTGTATGTACTAGAAGTTAAGGCCTCAGATTTTTTTATAATATTTTTCAACCCCCCACCACCCCTACCCCATTAAAGGGGTTGATAAAATAAAGTTGAGATATTCATTTGAAATTTCGTACACGTATGTATTATAACGATGTCTAGAATTAGATTATATTTTGGGATGATTCCGTTAAAGGGTTGGGGGTTAATTTGGGGTAAATAGAGGAATATAAGTAAAACAAGTTGGTAAGAGTACAGAAACTTGAAATTCGGTGTATGTACTAGAAGCCAAAGCGTCAGATTTTTTAATAATATTTTTCAACCCCCACCACCCCTCCTTCAATTTGAAAAGGGTTGATAAAATAAAATTGAGATATTCATTTGAAATTTTCTACACGTATGTATTATAACGACGTCTGAAACTAGATTATATTTTGAGACAATTCCGTTGAAGGGTTGGGGGTTAAATAGGGGTAAATAGGGGAAAATAAATAAAGCAAGCTGGTAAGACTACAGAAACTTGAAATTCGGTGTATGTATTAGAAGCCAAGGTCTCAGATTATTTATAATATTTTTCAACCCCCACCACCCCTACTTCATTATTAAAAGGGTTGATAAAATAAAATCGAGATATTCATTTGAAATTTGGTACACGTATGAATTATAACGACATCTGGAACTAGATTATACTTTGAGATGATTCCGTTGAATGGTTGGGGGTTATTTAGGGGTCAATAGGGGGAAATAAGTAAAGCAAGCTGGTATGAGTACAGAACCTTGAAATTCGGTGTATGTACAAGAAGTTAAGGCCACAGATTTTTTTATAATATTTTTCAACCCCCCCCACCACCCCTACCCCATTAATGGGGTTGACAAAATAAAGTTGAGATATTCATTTGAAATTTCGTACACGTATGTATTATAACGACGTCTGGAATTAGTTTATATTTTGAGATGATTCCGTTGAAGGGTTGGGGGTTAATTTGGGGTAAATAGAGGAATATAAGTAAAACGTTGGTAAGACTACAGAAACTTGAAATTCGGTGTATGTACTAGAAGCCACAGCGTCAGATTTTCTTATAATATTTTTCAACCCAACCACCCCTACTCCAATATGAAAAGGTTTGATAAAATAAAATTGAGATATTCATTTGAAATTTGGTACACGTATGTATTATAACGACGTCTGAAACTAGATCATAATTTGAGATGATGCCGTTGAAGGGTTGGGGGTTAAATAGGGGCAAATAGGGGAAAATAAGTAAAGCAAGCTGGTAAGACTACAGAAATTTGGGATTCGGTGTATATACTAGAAAAAAAGGCCTCAGATTTCTTTCTAATGTTTTTCAAACTCTACCACCTCCGCTTCATTATTAATGGGATTGATAACATCAAATTGAGATATTCACTTGAAAGTTAGTATACGTATGTATTGTAGTGACATCTGATTGATATGACTCCATTGAGGTGGTAGGTTGTAAATAGTGGAAAATAAATACGGTAAACTAGAAACTTCATTTTTAACGTATATGGTAGAAACCAACTCCTCAAACTTTTCTATGACATCTACCCCAAATATTATTAAAATTCTATGACCAATAATTTCCACATACTAGAGTGCAAATATAGTCAAGATGTTTCCTTTAAAGTGACTTGGACGAATAATCTGGATGTGGAAGTAGTGATTCCTTAGGCAGCGGTTTTTTTATTCAGAGTTTTACACCCGAAAGTTTCATTTTGTAGTTGAAAAATTGATAAGAAAAATAATGTTTTTCAAGCAGCTGTAACTTTGGCGATATCAATCCTACAGAAAAAGTAAAATTAAAAATGAAAGATAAATAGCTAGATATACAACTTTGGTTCTCATAAATATTCCGAGAAAACGAACAGGAACGGAAATACAACGTCATTCTCGTTTTCCACGATAGCGACCGGAAGCCAGCAGGTACAGTCCCGACCTTTTGGTTTTAGACTCTACCCATGTTCCCCTTCCACACTGGCAAAAATATCGATTCATACATTTTTTCAAGACCTTAATAGTGGGCTTTGTCTAAGTGCATTAGACTAACCCCCGTAGAGCCACCTCCGAGCATCTCTGGTAAATATCCATGGTAAGTTTCGATGTCAGATTTAGACTCAGCAACCTCTAAAGCCCCCGGGAACCGATTTCCCCGTGATATTTGGGCACTTCCAAATTTTTATTCGATTTCATCCCCTCCCACCCCCCGTAGAGCCACCACTGAGCATCGCTGATAAGTTTTGAATTCAGTGACCTCGAAAGCCCCGGGAAGCGATTTCCTTCTGATTTTTGGGCACTTCAAACTTTTCACTCGATTTCATCCCCTCCCACATCGGAACAGCCACCCCCGAATATCTCTGGTGAGTATCGTTGTCAGATTTGGACTCAGCGACCTCTGAAGTCCCCGGGAAGTTATTTCCACGGGACTTTCACGGCTTTCTTTCAATTTCTAGAATTTTTCGAAAAATTATGCACTTTAGATGCATTTTATGCATCCCATATGCAATTTTCTTCGAACGGCTTATTCACTATATGTGGACTTTATTCCTAATATTGTTTCGAAAACGATGCCGAAAACCGCATCTCGATCCGAGCTGCATGTCAAAATTAAGTTATTTTTATCTTATTTCCCTGGTCTGTTATGTATGTAGTATATCCTAAATTGCAATTAATTATCTTCAAAACTAAAGGACAAAAAGGGGGTATATACGATCCTGTTTCACCCGGTATGTATTGTAATGACATATGATTGAGATGTCAAATATTATTAAAATGGGCTTGTTCCATGATATTCTTTTTATATGGTTTTTATATTTTTTCATATAGTACTCAATATTCTCATCATGCACTCAAAATTTCGTATTATTAACCTTTTCCGTTCTCGAGATATAAGGAGTTGAAATTCGTAATAGTTGCAAAAACCGAGCGTCCACTTGTGACGTCACTATACGGAAGTGACGTAAGAAAACCTGATAAATCGAAAAACATGGAATTTTCAAACGCTGGTAACTAAATAAATATGTCGAGTGGAAGTTCGTTCTATGTCTCTACGGAAAGGAGAAGGTTAGCGATGAATCCTTATCATAAATTGCAGGGTCAAAATCGAAAATTCGTCCCGACAGGAGCGAGAAAAAATTGTAATTTTTTGACATTTCACCAAATCATACTCCCCTACTGTTAAGAAGTAAGCAAAACAAACAACACTTCGAAAACACTTATAATTATAACAACTAAGGAGCATCAAGTCTATTGAGATCGCCGAGTCTATGCGTATAGTGACGTAGCGACTGGCCACGCCCCATTTTCGCGAGGTGAAGATTTGTAATAGTTTTTAAGATAGTAAACGTGTGAATAAAATTCTGATTTTTTGTAGATCCATTATTTTATACTTGCACTTTCGATTTATGAAATAAAAAAAAATGCCGAACAAGCCCATTCTATGACCATTTCTTTCCACATACTAGAGTGCAGATATAAAGTAGCGGCAGAATGACTACTAGCGCTTCAGTGGAGCATTTCCGAATTACTTCCTGTGGCTTTTATATTTATGTGTATGCGTCGATTTGTTTTTTTCCTGATTTTACAAAAATTTAATAATTGTTTGTTGCCGCGACTGTCATATACAGTAAGTGCAAACAATTCCGTAGTGAGTAAATGTAATGTTCGAGTGAATATTATTTTTTTGTTATGTTAAAACATTTTTTTTGCGTAGGTGAGATGACATTTCATTTTTTGTAATATATTGTATATGTGACTAAATAATTAATTATTAATACTCAATGAAAATTTACCGTTGTTTAGAGTTTAACATTGATTTTTCTGTCGGGTCCTACTTTGAGTAACAATAAGATAGAAAAATTGATATCGCGAAACTAGGGCTTAATGAATGGTCCGATTTTGTATTATCTATGAAATGTGCAAATCTTTGAGCACTTATTAGGTTGCCATAAGAATCCCCCTGAGCTATAAAATTAATTAACAAAATTAGTATTTTCTCAGAATATTTTGAATTGTTAACTACACACATATCTTGTATTTCATGCTTTGATCCACTTTTCCCTCTGCTCCAGTCTATACAGACTTGTTAAAGGAGATTTTCATTTCTGAAAAATTGCCCGATCGATGATTTTTGTTGAAACGTGTTCAGAAAGGTGTGGAGAACAAAATATCAAAATGCCACCGCGGGAAATTATGCAGCATTTCCAGCGTGAACGGACGGCCGACGTAGCGCGAGTTAGAGCGTTAATTAACAAATTACTACACATATTATATGTTTCTTTCATAAAATTTTGTGTTCTTTCCAATAGTTTTGTTAGTTCTTTCTTGCAAATTTAATTCAAAAAGTGATTCATGAAGTATCGTATTGCACCTAAATTGTTTAATAAAGAATTTTCCACATAATTTCTCGCGGTGGCATTTTGCTTTTTTGTTCTCCACATCTTTACGAACACATAAGAACAAAAATCATCGATTGGGGAATTTTGCCGAAGTTTGGGTCCTTTTTGTCTAATTTGACTCACCTATGTGGGAAATGAATATAACTTTATTTTTTTAGTATTATCTATTTCCACAGTTAACCACGCAACAAACATCTCCGCATGATTTTTTCATGATATTAGCAAGAGATTATGTTACACAATAAGAAATACTAAACTGCTGATTTTGACAATGTCAATTGTAGCTGCGGCGTTTCCAACATTTCCCACTTTGGTGGCATTAAAGTAAACCCAGAGATTTGCGCGTTTTTAAAAAGCTTATAATAAAATATTTATTAAAACCAAGGATTCTCCTATTCACGTACGTGTAAACGACACAGGAATTAACTTTCTACTTGGCCACTACGAGCGCCAGATACAGATAAACTCTGCCTTTCTGCGAGTAGTCTATAGTCAAGATGTTTTCCTTTAAAGAGACTAGGATGGAAAGTCTGGATGTGGAAGTAGTGATTCCTTAGGCAGCGGTTTTTTAAACAGATAAAGTCGATTCCATATACAAAGCTATGAACACTGATATTACTTGATTTTATTTTAAGGGATAAGTACCGAAACTACATAAACAAAGTAAATTAATTTGCCTTTATCAAGGACATATTCTTGAAATATCATCTAAGTCTAATTTTTAACATATTAAGATTTAGATATTTAGGTATTTGTTACCAAGATAAGAAAATAAGAAATACACACTTATAAGGTAGTCTGTAACTTTTGCCAACACGCAATATGTAACTGAAATTACCCCGAGTCGGCCCTGTGTCTCTAAGCGGGAGAACCAGAACTAATTAATAGTTTAATGGGTCTGCATACAAGTTATAGAGATCTAATAATTCACGATCACGCTGTAAATTGTCATTTATCATAATGTAAACTTTGACTTTGCAGCAAGCAAATTCAATTACTGTCAATCCGTCTAATCTAAATCCGACCTGCAGACCTCCTGTTAATGCAAGCGGGGCGAGATAATGCTCGAAATTAATCCGAATCCAATTAGACTGGCTAAAACTGTGACTTTAATGTGAAAATAGGCGATACGCTTTTATGTCGCAAACCGCCGCCATTTTATATACGAGAAGTGTTTCAAACTTCCAGTATATGATACGGCATTAAAGGGTTTATTTCAAACGGCATGAACTCAGGCGATTAATTCATCATAATTGAGGGTAATAAATAATAAGCTTTAGTACTGATAAGAATTTTGTATTTCCAAGTGTACCAGAAAACATTTACATTTAAAAGTGAGCAACGTTGAGGGAATTCAAATTGAAAGCAAATGGCTCCTTCATTAACTGAAACCTACACTTGACTGTACACATTTTTTTTCGATAATGCTACGCTTTAACAAGAACCGATCAATATATTGTATGATAGTTACTTATTATCATTACATAGGTTTATAAAAAGAAAAAAGTTTTCTGGATTTGGGGTCAGACCATACGTTTCTTATGTATTTTTCGACGCTGAATTCGAATCTGTTTTTAGTTTTGCTCTATCAAGTCAGGATTTTGAGGCATTCTAACCTAAAAGTTGGACATATTTGAGGTTATGTAGCCTTGAGAATTTTTTTCTCAACAAACCATGTGGGGGATCTTAAAGTCTTCACCTTCAAAATACCGTTGAGTTTCCTCAAACATCTTTTTTTTTTTCGGCGAGATATGGCAATTTAAATAATGATCATAAGGTTTCCGTACTAATTAAATGTATTGGGAAAGATATGATATGAACAGACAATTTTAAAAATTCGATATCTCAGCGAAAAAAAAGATATTTGAGCAAACTCTACGACATTTCAAATAGGAAGATTTGTACTTTAAGATCCCATACATGGTTTTTTGAGAAAAAAAAATCTCAGAGCTACATATCCTCAAATATGTCCAACTTTTAGGTTAGGATATCTCAAAATCCTGACGTGATAGACCAAAAGATTCGAATTCAGCGTCGAAAAATACATAAGAAACGCATGGTCTGACCCCAGATCCAGACAAGTAGGACTTGTTTTATCATTGTTACAGCCAGTTTTACAATCGTTGGTTAACTAATGGTTAAGATTTGATCAATGATTAACTATAAAAATCTGTTTCACAAGATGTGGTTAATTTCAAGGCCTTGGTTATCTTGTAGTTAAGTAGTTCAATATTCAGGATGTTAATTATGCTTTCGAAAAATTTTATGAAAAAATGTATATCATTCTTGATACAGTTGTCCCTAAAACCCCAATTAAAGGCAAGAGTTACCCACCGTGGTATAACTCCAATATAATTAAAAGTCTAAAATTAAAACATAGAGCGTGGTGTGATTACAAGAACCGTGAGGATCCTCTTGCACTCGATGAGTTTAAATTATTAAGAACATATATCAAAGAGAAGGTTGATATTGAATATAAAAAATATTGTCGCAACATCGAAAGTAATATTAAACACAATCCCAGTAAGTTCTGGCAGTTTATTGACAGTAAGAAGTCTAGTAATAATTTACCAACAGCTATGAACTATGAAGATAAACATTATGTAGGCAACAAGGAAGTAGTTAATGGCTTCGCTGAATACTTTTGTAGTTCATATATTACCTCTAATCCATCAATCGAGGACCTTCCTGTTGACTCAGAAACAGATTTTTTAACAATCGAACGGTTTACAGAACAAGAAGTTTTAAATTCCTTAAAAAAAATCAAGCCTAAATACACAATGGGCCCTGACAAATTCCAGCCTTCATACTACATGATTGTGCTAGCGTGCTCACTACTCCTCTTACATTCTTATTCAATTTAGCCATTAAATCTAATATATTTCCTGATGCACTAAAATGTTCTAAAATAATTCCTGTATATAAAAAAGGCGAAAAAAATAATATTGAGAATTACAGACCTATAACGATTATCAACAATTTCTCAAAAGCGTTCGAAATTCTGTTACATGAACCAACATTTTCTTATGCAAAAAATCGCATTACTGAATACCAGCACGGTTTCTTCAAGGGACGATCTACATCAACTAATCTCTTTTGTATAACTCAATATATATCTAATGCTATCGACAGTAACTTACAGGTTGACGTAATTTACACAGACTTTACTAAAGCATTTGATAGACTAGATCACAGTATTTTATGTTATAAATTTCAAAAATTTGGCTTCTCAAGAAATTTGTTGTTATTTTTCAAATCATATCTTGAAAATAGACATCACCATGTTGAATACCGTGGACAACGATCTGCGGAATACGTATCTATCTCCGGTGTACCTCAAGGCTCTGTTGTGGGCCACTATTCTTCAACATTTTCATCAATGACATTGCAGAGGAATTGGGTGTCAATTGTCTTTTATATGCAGATGATATGAAGTTATACAATAAAATAAATGATGTGAGTGACTATGTGGTATTACAAAGTGCCCTTGATAAAATTAATGAATGGTGTGATTTAAACAAATTACAGTTGAATATAAGGAAGTGTAATGTCCTAACTTTTACTAATAAACACCAATATGTAGAATTTAATTACCGTATAGAAGATTCAGTGCTTACACGTCCATCAACATTCCGCGACCTAGGTGTAACATTTGACACCAAACTATCATTTAATTGTCATATAAATACCATCACTAATGAAAGTTTCAGAACGCTGGGATTCATAATACGATGTTCTCGCGATTTTGACGACATTAACACAATGAAACTACTATATCAATCGTTTGTTCGATCCAAATTGGAATATTCGTCAATTATTTGGTCGCCCCATTAAACTTTGAGTCATAAGGAAGATGGTGTCTATCCTGCTATTGGCTTTCCTCGGACTGAACTATTAAATAGATTCTCGCTCTCGAGTCTGGAGGCTCGTAGAACTATTTCACAGCAAATTTTTATTTTTAAAATAATACATAATATAACTGATTGCAGCGCTATCTTAAACTTACTAAATGTTCGAACTCCTAGACCTGGATCTAGGCATAACTCATTGTTCTATTTACCAACTCCCCGAACCAACGTCCAGAAATTTTCACCGCTATACAAAATGTGTGAAAATTATAATAAACTACAAGATCAGTTTGATATATTCCACTGCAATGTAGCTGCGATAAAAAGATTAGCTGCATAATTTAAAATTTTTTGTTTTGTTTTATCCTTGTTTTTATTTGTCTACTTTGTAATCTACACTTATACGTTATATATTTGAAATACTTACTATTTCCTACCCTGAAATTGGAATTTTCTGTTGGGTAGTGTATTGTTAAATAAATAAATCAATAAATAAATAAAACCAGTGGATGAGGTATTGGTAAACCATTTTTTAGCAAACAACTGTCAACTACAGTTATGTTTTTATTTCGTGAAGTGATGGGTAGGTTAGGTTAGGAGGATTAGAACATTCAGGTACAGATCTAATTATTTTGAAGAATATGATCAAAAAGATTTCTTTAATTGATTTTGTCTATGAAATGACACATACCAAGATATAAATTTTGTGCGTTTCCTTAGGTTCACATTGTATACCACATACCACATGTGTATGTCGTGAAGTATTGCTTAATTGCCTATTGATATTACATTTTGTACGTGTTACTTATTACTTCCCCTAATCGGAGGGGTGGGTGTTTGAAAGCACTTCGAAACACATCTTTTGTCAAGTATATCCAAAGATCACGCTAATAAGTACGTATTCATCATGTTTATTTACGCAAAAACGGGTTTTTGCAGCGGGGCATTTTGACTAAAATATTTACGTATTTTTGTTAATTAAAATATTCCGTTGTAATGAAATTTTGGATGGCGCTTGATTAGATACAATCTTCAATTCCAGGCTCCCTTTTCTTTCTCGAATAGGTTCAGATAGTAATTGTAGTAATTATTTGGAGCCCTCGGCCGGGTAACCAATCAGGATAGCGGGCTGGATCGTCCCAGTGCAATTAGCAGAGTTCCTTATTAATTAATGCAAGCCGCTTACAGACAGTTTACTTAAGATCTGGCCGGATATGAGTTCGGAGTAAGGGGTTGCGTAATCAGGAGTCCCGGTTAGATAATTATTTTGATAAATTTAATATGATCCATGCACATACGTAAGTGGTTACCTTAATTGTTATTGTTAATTTCCTGGAGGCGCTAATGCTGCACTACTGGCTGCTTGATTAGCTTCGCTGAATATTTTATAAGTACTGGGAGGTTGAATGGGTAAACACACAACTTATTTATCTTATTTAGGGGCCGGCGATGGAAAATACGGAACTTGTGTTCTGGCGTAAACGCCACTTTAATATTTTAACGGTCATCCTACTGAGAACCTTTATTAATTGTTAAAATTGTCATAATGTTGGATTTAAGAAACATCGTAGAAAACACGACAATTTTCCCAAAGTAATAATTCTGTTTCTTAATTGATTTGCCAGCGTAAGGTGGGCATTGCTGCCGATTCCGGGCATCCATGGAGGTTCGTTCCAACACACAGCCTGGTCATCCGTCGAACACGCCCAACGGGCGGCCAAACCGCGTGCCGGGACTAAATCTCGGATGTTTTATATACCGCCGAACCGACTGCATACGCCGGGTTTGAAATTGGACATGCTTGTTGTCAGCAGCGAGAGCCGCATGACGCATGGGGTGGGAATATAAGATGGGAAGTGTAGGTGTTTTTGAGATGTTTCTTCTAAGTTTCCATGCTTATATTAAGTTTCCATCTGTCATCATCGGTTGGAGTGTGCCGGTGTTTGCGAGATGCTCCTTTTCAGTTCCATGTTTCTTTTAAGTTTCCATCTATCGTCATCTCCTTATTTTTCTTCTTTTAAGTTTTCTATTTCTTCGCTTTCTGAATCTGGCAGCTTTCTTTTTTATTTTTGTTTTGTTTTGTTCTTATTTATTAACCGTTCTACAGGTAAATATCCATTTACAGTGGAATTGCTGGGAGGGGCCCCATCTCGCGGCAACAATAATTTTTGCGCGTTACGAGAAAAGAAGTCCGAAGGTATACTTTGCTCATCCTGTATGTCGTTTCTTTGAGAAAATCGGCTTCAATTTCCGCTTTCCAAATTAATAATAAAATATTATGCTACGATTATAATAAGTAAATCAAGCTGATCAGAGTACAGAAATTTGGGATTTGGTGTATATACTAGAAGATAAGGGCTTAGATTTATTTCCAGTATTTTTCAAACCCCGCCACCTCCGCTCCATTATTAATGGGATTGATAACACAAAATTGAGATATTCACTTAAAAGTCAGTACACGTATGTATTGTAATGACATCTGATTTAGATGATTCCGTTGAAGAGGTGGAGGGTGGTAGGCAGGAATTGGAAAAATTAAATTTATAAGTCCAGCACTGGAATTAAAAAAAATAGTAATCTGCCAACTGTGATAAGTGTGAGAAGTGTCTAAAATTTAAACCAAATTCGATCAATAGTAAGGACGTTCTGGCCAAAATAAATTTAGAACAAAAACAGTTTATCACCCTGTATCTCAGAAATTAAAAGCGACAGAAAAATTTCAATGGCCGTTCCTGAATGTCCAAGTGGTCCTCTACCCCCCCTAGAGGTATGTACAGTTCCTCATGGAACACCTTGTATAGCTAATACTGCAAAAAACTAAATTCTACCCGTTTCATTCTTATAAACAAATTTGCAGAGGTGCTATCAAAAGGAACTTTTGAGGTTTTGCTTAAAACATAAGAATGAAGCTCCACACCAAAATTTAGTCTGTTAACAATTATATAAAAACTTTCTTCTTGTTTGGTCTAATTTTCCTGTTCTATCTTTTTTTATCAATGTTAGTCGGGTTGCAGTAATTTTTGTGATAATGGACTCTACCTTTGAGTTTGTTGAATATTGCCAATATACAGGGTGTCCCAGAATTGAGTTCCCGGGCGGAAACCTGTGATTTCTGAGTTCATACTGGGCCCGCATAAGCCAACTTACCTTAGTCCAAAAATGCATCTGTGGCGTGTGATGTTTCCCTTATATTTCACCGCCACATCATTTGGCCCACTAAGTATACCTATATACGAGCGGCCATGTTGGGTTCGTTGGAGAAGTGTATAAGGCAGTGGCTACTCCAGCCTTACTGATGAGTTCACGGAGTAGCCACGGAACGAAACGCTAATATTTTCTAACCCCACAAATGGTGACCCCTTTGATTTGAACACTGAAAAACCTACCAGATGCCCGTAGCCAGTTGCCCGTTGCTCATGGCCTGATGCCGAATGTTGCCCGTTGCACGTAGCCAGTTGCCTGTTGCCCGTTGCACGTAGAGTACTTTCAGAGTGGGGTACTCGCTTCGTTCCTGTCCAGTCCTAGTCCGTCAATCTCCTACTACCAACAGGTTTCTGGTGACTTTGTCACTGGTGGGGGAATGGTGTGGCGTGTGACGTTTCCCTTATATTTCACCGCCACATCATTTGGCCCACTAAGTATATATACGAGCGGCCATGTTGCGTTCGTTGGAGAAGTGTATAATGCAGTGGTTACTACTGATGAGTTCACGGAGTAGCCACGGAACGAAACGCTAATATTTTCTAACCCCACAGCATCTCTGAGGAAGTAAGTACGTTCTCTTAAAGTGAGACACAAAATTTTTTTCCGTTATATTGAAGATAAAAGTTTTAAATTTTCATGGGACCTGTCTAGTACTCTATGTAAGTTTGATAACAAATAAATATCTTTTGTTCCTCAAGCGCGACAGGTTTCCTGTTTCACAAGCACCTATGACCTACAGAGAAAAAATGATATAGCTTGATTTTTCGTTGATATTACACAAAATTTTAAAAATATTAATTTGTGTACTGGAATAGGTGAACGTCATGTGGAGCATTTGTTATTAATGCAATCTTTAGAATAAACTGTACTTTTTTGTTATTACATTTTATTCTGGAATGGTAAATAAATGTTAAATACAATTGGAGGAAAAAACGACAATTCCTCGTATTATGATTAATATTATAAAATATTTTAAGAGTACCTTTTTGCAACCCTTTCAATACTCTGCAAAAATATTCAAGTATTCCGTAATTTTACAGGGCGATTAAAAAAATATAGCCAATTAAATATTAATTATTATGATAGAAATTTGAAAAACAAAACATATTTGGTTGTTGTCAAGTATACATAGAGTACTTTTAGAGATACAGCTCTAATCAATATTTGAAAATTTTATCTGCAGTATAACGGAAATTATTAGAAAAAAATGTTTTTTTCTGTCTCACTTTAAGAGGATGTACATCCTCAGGGATGCATTTTTGAACTAAAGTTTTATACAGGACCAATATGATTTCAGGAATTACAGGTTTCCATCGGGGAACTCAATTCTGGGACACCCTGTATATTTTTTCACAACATCCACAAGAGATTGAGTAAACTACATAAAATAGGGATGTTCTTAGTTGCACTTTCGTTTTAATTATCTCCCGATGATGCCAACGTGATGGACGAAACGTACGCCAAGTGTTGGTATTCGAGTATTGTATTCCAGTGTTCCAGTATTTTAGTGTCCCAGTGTGTGTAATCTAATAGTTTTATTACTTATTCTGACAGCAAAAGAAGACTTTTAATATTATTGATAGTTGTTTGCCTTTATAGGTTGACTTAGGACTATTTTACTGTATAAAACAATGTTAGCTACTCCGAAAATTAATTTTTCCCATTTTGCAGAACACAAAAACACGTATCAATAAAGTACGGAGCAGCATCGTTGAATATTTTATTTAAATTATTGTTATTTCTGTACAATACTAAATTGATCGGCATGCATTATTCGGAAACTACACCTCTGCGTAGAAAATGGAGAGTATACTGTTCTCCAAAGGCCCATATTGCATGCCAACATTACTTTAGCATGTTTTTCTTCCCTGTGGATTTCTACAAAAGAAATGCTGAGTGCCTTTTAAGTGAAGGGGCAGTTAAAATGATAATCGACTCTTAAATATAGGACGAGAGTGGAAATGAAAGGTTCATCTAGAGAGAGATGGAACAAAAGAACGTTGGAAGTGCCATTTTTACGAATCCGATGAAGTTAATGGAATGCCTCGACAAAGCTAAGAGTATTCGGATTACTATTCTGTCAGCTTTATAGTATTTCTTTCGTTGTGTGTTTTTCTAACTATTGAATTTAGAAACAAAAAGCGTATATGTCGAGATATCTTTTCAGGACTAATAAGACTGGCTTTCGGATAAATTGAATCGAAAAAAACCCGAACTCTGATTTATTTAGATATTTATTTATTTGTTTATTTAGATACAATCACCCAACATGTAACCAACTACATGGTTGGTGGGAAATATTGTAGTAACATAAATTAAAACAATATAATCGAATAGAAGTACAGTAGGTTAGAACCAAGACCCGGATATTTAAATGGTAATGGTTCTTACAAAAACTTATAATATATATCTAGCAAATAAAAGAACAATTTTGAATTAAACACATACTTTCCTGTTCTGTTGTATGTGTGGCATATTTATTTTATTTGTACATCACAAATGCACACAACGTGATAAAGTAAATTTTATTTCATTTTAAAATGTTATTGTATTCGACCCTGATCGAGTGTCAACATTAGATTCAATTGTATGGCGGTACTTTTGTATGTATTTTACTAACGCGGTTTTATTATCTCCTTTAATTAGACGATGCTGCCGAAATTGTTAACCACTGCTTTGACGAAATCCCTGTATACTTAAGTATAGTGTGGCAATCCTTGGCTTTTTTTGAAGTTTTTCGCAATCTTGTTCACTTTCTATAACACAATAGATCCTCAAGTCATCGGCATATAAAATGCTCTCTACGTTAACATTGGCTACAATATCATTTATAAAAACAGCAAGCACATGAGGGCACATTTAGAATACTATAAAGTTAATACAGGGTGTCCCGAATTACATAGGCCAAACTTCACTAATACAACTTTTCAGAATAAGCAAAAGTTCCTATCAACATGGGTCGGAAAGTGATTAGTTTACGAGATAAAGGGTGTTCAAGTAATTCTCCTGAAAATGTTTTTTATGAATATTTTCGAAACGTCTAAAGATAAACAAATGATAATTTACACAGGAATTTAACTTTTTATGTTTTTTAAGAAAAAACGACAACTATGTACGACAATCATTCAGGAGCGGGTGAAACTGGGGGGCCTAGGTATAATTTGACCCCAACTTTATTGTGTAACACTTTTAATTTAATTTATGAGCAGAACTTAAAAATTTGAACTTTTCTACACAAAAAAAGTCCCTTGTGTCTTTTCTCTAAAATTATCAGTTGTTGAGTAAATCTTATCTGAACTTTATTCGGGAATAGTTTTTTATGAATAATTTTAGCAGAACAGAAAAAACAATGACAGTAAAACAAAATTTGATTACATTATTTTTTATTAGGCAACAATGAATTAAATTAGAGTAAGGTAAATTAGAAATTACAAGAGTTGTTCAAAGTACATTCCGCCGGCATCAACACATTTCTGACATCTGCGCCGTACAGAGTGTGTAGCTTTTCGAATGAAATCAGGATTAGCCCGAAAATTTTCACATTCTTCGAGAATTCTTTCTATTAACTCTTCTCTCGTGTTTACAGGGATTGCGTAGACTTTGTCCTGTAAATAGCCCCGGACAACAAAATCAACTGGAGTTAAATCTGGTGAACGGGGTGGCCAGGCTCTTGCAGCTAATCGGCCGATCCACCGTTCAGGATAATTATTGTCTACCCACAAACAGATCTCAACAGCAAAGTGTGCAGGAGCTCCGTGTAGAAAACTTCAAATTTTTAAGTTCTGCTAAAAATTAATTTAAAAGTGTCACACAATAAAGTTGGGGCTTAATTATACCTAGCCCCCCCCCCCAGTTTCACCCGCTACTGAATGATTTTTGTGCATAGTCATTTTTTCTTAAAAAGCATAAGAAGTTAAATTTCCGTGTTAATTATCATTTGTTTATCTTTAGACGTTTCGAAAATATTCATAAAAAAACATTTTAAGGAGAATTACTTGAACACCCTGTACCTCGGAAATTAGTCACTTCCCGACCCATATTTATAGGAACTTTTTTCTCATTTTGAAAAGTTTTATTGCTTAGTGAAGTTTGGTCTAAGCAATTCGGATCATCCTGTATTAAGTTTATAGTATTCTGGGATATTAAACTCTCCTATAAAATAATAATCAACGTCGTTTAAGTACCTAGTTCACCTTTTTCAATTATAATTGTAAAATTTTGATCAACACATAAAAGTTCTATTTCTTTATTAAGCCTATTTTATGGTTAAAATTTAGTTACTGTTGAAAAGTAGATGAACGAAAAGCCGAAAAGAAATAAATCATTTTTTAATAAAAAAGTTAATATATTTTGCTGGGTCGGTAGCTTTAATAATACGGGTTGTAGGTTGTAAGGTATATCCTTTAGAAAAGAGGGATAATATATTTCTTCTGACTGATGTCCGTTTGTAAAAGCCCTGCTATACCAAAAGTATTAAAAAAATATACAGAAAATTTTTATTTCATCCGATAAACATAGTTCGGGAGGGGGTGGGAACCTTTGATGTGACACAGCCTATGAAATATTTACAGAAACATTCAAATAATATACTCGAAGCAATTTTCACTAATCATGTTTGCATCATGTGGAGATTTTTAAAAGTAAAGTAGATCTAACAATGAATTCTATTATTTTAACGGTTGAGACTCTTGGTTTTACTCCTTATGGTAAATGTTAACGGGTTTAAACCAATTGGTGTAAACAAAATAACTCTTCAAAATAGTCGATATTTAACTAGAATTTATTGGCATCCTTAAACCAATTTAAGTGTTTTTTCTTGTCTACATTTCAAATTCAAAGAGTACGTAACAAATTGAGATAGACAAACAATTATAACTAAAACTCATTTATGGGTGTCGAGCCTGTGCAGTATATCTAAATACCGAATTTTTTGGAAATATTTTGAAAACAAGCATTTTAAGAATATAGGATTCATTGATTGATTGATTAATTTGCCACCGTAAGGTAGCATTGCTGCCGATTCTGGACGTTCTTATATACCGCCGGATCGGTTGCATACGCTGGATTGGATATGGGACATGTTTGTTGCCAGCAGCGAGATCCATATGACGTATGGGGTAGGCATATAGGATGTGAAGTCCAGGTGCTTGTGAGACGCTTTTTTTAAGTTTCCATCTATCACCATCTTCTTATTTATTCTTCTCCTTAGTTTTCTGATTCCTCTGTTTCTGAATCTAGTAGCGTGCGCCTCGTCCTGCCCGCTTGCGTCCACATATGGTTTCATGCTTCGCAGAAATTCGTGCTTTAGTTTCAACGTCGTGTATCAGTGCGTCCACCTCGCTTGTCTGCCAAGACATACATACAAGGAGCCCTCATTTATTAACCCTTTCACAGCCAAATATCCATTTATGGTGGAAGTGTAGGGAAGAGCCCTCTCGCGGTAAAAAGAGTTTTTTACAGAGGGTTATGAGAAAGAGGCCCGAAAGAATATTTTGCACACCCTGTATATTGATTTGTTCTTGTAGTAATTAGTTTCAATAGCCGCTTTCTGTTTTATTACCTATGCTAAATATATTTCCAATTTTAATTTTCTCTTCAATTTTAATAAAGAAATAAACTAAGGTACCTACTAATAAACTAATACTAGTAATTAAAAATTAAAAACTTATGTTCTTGGTCCACAGCTGGTATGAAGGTTGAAAAATATTTAAACAAGGGCCAATATATAAAAAATATTTAAAAATTAAACAATCACAAATCTGATTTGAATAATAATTGCAACAAAATATTGCTTGAGTAACGAACACTGCACTGCGCGCAATAGAAAACCAGAAGTTATAACAATTGATTTATATTTAAAAAGTATTCATTATATTGGCCTTGTCTAAATATTTTAACCCTTAGGTCTTGATTTTGCGTTTTTTCGCAAAACAAAAAGGTATTTTCTAAAAATTTTCCAAAGAAGGAAGAAATAGGAAGATATCTGTCTTCGTTCCTTTTTAATAAAGTCGATTTTTCTTGAAAACGAATCGCTTTATTCATATCAAACGAGTTTTTGAATCTTTAATCTCTATTCTCAAAAACCGTTTTTCGAATTGTCACGAATTTTCAAAAAATGACGATTACCTTCGCTCCTGCCGGCCCCAATTTTCGATATTCGTGATTCACATTGTACGGTCACTGCTGACCTTCTCCTCATCATCGAGACATAGAACGAGTCTCCGATCCGTATTTATTCAGTTCTTACGTTTGAAAAATTGACTTGCGGTCGTACTAATCGGCGACTATTTTTAAGTGGTTTCCCGAGTTCGAATCCCGTTCGGGGATACCTTTTTTTTTTCGTTTTCAATTTTTTGGCAGATATTTTTGATTCTATAATTGCTATTCGCTTCGTTCTATTGCATTTCTCGGAGAAGTTATGCAATTTCCTCCGCGGAATATTAATCTGCACTATTTTGATTAAAAATCACATTATACCTCCGCTATAGGGTGGCTAAATCTTTGGTAGGCGTTGCAAAAACGGCAATACGTAATCAAATCACGACAATTATATTCCTCAGTAGTATTAATAAACAGACAGTATTTTTATAGATTATCTACGGTCAAAAATAAATGAAATTTATTCACAATATTTTGTGGTTTTACTAGGCATAAGTTCGACAAAATCATCGGCTAAACTCGTAAAACAGTTATCCAGGCCACCAGAAAATATGTCCCATAAGCTTATATTGCTCTCGAGAAGCAGCGTTGTACCACGCACACCGATATTTCAGTAAGTAAAGAAAACTAGTAAGAGTCCAGAAACTTAGAATTTGGTGTACATACTAGAAGCCAAGGCCTCTATTTTTTTTTTAATATCTACTACCCCCAATAACACCAAATATTCAAATTTTTATTTTGAAAAGTAAGGGAAAAAGTGAGGGTGTACCTGATTTCGTGACCACCCGGTATACTAGGTCAAGATCTCAAATTTCCTTATGATATCTGCCACCCGCACCACCACCCCCAACATCCCCACTGCATCATTAAAGGAGTCATCTAAATAAAATTGTGTTTTAGTGTGTGTGTGAGAGAACAAATGAACTCAAAAAATTCTTGGATGTCAGCCTTCCCCATTACCACCTCGGGGTAGACGATTTGAAATAATTTATTATCAAATTTAGACGAACAGGGAATCGAGGTAAGTGTCGTCAGGTATAGACGTATTTTAAGATGCTCCCTAAAAAGCGCTAAAAAAGCGGTAAAACCCCGTTAAATTTGAGAAAAATTAAGCCACCGGTAGATTAAGAAATTCTGCGTGAAATGAAGTGCCTCAATTGAAAAACAAAATTCATAGGGAATTAATAATTACAAGGTTTTCTAATAGTATCAAATCCAATAAAGCAAACAAGTGCTAGTGAAATGCAGTATATCTACGTACACCCTAGACGACCTAACAAGATCCTTTTCAGGTGGTTTATGGGCAATAAATAATTATTGTCAAAATGAGACAAAGCAAAATAGACATACTAGGTGTGTTGTGACCTAAAGTAATTGTATACAGTGGAAAAAGTGGACAAAGTCAACCCAAGAAAGAATATAAAATAAAACACAAGATGTTGCAGAAAGAAAGATAAGTTGTAAATTAATTTATTTTATTTTATATGATTTATTTGATTTTATTCTGTTCTATCTTATTACTTTAATGGCTCTACCAACTTAATTTCTATCAGCTCGGTTTATTGATTCAAATCATAATATTATTATATTAATCTCAAAAATAAACATGTGTTCAACAGAAGGTAGGTAATAAAATAGAAAAATGTGTTGAATTGGAAAGCAACTCGCTAGTGTTTATAGAAAAATTTTATAGTAAAATTGAAAATGTATTAAATATAGGTAGTGAAATAGAAAAACACCGGGAATTAAAAAGTGTCAGTTGAAACTAAGTACTATAAAAACAAAACAATATATGGGGTGTACGAAATATTCTCTCGAGCCTCTTTCTCACAACCCGCCTTTTACCGCTATTCCACCGTAAATGGATATTTACCTGTGGAACGGTTAATACATGAAAGCTCCTCGCGGCGAGCTAATGTATATATGTCTTGGCAGACAAACGAGGTGGACGCACTGATGCAGGACGTTGAAATGAAAACACGGATTTCTGGGAAGCATGAAACCATATATGGGTACAAGCGGGCAGGAGGACACGCACACTGCTAGATTCAGAAACAGAAGAAACAGAAAACTTAGAAGAAGAATAAATAAGGAGGTGATGATAGATGGAAACTTAAAATAAGCATGGAAACTAAAAAGAAGCATCTCGCAAAAGCATACACTTCTCATCCGATGATGGCAGACCGAAACTAAAAAGAAGCATGAAACTTAAAGGAAGCATTTCACAAACACTTACAATTCCCATCCTATATTCCTACCCCATGCGTTGGCAAATTAATCAATTAATTAAAATTCGATGAACAATTATTTCCACCTACTAGAGCGCAAATAACTTGATACTATCAAAATGTTTCCGTTTAAAGGGACTTAGAAGGCAAATCTGGATGTGGAAGTACCGACTCGTCAAGTAGCGGTTTTTTGATCATTATAAATTAAGTAACCCAGTCTTAGGTGTTAATAAATTGAAATTGCTAAAGTGGTAATCGCAGTTGTTTTATCATCAAACGATTATTTATAATAATCAATGACACAATTGCAAAATGCGGAAACAAAATAAAATACTTTTCATGTAATCGTAACATTTATCAAGGAACTAAGCATAAAATATTTGCGTGGAAAACCTTAATCACATGAGCAAGCGTTCCGTGAATGACTTGCCGGACAAAAATGTAAACGGCTTAAATAGTGATACGTTCGGCAAAAAACTAAAGAAAGCTATGTACTGAGTGGTGGCATTTTGCAAGTAATAAATGCGAACGAACGACACGGGCATGTGAGTCATGCAAGTGTGTGCCCCATTTCGCTATAAAAGTCACCGAGTAATATAAAATTCTAATATAAACGGCCGGATACAATCTGAAAATACATTGTGGCGTGGCAGGCCCGTAATCGATGCGGTGGTTTATGCAAAGTGGAGGACCCAGGTTGACTTTCAAAGGCAATTTATAAAACTTGATAACGTAAAACATTGTGAAAGTTTCCTCAATCATGCTGAGTAAGCGATGCCAGTGGTTCACTTTGCTTGTTACGATTTACCGTACATGAGAGGAGCGGGGTCGCTTCGTTCATCCACCATTCTTGGAAGGGTTGATCGGAAAGATTGAATTGTATAATAGTAGATACCAGAAGTAAGGAAGTGGTGAAAACAAAAGATGACGGTCGACTACCGATGAAATATCAGTCACTATAGTCTTGCAGCCAGCTAGCTTTTTACTGACGTCATTGGAATAAGGCCTCGAAAAGGATTATTATACTCATCAGAAATACAAGACGAAGAGTGTATTGCATTCGATCGGCACATTTCTAAAACCGGTAATATCGCTCGAAACTTTTCATATTTTGAGGTAATACTTAAAAAACAGATAACTAATCACTTTGAAGATCATAACCTATTTAGTAACAGTCAATTTGGCTTCAGGTCTAAATTATCTACGACATTAGCAATAAATTCCTTAACAGATATTATAAATAAAGGCTTTGAGGCGAAAGTTCACGTTCACGTACAGTTCTTAGACCTGAGCAAAGCTTTTGACTGCGTCTCGCATAATATTCTGGTGCATAAACTAGGCTTTTATAGGTTCTCGGAAGGTAGTAAGAATTTGATCTTATCATATATTACTAACAGATCTCAATATGTTAATGTCGATAACATAAATTCGAACAGAATAGACGTTAAATTCGGCGTACCCCAGGGTTCGGTCTTGGGACCAGTTCTTTTTCTCGTTTATGTGAATGATTTGCCAAACAGTGCAACCTTGTCTAAATTCACCTTATTCGCGGATGACACAACTTTGACTCAGTCTCACACAAATATTTGTACATTATTAGAAGAAGCCTGTAACAGTCTGACTCTAGCTCAAGATTGGTTTTTAAGTAATCAACTAGTTTTGAATGACGACAAGACTGAAACCATGATTTTTAGTTTAGACATACTCTCAATGCTAAATATTTTAAATGTGTTAAATTTTTGGGTGTTATTTTAGACAGTAAATTGACATGGGATAAACACACAGAGCTAGTCTGCAAAAATGTCTCCCGGAACATTTTTCTGCTACGTAAGTTGGTAAAATGTGTGTCACAGGCAACATTATTAATTGCCTATCACGGACTGATTCATTCTAACTTGACCTATGCTATCTTGGTATGGGGCCACTCAGCACATATTTCATCAGTTTTTTCCGTGCAGAGAAAGGCCGTAAGAATCATTGCAGGTCTAGCATACAGAGACGATTGTAAGGAGGCTTTCAAAAAATTAAATATACTTACCGTGCCCAGTGCTTATATATTGCAATGTCTTTTGTATATTAAGGAACACGCAGGTAATTACACTACGTTAGAAAATATTCATTCTTATTCAACGCGTAATAAAAACAATATTAACACTGAATTTTTGAGACTGACGAAAACTAGAAATGGAACTGACTACCACGCAATAAAATTTTTTAATGTATTGCCTAATGTCGTCCAAGGACTTGAAATTAGACGATTTCAAACAGTAATGAAAAACTTCCTGCTGACCAATGCTTTCTATACTTTCAATGAATTCATGTTGTCTGATTTCTCCCGAATAGTTTAGTATAATAGTATATTGTTTTTCATTTACTTTTATATTTACACTTTATTGTATGTTTATTGTGTTTATTTGTATGTTCCCTTTTTGTATGTATTGTTTTTTTTTACAGATAAATGTTAATATTTTATTTTGTATATGCTGGACGTGTCAAAACACTATTTGTGTATTATGACTAATAAAGTATCTATCTATCTATCTAAAGTATCTATCTATCATATGACTGTGTTGGTGACCAAATTCTGAACAATTTCAAAATGTCCGTCTGTCTGTCTGTCTGCCTGCCTGCTTGTCTGTCTGTCTGTCCGACGGTAAAAGTATAAAAATTTGGGATTTGATGTATATACTAGAAGCCAAAGCTTCAGATTTTTTAATAATATTTTCACCCCTCCTGCACCACCTCCACTCCACTATAAAAGGGGTTGATAAATTAAAATTGAGATATTCACTTGGAATTTTGTACACGTATATTATAACGATACCTACAACTAGATTATATTTTGAGACCATTCCGTTGAAGGGTTAGGGGTTAAATAGGGGTAAATCGTGGAATATAAGCAAAGCATGATACCGCTGAAGGGTTGGGGGTTAAATAGGGGTAAATAGGGATAAACAAGTAAATCAGGCTGGTAAGAATCTTAGAATTTGGTGTATAACAATATTTCCATCCCCCCCGCACCACCCCACTCCATTATAAAAGGGGTTGATAAAGTTAAATTGAGATATTCACTTGAAATTTGGTACACGTATATATCTTAACGATACTTACAACTAGATTATATTTTGAGACAATTCCATTGAAGCGTTGCGTGTTAAATAGGGGTAAATAAGCAAAGCAGGCTGGTAAGAGTACAGAAACTTGGTATATATACTAGAAGCCAAGGTCTCTGATTTTTTTATAATATTTTCAATTCCTCCCACCATCCTCACTCCATTATTAATAGGGTTGATAAAATGAAATTGAGATTTTCACTTAAAATTTGGTACATGTATGTATTATTACGGCATCTATAATTATATTATATTATGAGATAATTCCATTGAAGGGTTGGGGGTTAAATATTGGTAAATAGTGGAAAATAAGTAAAGTAAACTGGTAAGAGTAAAGGAACTTGAAATTTGGTGTATATAATAATAATAATAATTTATTGGTGCCAATAATACAAAGGTATTTTACACAGGTCAGGTACAGAACAACAACAAGGAAACACCTTGCATAATACAACAAGAAAAATAAAATAAAAAAGGGTATATACCTATACATATATATAAAATACACACAAACATATAGACCTACATACACATTTATACATATGTGATCAGATAATAATATTAACATTTGAGGATAAATATTCTTCAAAGGAAAAAAAGGCATTGGCTATTAAAAACGATTTAATTGTCTTCTTGAAGACAACGTGGTCAAGTTTTCTTATTCTCGGAGGTAGATGGTTAAAAAATTTGATGGCGTAATAATTTGTTCCAGTACGTGACTTCGACAGACGTAAGTCTGGTAGAAGTCAAGGCCTCTAATATTTGTTTAATATTTTTCAACTCTCCTACGACCCCCACTCCGTTATTAAAAGGGTTGATAATATAAAATTGAGATATTCACTTGAAATTTGGTACACGTATATATTATCACGACGCCTGTAACTTGATTATATTTTGAAATGATTCCGTTGAAGAATTAGGGGTTAAATATGGGTGAATATGGGGAAAAAAGTAAAACAAGCTGGTAAGAGTACAGAAACTTGGGATTTGGGTATATACTAGAAGCCAAGGCCTCCGATTTTTTTATAATATTTTTCAACCCGTCCACTACTCCCACACCATTATTGAAGGGATTGATAAAATATAGTTGACATATTCCCTTGTGATTTGGTACGCGGAACTAGATCAGTATTGCGATGATATCTGCCCCAAATATTAAAATTTTATGACTAACTATTTCCTCATACTACAGTACAAATATGGTCAAAATATTTTCCGTTAAAGAGACTTGGTTGGAAAGTCTGGATCTTGAGGTAGTGATTCCTTATGGTGCGGTTCTTTAAACGTTTTTTAATCGTTGTTACATATTATCTTGAACATTTATATTTTATGTGCCAAAAGTCACGAGGCAGTTCAAAGTGAGGTAATGAATAATTAGTTGGTTTAATAAAGGATGATTCTTTCAACATATAATCCCAATGATTTCTTAATTTAGATCTAAGTATATTAGTTGCATCCGGGAAACATAGTTTATAATTGGAAGTAATTCCTACATCTATGCTGTTTTTGGTTAGATAATCAACATATTCGAGAGGCTTGAAAGATAACCAATTTCATTTTCAATATCTTAACGAACCTTGCTAAAATGCAACTTCTGTAAAATTTTTTATGACGTCTGCCCCAAATATTATTAAAATTCTATGAACAATTATTTCCGCATAAATTCATTTAGAGAGACTTGGGATAAAAATCTGGATGTCGAAGTAGTGATTCCTTAGGCTGAGGTTTTTAACCTATTTTCGACTCCTCATGGGGATTGCAGTTTAAAACTAGAGTAACCATTAGACTCTTCGCTGATTAATTTAATATTTTATATAATTGTTGCACATTTTATGGGACACTCCTTGCAGTTTTTTTGTAAGTAGTATTAGTTTCAGAAATTTTTGATTAACTACAAAATATTCAAAAACATGTTTGTTTTCTTATTATTAATAACTGAGTTAATAACTTTCTTATTTACTAATAGATTTTACTTAAAACAATAGTTTTCTTCTTCTAGTAACACTTACTGTCCAAATCACACTACAATTCGACTTTTCGTGCTTAAGCTATCGTGCTTACAAGAAACGCGAACGGGCGGACAGACAGACAGACAAACAGACAGACAGACAGACAGACAGACAGACAGACGGGCAGATGGACGGACGGCCGGACGGACATTTTGAAAGTTCAGAATTCGATTACCAACACAGTGATATTAATTTTACTTCAACATCCACGTATAGTAATCGTAAAAAAATGTTCAAAAATGTTTTTCCTTGAAATAGGTTTAGAATGTCATGAAACGCCGAGATTTTATTTTGATTTTAATTTGAGCGAAAACAAAATTTCTGTCTGTCTGTCGGTCTGTCGGTCGGTTTAAGATATCGACTTGAAATTTTGTACACTTATATATTATAACGAGATCTGGAACTGGATTGTTTTTTGAAGATATCCGGTGAAGGGTTTGGTAAATAGGAGTAAGTATGGGAAAATATGTAAAGCAAGCTGGTAAGAGTACAGAAACTTGAAATTTGATGTATGTATTACGAGCCAAGGCCTCAAATTTTTTAATAATAATTTTCAATCCCCCCCTACCCCTAGTCCATTATTAAAGGGGTTGATAAAATAAAATTGGGATACTCATTTGAAATTTGGTACAGGTATGTATTATAATGGCATCTCTAACTGGATTATATTTTGAGATGATTCCGTTAAAGGGTTGGGGATTAAATAGGGGTTAATAGGGGAAAATAAGTACAGCAAGCTGGTACAAATTCGGTGTATATACTAGAAGCCAAAGCCTTAAACTTCTTTATAATATTTTTCAACCCCCCACCACCTCTACTCCATTATTAAAAGGGTTGATAAAATAAAATTGAGATATTCATTTGAAATTTGGTAGACGTATGTATTATAACGACATCTGAAACTAGATTATATTTTGAGATGATTCGTTGAAGGGTTGGGGGTTGAATAGGGATAAATAGGGGAAAAAAGTAAAGCAAGCTGGTAAGAGTACAGAAACTTGAAATTCGGTGTATGTACTAGAAGCCAAGGTCTCAGATTATTTATAATATCTTTCAACCCCCACCACCCCTACTCCATTATTGAAAGGGTTGATAAAATAAAATTGAAATATTCACTTGGTATTTGGTACACGTATGTATTATAACGACATCTGGAACTAGATTATATTTTGAGATGATTCCGTTGAAGGGTTGGGGGTTAAATAGTGGTACATAGGGGAAAATAAGTAAAGCAAGCTGGTAAGAGTATAGAAATTTGGGATTTGGTGTGTATACTAGAAGTGGTGGCCTCAGGTTATTTTATAACATATTCCATCCCCCCACCACCCCCACTCAATTATTAAATGATTTCTAAAAATTAAATTTAGATTTTTACTTGAAATTTGTTACACGTATAGCGATATCTTAGATTATATTTTGACATGATTGCGTTGAACGAGTGAGGTTAATTGGTAAAAATCTGCTGAGTACAGAAACTTGAATTTCGGTATATGTCCTCGAAACCAAGGCCTCAGATTTTTCAGTAATATTTTTCAACCCCCCACCACCCTTAATCCATTATTGAAGGGGTTGTTAAAATGAAATTGAGATATTCACTTGAAATTTGGGACATTATGTATTATAACGACATCTGGAACTAGATTATATTTTGAGGTGATTCCGTTGAAGGGTTGAAGGTTAAATAGGAGTAATTAGGGGAAAATAAGTAAATCAAACTGGTAAGAGTACAGATATGTGAGATCTGGTGTATATACCAGAAACCAAGGCCTCAGATTCCTTTCTAGTATTTTTCAAACACCACAATCTCCGCTCCATTATTAATGAATTTGATAACATAAAATTGAGATATTTACTTGAAAGTTTTTTTTTTTTTTTTTTAATCACTTATTTAACGTCGGCCTATTTCCACTACCAAGGCCAATCACCGACGCCAGGAGACGAGCTACCCCCAACCTGGAAATTTTGCCGAACCTCTTCTCTATCGAAGAGTAGGGATCTTTTACTTGCCTAACATTTAATAGACAAGGGACCGACTGCTTTACATCCCCTCCGAAGGATGGTATATCCGCTATGTAACCCCCGCCTAAAGTTACATACCTTCTACGCATGCGCTGATATACAAGCCGTTAGAAGATGGAGCGAGAACGCTGTGTTTCCCTGGAGAGGCTTACCCATCCAAGTACTAACCGCGCCCGACGTTGCTACTTGAAAGTTACTACACGTATGTATTGTAATGAAATCTGATTGAGATGATTCCATTGAAGGGGTGAGATGTGGTAAGTTGTGAATAGAGTAAAATAAGTAGGGTAAACTAAAAACTTAATTTTTAACGTATATGGTAGAAACCAACGCCTCAAACTTTTCTGACATCTGCTCCTAATATTATTAATATTCTATGACCAATAATTTCCACGTACTAGAGTGCAAATCTAGTCAAGATGTTTCTTTTAAAGTGACTTGGATGAAAAATCTGGATGTGGAAGTGGTGATTCCTTAGGCAGCGGTTTTTTTTCCTACAACCGATATTACTGATTTTAGAAATGTGCCGATCGAATGCAACATACTCTTCGTTTTGTATTTGCGAAGAGTATAATAATAACACGATGGTTTGAAGGACTAACGTTATGTACATAACTGGGTTTAAAGTGTCAATAAATATATTGTTCTTTTCTGCTCTAACAGTATTACTGTTTTCTCATTTGCAATTTGTGAAAACCAATCCTTGAAAGGAATGACTAGAGTGAAATATTGTATCAGATATATTGAGGAAACTTCCTTAATAATTTCTGCAATCAATATTAAATTTGTTTAGATCTGATTTAACAACACAATACCATTTCTACTTATCCATTGTATTTGATTGTGAAGTAGAACAATTCTGCGAAAAGTTTAAACCGATACTACCCTTGTACATATCCGCTTATTTCTTCGTCCGAAAATAGAAAGAAGTTACCTTAAAAAGGACAATCTACCCGGTGCGGTAGCTTAATTCGTCTTCTAAGCATATATTTTATTATAAAAATACGCGCAAAACTTTATCCCATTAACGAGAAAAGACACTTTATTTTTTTGTCTTAAAACTTTTACTACCAGCTAAAATGAAAATAAATTCTTTTGTTAATAGACTGGTACATGAATACGCTATTATTTTCAAGGAAGAATGATATATATGGTAAACAGGATCTGAAAATGCACTCTGCGCAATATACACAAGAGATGGTATATGAGATCGGAGGCGTTACAACGAACTTTACTCACTATTGGCCGATTAAAATATATAGGGGCCGATTTATTGCTGTAGACACTCATCAACAGATCATTGAGATAAATTATAGTTAAAATCCTGAAACGAAAGCTGTGTTTAGCACTATCCTGCTACTATCGATAAATGAGTGACAGATTTTCAGGACAGTATCCTTCCTAACTCCTTGCTCTCATCCTTAAAGGGACTGGCATTATATTGATACGCATTTAAAAATTACAGAGCACGTGTCATTATTCCGGCCAATACACCCTGTGAAGCAGTATTGTTAAACTCATTTTTTTTGTCTCATTAAACTTTAAAAATATACGATTATTGAGAGTTTAAATAATATGCAGTTTTCTAAACGTTTTTTATTACTTTAGTCAATTTAACCGAAAATGGATGCATGGAATTCTTGTTAACATTTTTAAAATCTGCCTTAATTTCTGAATACGATGTGTAGCTGAATATCGCTCAAATATTTTGTCTTCAAACAAGAGCGTACTCAAAAAATAAATTATTGAATGATTGGCACATTAAATAAAAAAAAATATTTAAATTTTTTACATTTATATAATATATATTATACAGTGTGTCCCAGGATAGATGTAACAAGAGGTGTAATGGACCAAAAATTTTGAAATTTTGGAATGGTATTTGGGAGTTGGTCCTGTTTGTTGTAAAACTAAAGTATACCAGAAATGACATGATTTGGTATTCTACATGGTTTTTATAAGCAAATTTGTAAAAATCACCACTAATAAAGTACCTTTATTTTTCAAAATATGAAAAAATTCCACTGAGAAAAATTATTTAAAATGCAATTCTCTATACCAAATTTCAGGAATATAAAATTATTTTTTTGAAACTTCTCATTTTTTGCGAATTAAGAGTTGAATTCATATTTAAAGTCGTGTAGGAGCAAATGTTAATCATCTCAAAAAGTAGGCTATTGGTAAATAAAAAATTGAATATACGAGATGTAAGAAGGTGTAATGTTAATCGAACTAATTATAAAACAAGAAACAACTACTAACAGAAGATTAATGAGGTTTAAAACTTATAAAAAGTAATAAATGTCAAAAACATAACAGATTCACAAACAAATTAATTATTAACCAATACAAACCAATGTTTACAATTTTTTTATTATTCAACCTAGCTATCCACAAACATTTCGATCCTTCGCCTGAAGTCCTTAAAATTGTTTCGAATATGATCTAACGTTACGGAGTTTACGGCATTTCTAATTCTCTGCTTCAATACTGTTACATCGTCAGAAAGTGGTTCAGCATAAACCAACTGCTTGAGGCGACCCCATAAAAAGATATCCAATATTGATAGGTCTGGGGATCTCGCCGACCACTTGATTGGTACATTCCTGGCAATCCAATTTTCTCCAAAATTTAAATTCAACCACCGATTAACCATTTCTGCGGAGTGGCCAGGGCAACCATCATGTTGCAAATTAAGTAAAGGCATATCTCTTAAAATATTTAAATGTTCTTCAGAAAATCTTTCAAGAAGCTGTAAATAAGTGTGCTGGTATAACCTTTTCTTAACGAAATAAGGTCCAATAACTCCAACGTGATAAGAAACGGCACACCACATATTCACTTTTATATACGTCTACAATGAATTCTAAAATTTGGATTTTGAGAAGCCCAAAATCGACAATTCTGAGATGAAACAACACCATTGGTTGTGAATGTGGATTCATCTGAGAAAATTAGGAAATGACGAAAAAATCTCTCTTCCATGATTTTTTCTCCAATGGTCAAACAAAAATTCAACCTACGGCCGTCATCTCCCTCTTCAAGCGTATGTTTATAATTTGCTTTATATGCCCTAATTTTCTTTGCCTTGTAAATTATTTGGAGTTCAGACATGCTAATATTAATAAGAGCTGACCTCTCTCTTAGTGGCATCCTAGGATTTTCTATAACAGAGGCATGAGCTATAATAGCCCCAACAATGTCTTCATCATATGTTTTTATTTTTCTTTTTATGTTAAGAACACTACCAGTAGCCAGAAACTTTCTAATTATTCTCATAGCCTGAGTACGTAACAAAGCAGTGTTTGGAAATTTAAAATTAAATTGGCTTACCACTTCTCTTAGCGAGTTTTCACCGCCAATTCCGTAGCATTGCACAATATAATTTTTTTCACGCACTGTGAGTATCATTTTCACTTAATTTTTTATGCTTGGTTCGTTAATTTGAAACAGAAATTAAGGATAATATTGACTACGTTTGACAGATATGTCAATAATAAATGATAAATGTGTATCCACTGATAATTGTTAATAAATTAAACACTGCTTTTAGATGAATCAATCAATATATTATAAATACTCTACATATGTTTCGGCTTATAAGGCCTTTATCAAGAGTACTACATAGTGAATACTGTGTATCCACACATAGTGAATACTGTGTATGTGTATCCACTGCTTTTCTTATAGCCTACTTTTAGCTTCTACATGACTTTAAACTTTAATTCATAAAAAATAATTTTGATGCAGTTTTAATTAATGGTTCAAAATAAAATACAAATTTATTTAAAAAAATGGGAAGTTTAAAAAAAAAATATATTCCTGAAATTTTGTATAGAGGTATAAAATTACATTCTAAATAACTTATCTTAGTGAAATTTTTTCATATTTAAAAAAATAAAGGTACTTTATTAGTTGTGATTTTTACAACTTTCCTTATAAAGCACCCTGTAGAACACCAAATCAAGTCAGTTTTGGTACACTTTAGTTTTACAACAAGCAGGACTCAATCGCCAAATACCATTCCAAAATTCCAAAATTTTTGGTACATTACAGCTCTTGTTACATCTATCCTGGGACACGCTGTATATTATATACATATATTGTTACATTGCTAAACCTGCTAATTAGGCAGTAGTCCCTAATGTTATCAACTTAATAGAAATAGGCCTATTTCTCTGCTCAGTGCATTTGCGAAAATTATCAGTTGTAGCAGTTGGACTTACCGATTTCCTAAATAATAAAAATCTATTGACACCTTCACAGCATGGATTCAGGAGTAAATTCTCTACTGAGACCGCTGCAACTGAATTAATTCAAAATATTTGTGACGAAATGGATCGAAAAAACCACGTGATGGGGGTGTTTTTTGATCTCTCTAATGCCTTTGATACTCTGGATACATCCTTTGTTAGCAAGAAACTGTTCAATCTGGGCATACGCGGGTTCTAAATGAGTGGACATTATCTTACTTAGCTAACCGAAAGCTTCTCGTGAAAATTGAATGAGTCGTCAGAAAGACATAATGTAAACATGAAACTCCACAAGGCAGTATACTTGAACCCCTGCTTTCCTGCTGTTCGTCAATGACCTGCCACAATATTTTGATTTTGTAAGAGTTTATATGTACGCAGATGACACATCATTTACAGTATCTGCTAAAGGCTTACCCGAACTAAGAGGTAAATTGATAACTGGTGTTTAAAAATCGCAAAAACAGTTTTTATCCATTTTAAAACAAAACAAAACAATTTAGGTTACAATTTTAATCTAAGTTTTAATAACCATTCAATAGTATTACAGAAAGATAGAAATACAAATTAGTTGGTCCAAACATATTGACCACCTATCCTCAAAGTTGGTACAATCTTGTTTTGCCATCTCCAATTTAAAAAATAATATGGACCAGAAATCTCTGCTCGCGGTCTATTATGCACTAATCTACTCAAAGTTATCTTATAATATAATAGTGTGGGGTCAAAGTGTAGACATTCAGCGTATAGAGGAGATTTTTAAGGATTATTTTTAACATAGACTTCCGAGAATCCTGTCCAACAATATTTAAAGAGGAAAACATCCTTACCCTAGTGTCATTACAAATTATTAACTTATATTCATACAAACAAAAGTAAATTACCAATATGTAAACATCAACATGCTACACGTAACAACAAGTATATCTAATTAAATATAATCTCTAACCATCTAACATCATATAGAGAAGATCACCCATTTGTGCTGGTAGCTATTGTTACAATAAACTGCCACCAAATATTAAAAATGGAAGTAATGTAAATAAATTTAAGGCTCAGCTAAAACGATTTCTAATTTCCAACTGTTTTTATACCCTATAGGAATATAATTCCTTTTAACTTGTATACTATGTAAGCAAAATAATGATAAGTACTTTATCTTTATTTTGCACATTGCACATATTGCAGTACTGTCCACGTGTGTAAGCTGTATGTTTTTTATGTATTTGTAAACATGTGTGTATTGTATATATATTTATATATTATTGTATGTTGTGTATTGATTATATTTACAATTGTAATTGCAGTTTTTACATAATTATGTATAATATTTCCTTAATACTTTAATTGTATTTTAGACTTATTCCATTCAATGTATTATTGGCCAAAGGAACGAATAAATTTATTATTAATATTAATATTATTTTGTTGCCGCTTTATCCGGATTTTCCTCGAGATCTTGTAAGAGCCACGAAACACGTGTATGTCACCTCATTCGACATACTTTGAACTTGCTTTAGGATAATTTGTAGATTATTTTAACACTACAATTGTTACTTGGGATATTATTCATCTGACGAGTTTTTGTCTAATGATTTATGTTAATTGTTTTAACTGTTTTTTCAGTTATGTTGGTTTATTGTTATGCAATGTGATGTGACATACAATAATTGTATTTTTTTGATTTATGTAAACCCACTGGGTATTGATATGAATAAATTATTATTATTATTATCTTAAAAAGGAAGTACTTACCTGAACCATTTTCCGTGCTGTGCATAGTCACCCAGAGACTGATGCTCAAATAAGCTGATTATGAAGTCGCTTCATGATCCAATCCACTCCTGCAAATGACAACACTGTTAACTCAGCAGTTAAGTTGGTGTTTTAGTAATATAGTAAAGGGAATGCCTGCGAATGTCAGTACGATGACCGTTTTACAATTCGCGCTACTGCGGGTCCATGCGGGTTCATTAGCAATAGTTTTGCTTATCTTGTACTTAGTACGCATAAGCCCCCATGGCAATTGCGTTTTTAATTTATGTTATCTACCGAAATTGTTGGTAGGACATTTAACTTCAAATAGAATAAAATAAATATATTACCAGATAACACTAGTGACTATTTTAACTCTTGCAAAGAAGTAATTATCACAAATAAGGGTAAATATATATTTCTAAATAAAATTACTTACATGCCACAAGCCATATTGAATTAAAAGGAAGATAATATGCATATTACACGTACAGTATGACTGTTAATTATTATAATCTTCGCAAATACAAAACGAAGAGTACATAGCATTTGATCGCACATACATATCTAAAACCGGTAATATCGCTCGTAGAGAAAAATTATCAAGCACTGTGTTGGTGATCAAATTCTGAACAACTTTCAAAATCTCCGTCTGTCTGTCTGTCGGTCCATCACGTTTTTGTAAGCACGAAAACTATTGAAATTTGGACAGTAAGTTAGTGTTAGTTAGAGGAAGAACTATATTTTAACACATACGACAAGGAGCGTTTCGGCTCCCTTTGCCTTTGTCGGCATCCTTTTTATTCTTTGTAGATAAGAAACCGCGAATGCTTTTTATATTTTGGTGCCGACTTTACTTCCACATCCACGTAGTCATCGTAAAAAAGTTTTTAATTTTTTTTTATCGAAATAGGCTTAGAATGCCATAAAACTGTCTGTCGCTCGGTCTGTAACGGTTAAAGATATTCAGTTGATATTTGGTACATATATGTACCATGATGAGATCTGGAATTAAATCCGGTGAAAGGTTGGCAGTTAAATAGGCAAAAGCTGGCAAAAGTACAGTAACTTGGGATTTGGTGTATATACTACAAGCCAAGCCTCAGATTTTTTAATAATATTTTCCACACCCCTAATCACCCCCACTCCATTATGAAAGGGGTGTCGATAAAATAAAATTGAGATACTCACTTGAAATTGGGAGGTAAATAGGGAAAACAAGTAACACAAGCTGGTAAGAGTAAGAATATATATCAAAGAGCAGGTTGATATTGAATATAAAAAATATTGTCGCGACATTGAAAGTAAAATTAAACTCAATCCCAGTAAGATCTGGCAGTTTATCGACAGTAAGTAATCTAGTAATAATTTACCAACAGCTATGAACTATGAAGGTAAACATTATGTAGGCAACAAGGAAGTAGTTAATGGTTTCGCTGAAGGTACCTCAAGGCTCTGTTTTGGGCCTGTTATTCTTCAACATTTTCATTAATGACATTGCAGAGGAATTGGGTGTCTTTTATACGCAGATGATATGAAGTTATACAATAAAGTAAAGGATGTGAGTGACTGTGTGGTATTACAAAGTGTCCTTGATAAAATTAATGAATGGTGTGATTTAACCAAATTACAGTTGAGTATAAGAAAATGTAATATACTAACTTTTACTAATAAACACCAACATGTAGAATTTAATTACTGTATAGAAGATTCCGTGCTTACACGTCCATCAACATTCAGCGACCTAGGTGTAACATTTGACACCAAACTATCATTTAATTGCCATACAAATACCACCACTAATGAAAGGTTCATTCATAATATGATGTTCTCGCGATTTTAACGACATTAACACACTGAAACTACTATATCAATCGTTTGTTTGATCCAAATTGGAATATCTGTCAATTATTTGGTCGCCCCATTATAACACACATATACAGAGCATAGAGAGAATTCAGAGGCGTTTTTTTAAGACTTTGAGTCATAAGGAAGATGGTGTCTATCCTGGTATTGGTTTTCCTCAGACTGAACTGTTAAATAGATTCTCGCTCTCGAGTCTGGAGGCTCGTAGAACTATTTCACAGCAAATTTTTCTTTTTAAAATAATACATAATATAACCGATTGCAGCGCTATCTTAAACTTACTAAATGTTCGAACTCCTAGACCTGGTTCTAAGCATAACTCATTGTTCTATTTGCCGGCTCCCCGAACCAACGTCCAGAAATTTTCGCCGCTATACAAAATGTGTGAGAATTATAATAATCTACAATATCAGTTTGATATATTCCACTGCAATGTAGCTGCGATAAAAAGATTAACTGCATAATTTAAAATGTTTTGTTTTGTTTTATCTTTGTTTTTATTTGTCTACTTTGTATTCTACTCTTATCCGTTATATATTTGTAAATACTTACTATTTCCTACCCCGTAATTGTAATTTTCTGTTGGGTAGTGTATTGTTAAATAAATAAATAAATAAAAATAAACAAATAAACTTAGAATTTGGTTTATCTACACATTTCAAGTCCTCCACCACCCCACTCCATTTGTAAAGGAATCAATGGAATAATATTGTGATATTCACTTGAAATTTGGTACACGTATGTATTATAAAGACATTTGAAACTAGATTATATTTTGAGATGATTCCCTTGAATGGGAGGAGGTAAGTAGGCATAAATAGGAGAAAATTAGTAAAGGAGGCTGGTAAGAGTACAGAAACTTGGAATTTGGTATATAGTATATACTAGAAACCAAATCGAGAAGAGTATAATGGTTAGCTAGTTTCCACATGCACGTAGGGGATTTTAAAAACTTCCCATTTCTGGAAATTGTCTACGTTTTTGCTTGAAACATCTTATGATTGGCTTTAAGTTTTTCTGATGAACTCCAGAATAAGGGCGGAAGACGTTTCAAAGGCTAAGCAGTTTTAACTGAATTTTCATGGCCGGAAAGAGTTCTGTAGATACTAGTTAACTCTGCACGGCTGCAGGGCACTATGTGCTTACTAGTGTTACAATGATAATAATTGTCAAATAATAAATAGACAAATTCATTTCAAAATTTTAATTGTTAGCGTAACCAGAATGTAGGTTATCGAAAGAAATCAAAGATTGGAAATTAATATTTTTACAGATTATTTTTATTTTTAGTTCTCATTGATAATTTTTTCTACAGTTTGCCAGATTCAATGAAGAATATGTTTCATCACAATTATAAGCAAACAAAATATAATTCATTTTTAAATATTAAACTCGTTTAATACATTAACATTTCAAATGACAATACAAACGTATATCCAAAAAAAGTCCTTAGACAATAGGCAATAAGTAAAAACCGGCCATTAATTAAGGCCACAAAAGGTAACGCTTTAATTTAATTGGATAAAATAATACAAAACAACATAATGGCCTCAAAACGGTTAGCAGTAACCACTAACGCTAAATAATTTAGTTTATGTGGCATAATAAAGTTCAATTAGTTCACCGCTGAGAACGTATAATAAAGCTTCCATTGAAGTTGACGCTTTTTAAAATATAATGCCGGGGTAGTTTTAATGAGCGGTCGTTAGAGAGGCAGCGAGGATTCCGTACCGTGGCGTTTTTCATCTACCATCTATTAGAACAAATTGACACCTGGTAGCTAAGGGGAGATCTCAACACTGACTATGCCATGCCTCCTCGTTATATTAACGACCCGGATTGATTCTCAACGAGGAGACACCTCTTTGCCGCTGATTTTTCTCCTCCAGTCGCGGATAAGGGGACTAATTATAATTCGGGTAGGTATTGAATAACGTTGCGAAATTCGAGATATCTGTAAATCAAAATTAAGGATCTCAGAATTGTCTATAAAACTTTGAATGCAATACTAGTTCGTATTAACAAGCTTTAAGAACAGTTGATATAACAAATATTCATTTGCTACTTGCCATTATACTAAGTAAAACGTTTGATCTTATTAATCATGAACTCCTGCTTACGAGAGTTGTATATATACAGAATAAGAGATAAAATCACTGCGATTCATGGTTGTACGCAAAATAAACTAAATACTGAATATGGTGTACTCCACGGTTCAGTCCCTGGGCCTCTATTATTCATTCTTTTCTTAACGGGTTAGCAAATATTGTTGATAGACAAAATTTAGCATTGTTTGCCGATGGTAGTTCTTTCGTTTGTTCAGGACTACCTCAAAATTATGTTATTTTGTGTAGTCAAAATATTTTAAATATTTTTGTGGAGTGGTTCCATAAAAACCAACTTATTTTTTAATATTTCTAAGACAGGGTTTACATTATTTAGCTCAAGATTTTTTCCAGTAACCGAGAGCCAATTGATTAAAATTGATGAAATATTTATACAAAAGTAGATGCTGTATAATTTTTAGTTATAGATACTAGTCAGTTTTTAAACTGGGATGATCATATATCAGATCTGTGTTCAAAACTGTTATCAGTATAATATGTACTATATAGACTTAAATATTTAGCCACCAAATATCATTATCTTACTATTATGCACATTCTTAGTCTAAAGTAACTTGCAGCATTTTATTTTGGGGATCCTCATCACTGTGGATAGGGATCTTGGAATCTAAAAAGGACACTATGTAATATACAAATAAACAAATTTGTTAAAAAAATATAAATGATTAAATACATCAAGTATACAGATTCAGCAAATTTAGATTTAGGTACGTAAACTTGTTTCTGCGCAGATAAACCACGCCTTGTCGTAGAACAATGCAGGGCATTGGTCCATCCCCTGACTGCGACGAGTTGAGAACAGCGCGAGCGCACCCATTCTGCTTTTAACAGCGTAGCTGTATAGACGTGTGGGAATAAAATAAATTAATCTCAATTTCGTTATTAAAATGCCGTGTGTTTATACAACTGCAGAAAAAGTGCAAATTGTGAAGTTGTACTTCGGGGGCCATTCCACTGATGACACAATAAATTTATTTACTGTGGCATATCAAGACAGACCAATCCCCTCAGCTAGCATAATTTCATACATTATTTAAAAAATTTGAGAATTTCGGGTGTGTCGTGAATTATCGTAAAAAATGTTGTCAACCCGAACCCCGTCATCAACAAATGAGCGAAGAACGTGAAATTCGCGAAACTAATGTCTGTGTACTTGTTGAAACTAGTGAATCTTGTTCTAGCAGACAAATTGCTGATGAAGTTGACATGAAGGAAAGAAGTGTAAGAAATATTTTGAAAAGAAATGGATACAGTTGTTTTAAAGTTCAAACAACGCAAGAAATATTTCCCGAGGACCATTTCAAACGGATGGAATTTTGTGAAATCATGATAAATAAAGTGAATGAGAATGAAAACTTCTTAAAGAATATATTGTTTACAGATGAATTACCCTTTTCATTACATAGGAAACACAATCCATCCGTAGTACGATATTGATCTCGGAAAAATTAACATTTGAGTGTTGCTGTGCGAACTCAGTATCCTCAAAAGTTGAACGTTTGGACGGGAATTTTAGACAATCATGTTATAGGCCCACTGCTAATCGATAGCAATTTAAATGGCAATAAATATTTAGAAATTTTAAAAAACCAAATAATTCCTGCAGTACAAAATCTTCCTGTCAACTTTGACGACATTTGGTTTCAACAAGACGACTGCCCAAGTCAAAATGCCTTAACTGTTATTAATTTTCTGGAAAGAACATTTCCCAATCGTTTAATAGCTACGAGGGGAATGATAAAATGGCCCCCAGGTCACCTGATCTAGCACCCCGTGATTTCTTTCTGTGGGGCTCTTTAAAGGAAACCGCATACAAACATGCGTTTGAACGAGCCAATAATTTAGTTGAATTACGGGAAAAACTTATCCAACTTTGTGCAAGCATTGCTCAAAATCAACTCAATGATATGAGAGGTTCATTGTATAATCGGTTTGGCTATTGTTTGACACAAGAAGGTGGTTTGTTTGAATCCTTCATTAATTTATTGTTTGATAATTATTACTTGATTTTAGTTTCTGAGGGTTATTTAATTTTATTTTAATGTTCTATTTTTGTAATTTAATAAGAATAATTTATTTTTTGATAACTATTAGTTGATTTTAGTTTCCGAGTTATTTGATTTTATTTTAATGTTCTATTTTCATTTCGGTTTTAATACGAATTATTATTTTTCCCCATAGCATTTACGGCTAAAAAACAAACTGCAGAAATGCTTTCAATACAAGAAATTATTTGTCAAAAATGTGACAAATAACTTCTTCGCTTTTGACGAAGAGATATTTTCTCGTTTCGTATAGAAATTATTGCCTACGTCCGCATCCATCCTTAGTTCATGCCGTACTAAATTCAATTCATTATGTCTCTGCTTTCACGATTTATGGAACTAGCGGGGCGTGGTCAATTACATCGTTATTTCTATACCCTAAACTGCATTTTCCGAATCTGTATACATTTATGAAATAGTAAATTATTCATGATTTTTGTGTAACAATATTAATCATGATTAGAACATTAGACGCTAGAAATTCCAATGCCTTGATTATATCTCCAGTATATGTAGGTATTAAATTATTTAATGAACTTCCTAATCATATTAAAATCATTATAAGCACGAAACAGTTGAAATACAGTTTATACACTTTCTTAATTCATTATGATGTTAACGAATACATGAATTTCTAAACATTTCAAAGTTAAATCTGATTTGGTAATTTTTCTTTTTACTTGTACCACTTGTAAAAGTATAGACTTAAAGGTGAAGTGGTGGCGGTGTTGATCTCTGGTTGGTTGTGGGCCGTGGCTTAAAAGTGCGGTGTAACTCAACTATCGCTATACCTACTAGCCACTGGATACTGCTGTAGATTTTAGCTCCAACTCCTTTGGATAATTTGGAGCCATAATTCTATCAACAACAACCAGCTTTTGATCGATTTGCTTTGAAGTCACTCCTTTTTTTCTAAAAGAAGGAAGATGAAGGCCAAGTTATTGTTGATCTGGATTGCTAATAGCCAGGGTTAATTTATTAGTTGTAATAATTTAGAGGAAGATGGCGCTGAGGATATGTATCGCCTAGAGAATAGAATCCACGGAGGCTGCGCTAGTAATAGCCGGCATTCTTTCAATTAATCTAACGGCTACTGAAAGGAGACAACTATATGAGGCAGGTAGAAAGCCTGAAGCCAGAAGAACCCCCCAAAGAGAAGACCATGGAGCTATGGCAAGAGAGGTAGCAGGCGACAGAAAAGAGGCAGTGGGCAGGGACCATGATTCTTGACATAAAGAATTGGATCGGAAGCACACATGCGGGAGGTAAACTACTATCTGACTAAGGCATTAGCGGGCCACGGATGCTACAGGGACTTCCTCCACAACATTGGGAAGGCAACAGATGACCTACGACGATACTGCGAGCGAAGAGACGGACAGCGTGGGTCATACTATTTTTGAATGTCCAAAATGGCACGAAACGAGAGAGAGAGGGTAAAGGCCAATGCAGATGAACCACTTGGCCCAAGGAATATTGTCGATCACATGAAATCCAAGGAAAATGGAACGACATCACAAACAGGGCAACTAAATTACTAAAAACGAAAGACAAGGATGAAAGGGCAAGGCAGGGCAGGAAAAGATCGAACCTATATCCGAATCCACAATCGGATCAAGAAAGCAAAGAGTTACAGGAATAGAAGACACCTGACATCATGAAATAATGCGTAAGTGGTTCCGTGATGTCAAGATTGCACGGGAGATTTGCCAGGTTTCCCAGCGGAGGGAAGGGTTTTAGTCTTATTCACAACGTTATACCAGAGGCTGTGATCTATGAATTGTCCCAGTAGGCCTCCGTTTGCTGTATAGTGCGTCTTATATACGCGGCCACACCAGAGCCTTTTCTCATTAACACCAAGGGGTGACATCAGCCTAATACCTCTTCTTATCTGATTCTCCCTGAAGTACGAACAGTTCTATATTGTTCTCTCTCTTTTTGATGTGACTAAAAATAAGAGAATATGATGATGACACGAGTTTTTCAGTGTACAGAAATTATATCAGTTCATAACCGACATAAAGTATGCTATACCTGAACTATTTCTTGTTAGTAAAAACAAATAAAAAAGCATCATTATTTTCACCATCCCTTTGATAGAAACAGTCGCAAATCGACTTTTATAACGTCGGCATTTATTATAATTTGCAGCGACAAAAATATTTTCATTTCATGTAAATTACGAGAAACTTGTTAAAGTGAATTGAAGTTAAATTAAGCCTGTAAAATGTTGCAATCAAAATGGAACACAATTACAGTAAATAAATTCTAAAGTTGTTAGCAAATAGCCTTTCGAACTGACGGCTCGCGGCCTTTGGAGCTAACGAATCGTGCGAAAGACTAACAAGCTCTCATCCCCCGTTTTAAATATATCCCCTGATATCATCCTTTCTTCCTACCCAGTTTCTGTTTCCATTCAGACGATAAACAAACACCTACACTGCTCGTATATATTTACGTAAGTTTGTAGGACACGAACTACTTTAAAGTTTCAAACTTTGTTTTTTTTTATTTAATCCAAACGATTCCAATCAAGCGGCGCATATAGAAAAGGCATAAATAAGTATAAAATCAGATTTGCTGGAAAATTATTATCCAAAAAAACTGGTTACAGAAAATTGAAAAAGAGCGAATGGCTATGCCAGACAACTTAATTTATTGTTTGCAAAACAATGCATTTTCTAAATTACATAACCACACAAAAAAATTCTTTCTGATCTGGGGGACCATGTTTTCTATATGTTCTTGGGATCACTGAATTCGAATCCGAGGTTTATTTAATTTCATCACATCAGGATTTTGCTATAACCTCAAAAAACTCATAATTTAAGCGATAGCTAACAAAATTCTGAAAAAATTCAGGCGTACGTAGAAAGACCGGACGTATCTCGAAAATCAAGTCACGCACCGACCTCAGACTATCCAATCGATTTCTCATATCTTTCTACGTACTCCTGAATTTTTTCAGATTTTTCTTAGCTCTCGTTTGGCAAAAATAGCCGGCGAAGCTGGGCCATGTCGCTTAAGAAGCGAAATCCTTAGACCTCTTACTGTGGCGGCCGATATATCACTCAAAACGTGCCGAAAAAATATCGTGCCACACATCATCGGATTGGAAATTTAGTTTTCAATCGATCTAGTGTAAAAAGGGAGGGACCACTTTTGTCTAGAAAAAGTTATAGCGATTCTGGGTGTTTTGAGGGTATGGCAAAATTCTGACGTGATGGTGTTAAGTAGATCTCAGATTAGGATTCAGCGACTCCAAAAAAATATTGTTATGAATTACACCCCCTTGGAACTGGAGATGATACGCCTATGCCTACTAATTGTGATTGGAAGCTAGCAGAAAGAAATTGACTTTTCTGGAATGTGGTAAGAGAAAATTCTTGATTGCTTCTAGATGGATCTAGAGAGTCAAATTCGGAGTATATAAGGCGCGATTACCAGCGCGGGAGAAGTTTTACTAAGAAGGCAGTTTATAAAAGTGAACAAGTTGAAAAGTGAAAAGTGAGGTTAAATATTAAGTAAACAAATATTGTACAGTCAGTAAATTGTTAAATAAAGTGTTAGTGGTATTTATCTCTTGTTGAAATTATTAAGAACCCACGGATTCATACAGGGTGTTTCCAAAAGGTGAAAAAACGCAACAATATAGGTCAGATCCCCAGGTCAGAAAGAATTTTTTTTGTGTGTGTGGTTGTGTTATAAGAGTAGATTAAAAGAGAAAGGAATGATAATAGAAAAATATGTCATATAGTAACTAAAGTAAAAGAAAAATATAGCTACAATTATTGCCGAAAGATAGTCAATGTTTGATATGGCATAGTAAGGCATGGATGGTGGTATGGTATGGTATTAATATGTCCTAGGTTCGATAAGCTAATATGTGCAATGTTCGTTTAAAAATAATTTGTTATTTATTTGCTTATAATTGTATTGAAACATATTCTTTATAGGATTTTGCAAACAGCGGAGAAATAACTATAACTAAAAGAAACACTTTGTGTAAAATTATTAATGAAATCTTTGCATTCTTTCGATAACCTGAATTCTGGTTATGCTAAAAAATTAAAATCCTAAAATGAATTTGTCTAATTTCCTATTTGACAATTCTCATTCTAACACTAGCATCCACACAGTTCCCTATGGCCATGCAGATTAAGCGAGTATCTACATAACCCCCTACGATCATGAAGATTCAGTTAAAAATGAGAACAAAGACCTGAAATGAATTTATTTATCTACCTTGTCTTAAAAATGTTTCATTCTAATGGATTACATTTTCATGAAATCTATCATTCTGTTTCTTGGAAATGCTTAGCCTTTGAAACGTTTTTCGCCCTTATTCTGGAGCTCATCAGAAAGACCTAAAGCCACTCATAAAGATGTTTCATGTAAAACCAAGACAATTTCTATGAATAAGTGTGAAATAATTATATTTGACATTGACTGACAAAAAAAACACAATCTCACCTATTTTAGTATTTCAATTTGTTAGCATAACCAGAATTCAGGTTATCGAAAGAATGCAAAGATTTCATTAATATTTTTACACAAAGTTTTTCTTTTAGTTATACATAGTTATTTCTCTACTGTTTGCAAAATCCTATAAAGAATATGTTTCAATGTGTAATGTTGTTTGCAAGGAGACTATCAGCAAGGTTGTATTAATTATATTTCTGCGATGTAGTTTTGATGTAGTTCGCTGGTAGTGTAGTGTCACTACAATGCTCGTGTAAAACATATGAAGATACTGCAAAGCACTGAACCCTTGTAGATCACCGACGTTGTTACGTCCACATCTACGTAGTGGAGTGGAAGTATAGTAATCGTAAAATAATTTTTTTAAATTTTTCTTGTTGAAACAGGTTGTTAGGAATGTCATGAAAGGTGGAGATTTTAAATTATAGCGAAAAAGACACTTTTCTCTGAAGCGGTTTGAGATATTGACCTGACGTTTTATACACGTATGTATTATAACGAGACCTGGCACTGGATTGTCTTTTGACCTTATCTGGTGAATGCCTGAGGGGGTAAATAGGGATAAATAGGGGAAAATGAGTAAAGCTAGCTGGTAAGAGTACAAACGTTTAGAATTTACTGCATATACTGGAAGCCAAGACCTCAGAGATTTTTTATTAATACTTTCCATCCCCCTCACCATTATTAAGGGGGTTGGTAAAATAAAATTGAGACATTCACTTAAAATTTGGCACACGTATACATTAGTACTGGAACTAGATTATATTTTGAGATGATTTCGTTGAAGGGTTGATGATTATATAGGGGTAAATAAGGGCAAATAAGTAAAGCAAGCTGGTAAAAGTACAGAAACTTGGAAGTTGGTGTATATACTAGAATACAAGGCCTCGGATTGTTTTATACCATTTTTCAACTCCCCCCACCACCGCCACTCCATTAATAAGGAGGTTGAAAAATAAAATTGAGATCGTACACGTACACGTATTGTAAATGATGCCTAATAACTAAGATAATTCCGTTGACGGGGAGGGGGGGGGGGTGTTAAGTATAACAAACTAATAAGAGTCCAGAAAATTGACTTTGGCACATATGCTAAAATGACGTCCGCCTCAAACAATAATTCTATGACCAATAATTTCCACATACTAGAGTGCAAATATAGTCAAGAAGTTTTTCTTTAAAATCTGAATGTGGAAGTAGTGCTTCCTTAGGCAGCGGTTTTTTTCAAATTTTATTTTGTAATTTTTGGTGATTATTCTTTTAAAGTAGACGTAATATTTGTTTTGTGTAATGTGGATCCATATCTCTCTGTTTTTCTGAACGTTTTGCCTACCAAATGGTTAGTTTTAATGCAAAAACGTTGTATATATTCCCGCAAATATCTTTATTTTACTTAATTTTGTTGATGCAAACAAAGGCTCTATGATTTTAATTGCATTTTGTTGGGATTTATTCACTTGATTACGCAATTTAAAAACATGTAATGAAGTTAAATATAACCATTCATCACATGCAATTAATTTAAAATGTATTAGGGAAAATAAAGCAAAATTAAATGATGCATTACAAGCTATTGCATTAAATCCGCAACGAATTAATTGAATAAAATCCGGCAATTTGCTGGAACGGCTCTGGTTTTAACAATTACACCAGCAGGCAGTCAGCTTTGTTTGAAAATACAACAGTGCAGCTCCGGCATTCATTTATCATACTGCTAATTAGCCAGGGCTGTGGCAGTAGTGTCGATTACCAAACAAGAGAGAATTCTATCCAGGATTGCCATGGATTTAACAAGGTACGAGCTAATTAGACAGGACAAATATCCTGGAGCACGCCAGGCTGGTTTCCACTGTCTTCAAGTACGGTGATTAATTTATACGGTTAATTATGGCTTTGAATTAATTATAGTCTTTCGCTAGTCGCTGGCTGAAGACACAACAACAAAAATTAATTGAGGCATTTATAAAATTGTTTATTTTGTGCTACGGTCGCTGTAATTTACTTTATATTTCAATACTTTGTACACGGGTTTCGTTTAAGTTGATGTTGGATTACATTAGTATCAAAGAGTCAAGTCAAATGATGAAAGAATGCCATCTGAATGAAACATATTCTTTATAGGATTTTGCAAACAGCAGAAAAAACTATCTATGAGAACTAAAATGAAAAACTTTGTAAAAATATTAATGAAATCTTTGGATTCTTTCGATAACCTGTATTCTGGTTATGCTATCAAATTAAAATCCTTGTCTAATTTCTTATATCACAATTCTCATTATAACGCTAGCATCCACATAGTCCCCTACGGTCATGCATATTAAACTAGTATCTACATAACCCCTACGGTCATGAAAATTCAGTCAAAAATGAGAACAAAGGCCTAAAATGAATTTATTTTGTAACATATTTTAATACCTAAATATTAAAACGTGTTACATCGGTGCGAACGGCAGCCGATTTTTGTTGGAGAGCATAGGGGTCGTGGGTTAGGATTGTGTGGACACTCAAAAGGGCGCCACCGGCTGTATGTTACGTAATATGATTTAAATAATTTTGCCAGCCAGGAACAAAATTAAGTTACTAGCAACCATGCGATGAAATTCTCAAAATATATCTATGATATCAAAACTCTTACTTTACTCTCTGAAATCTCAAAATTTAAACAAATATCAGGTGTACCAGTGCAAATAATAAGAACATGTAGACATTAGACATTTATTACAACACACATGAGATGTACAACAATAAAAAACAAATAGTTTCCCAATTGTCCCCTAAACATAATCTATATTCACAAAAGAAATTCAGAATATGTATATCACCCCATCCAAAATTGTTTCAGTGATTTAACCTTTTTTTATAGAAATGCAACTACGGCTTAAATGATACCAACGATGTTCTATTAAAAATACTTCATATGTGACATAGTACCAGGTCAATTAGTATCACGTGGTACCATGCGTTACTTACAAAAAAATCTTAAGATCATCATGTTAGGTATGTAGTTGCAAAATCGTTATGTAATTTACTCTAATATTTCAACAAAAAATCACTGAATGAAACTATACTAATTTCTTTAAAATTGTGTAACTAAAATGAAACAATAAAACCTGGTTAGAGCCTTGGCGTTTTCTCTGACGACTGCAGCGTGACCTGTCACCACTTCCTAAGATGTTCTCGACGTTGCTTACGACTACGACTCAGTGTCACTCCCAAAATTCTGCCCAAATCTCCTGGAGACTGCTGCGAACAACTCTCCAGCCAAAACTCCTCTAAATGTCAGCAGGACCCACATAAAACCAAACATCTGAGTCCCTCCTATTACTCCTCTAACTGTTGGCCCCCCTTACATAACCAAAATGACAGCACCAAACATGTGCTTATCCCAATTGTAAGCCTCTCCAAAAATATATGCCCCTCCAAAACATATAACTTATTTTCAAAGGGCCAGTCCCTCTAAACATATATGCCCCTCCAAACACTCTGTAATAATTACAATAAAAAAGAACTAAATTAAATCCCAAACTAAGTGAAATAAGAGCTCACCTCATATAGAGAGTATTACATAACCTCACGAGACACGTGGCGATCAGATTACGACAAGCAACAGAATTCCTTTCTGGAATTTACAAAATGCTTCTGGCAGGACGGTAAAGAAACAAGGCAACCATCACTATCGAATTCTAGATCGTGGGTTGCATACTCAAACAAATGAATTAATCAAGGTTAATTTACAGTATTCAAACTGAAATTATTGATGTAGCTTTTTCAAATGCTACAATTTACCTACCTTGTCTTAATAATTTTTCATTCTAACTGATTACCTTTTAATGAAATCTATCATTCTGTTTGTTGGAAATACTTAAGCCTTTGAAACGTTTTTCGCCCTGGAGCTCATCAGGAAGACATAAAACCACTCATAAAGATGTTTCATGCAAAACCAAGATAATTTCCATGAATGGGTATGAAGTAATTATATTTGACATTGACTGATAAAAACAACAGATCTTCACCTATCTATTAGTTAATTCTCATTTATGTAGATACTAGTTTAATCTGCATGACCTTAGGGGACTATGTGGATAACACTTTATAATGAGAATAAATTAGACAAATTCATTTTAGGATTTTAATTTGCTAGCATAACCAAAATTCAGGTTATCGAAAGAATGCAACATTAATATTTTTACACATACTTTTTCTTTTAGTCCACATAGATAATTTTTCTGCTGTTTGCAAAATCCTATAAAATAAATTAAATTATAAGCAAATAAATAATAATTCACTTTTAAAAATGCCATCTTACTTAAAAAAGGATCTCCAATACACTTATACTTTTTGCCCAATCCCAATGAGTTTTGAACTGGGACGAAATAATCTTATGGTGCAAAGGCGTCTTTGCTAACAGAAGAGTATTGAAATATTTCTCAAAGTTAATTTAGATTTGCAAAAATCTCGTTCATTATTCTTATATAAATTAAAATACTTTCCTTATTTGGCGTTCGATTCCTCTGAAAGTCGGGTTGCGAAAGTTATAATAATAATAATAGAGGCCTTTATTTAACCTGGCGGGATGTCGGCGTAAATCTGCTATTAACTCCAACCAGGGAGTACAGATTAATTAATTGCAAGTTAATGAAAATACAATAAGACTGTATATAAAACAAAAAGTAACAAACAATAATTAATTATGTTCAAACTACTTAACAGTATAAGCACTTATAACCTATATAAAATATATTTATTAACATTATTTTAAATACATAACACTGAAATTTTGTCATTTTTAAGAAAATAATAAAAACAAACCATGTCTACAATATTTTATTTTTTTTTTTATTGTTTGTTTATTCGTATTTTTATTCATGAGTTCGTGTATTTAATATTTCAATTTAATAAATCTGTTAGAAGCCGACCTTTAATTTTATTCTTAAAGTCGTTATATGATAATGCTTGAACATTTTCCAGAATTATATTGTAATAATTACATGGCGCCATAACAGAAAACTGACTTAAATAATGTAGTCCTGTGCTGTGGTATACGCAATACATTATGTACTTGTCCAAGGCTATTTTCATGCATATTTGACCTTAAATGTTTGTGTCTAAGATAGGTGGGAACATTATTTGATAGAAGTGAATGAACTAAACAACATAGGTGAATATCCATCTTTGACGTCGCTGATCACGACTATGACATCGGAATTGAGAAATTCAAAATGGCGGCGTCAATATGGCGACTGAAAATCAATATTTGAAGGCAATGAAGGTCGCAGTTTTAAAAAATGTGATCGAGCATGAAAAACTGAATAACTAAAAAACTAAAAACTGAAAAACTGAAAATTGGAAAATTGGAAAACTAAAATAAAAGGTGCTCAAAAATAATTGACACTAAATTCCACGCGCTCAACTAGTTCTTATATAAATTGTAACATTTGCTTTTACTTTAAGAACTAAATTCAAACTTTTTTTGTAGAGCTCACCCCATTAAATTATCTATAATTTAGAATATGTTAGTAAATCTAACAAGTCTATAGGTTGGTTTCCGAATTTCCATATGTAATTTTTCCGTATTAGGATAGCAAAAAAGGTATAAAAGTCATAAGACAGAGACAAGTCGGTAATACATTTGTTGTTACTTTTAAAATTCTATTGTTTACAAAATTTTGTAAATAGTAAGTTCTGTACAATACCTAAAAATTTAAACTTGCAGTTTAGTGGGTCCAGGGAGAGCATTCTCCCGGAGAACTAAAATTTAACTTCTAAACTAGTCTTGTGTATGGCCCCAAAGCGATATTTACGAGAAATAATTAAATTTACTCAATTGTGTTATGAGTAAGCTTCTATGTATTATATAGCTGATTTCTTGGCGAATAAGTGTTTTGGCGTAACGTGTACTAATAATTCGTCATTATTGGTGCTGTATTTTATTACTGACAATGACGAATTAGATAGATAGATCTTTATTTCACCACTATACATATTTATTACATTTGTGGCAAGTGACAGCTTAGTACAGGTACCTAATATTAAGATATAAAGGTATAAATATAAAAAATATAACAGAAATATATACAGATAGTATAAAACAAATTACATGATACAAACAAAATAAAACAATGTAACCAGAGTTCATGTACACATGAATGTGCACAGCACGCTCAATGCATATCGATAGTTTAAACACATCACATTATATTCGCATTAAGATATTCATCCACGAAATAGAAACAGTTTCTCAATGAAAAAGACTTTATTTTAGTTTTGAAATTCATATTATTTAATAATTTCCAGTCACTAGGTAACTTATCGTATAAATTGACGTTCAAGGAATTGCTCTTGGATCTGGACAGCCTATACTTAGGAATATACATATTATGTTTATACCTAGTATTATGAGAATGCACATCGGAGTATGTCTGCAGTTGACTTTTTTTACTATGTATTTCTAGTAAGCTATTGTAAATTTACAGGTTGGGCAGTGACATTATTTTTAATTTAATGAACAGTGCTTCAGGTAAGGAACGTCAGCAAGAATTCTAACAATTCTATTTTGAAGTATAAAAACTCTTTGTGAATGAAATAACAAATAATTTACTGATAGTAGAGCATCTCTATTTATAAGTTTACTCAATCTTCTGATGACAAAGACTGTACTAGATAATTTTTTGCATAACTGGTCAATACGCACATCCCATTTCAGACCATCATCGATAGTTATACCTAATAACTTAACGCTATTACCCTTATTAATAGTCAAGTCAGTACTTATAACTAAACTTTGAGTTTTTTTTTGTTCAATTTTAATTTATTTGCAGAGAACCATTGTTCAGCTTTTTCTGTAGCTAGTACTTCTTGATTTTCTACTTCTTTTATATTTTTAGAAGAGTTTTTTAAGGTCAGATCATCAGAAAATAACGTACATTTAATAGCGTCAAGGAATAAAGGCAAATCGTTAATATAGACGATAAAAAAATTGGGCCTAATACGGAACCTTGCGGAACTCCATATTTATTGATTTTAATATCAGAGCTTTCATTATTAAGAGAAACACACTGTCTTCTGTTTTCAAGATATGATCTAAATAGAGACAAATGTAATTCTCTAATACCATGAAATTCTAGTTTCTGGATTAATATTTCGTGAGAAACGCAATCAACAGCATTACTTAGATCACATAGTGTAACAGAAGAGTAAAGACATTGCTCGAGTGCTGCAATTATATCGTTAATGACACAAGAAATTGCTTTTGTTGTGGAGCAGTTTTTCCTAAATCCAAATTGACAAGAATTTAAAATGTTTTTCAATTTTAGGTATTTGACCAGTCTTATTTTCAAGAGAATTTTCAAAATATTCCCAAAAATTGGTATAATGGATATGAGACGATAATTATCAAGAGGAGACATGTCTTCTTTTTTAGAAATAGATATGACTTTGGTTATTTTAAAAGCATCCGGAAAAATACCTTTATCGAAGCAAACATTGAACAAATTGCTGAGATCTACAGCGATAATGTTGATAGTTTCTTTTAACATAGCAGTGTTAATACCGTAAATATCAAGTGAGCTGATATTTTTTAGGGACATAGGTAACAACATTTATTACTTCTTGTGGTGTAGTTGGATATAAAAAGAAATAACAAGATGGTTTTTGTACATTACTTAGAAATTCTGTAGCTTCGTAACCCGTGTCTATAATGGAATTAACGATACTGTCAGCAACAGTGACAAAGAAGTCATTAAAATCATTATTTGTTAGTTTTGCATTTGTCACATTTTTTCCACATTTCTTTCTGTATTAACTATATTCCAACTAGCCTTAACTTTATTTTCCGAATTATCTTATTGACAGTCAATAAAATCTTATTTTTTTGTTCTTCTCTAGGATTCTATGCCACATTCTATCTGGACTGAAAATTAAATAGTTTGCTTCCTTCCTGAAAGCTTTGTTAGAAAATTTGTATTTGCTGTGTATATTAAATATTTAATAATTAAGAATATGTCTGTTATATTCAATATACATAGATATTTACTAATTACATACATCTGTTAATATAGTTAAAAGTTTTAAGTTTACAGTTCTTAATGTTTAAATTAGAGTCATTGCAATTTTAAGATAGCCCGAGCAAGAGGTCTTCAGTGAGTGAGAGAGTGAGAGAGAGTTAATAGTTATCTTGGGCTTATTAATTAAGCGATATAGGAAAATTAGGTGTTACCAAAGAATTATAAACCTAGAAATTGGTCGCATGCTCTATTTTTACAATCAAGTTGGCTACAATTATATTATGTGTTTTGTGTCACAGGTACGGTTCTGCATATTGCATTGATATAAATACATTTTATTATGAACAAACATTGAAACTATACATACACAAACAGAGTAAAGTATACTAGAAACCTGCACTTCAACTTCAAGCAAGGTATAATAAATGATAATTATTTTGACGCGCGAACCCCAAGCGTACTTAAAGGGAAAATCAGTAAAGAGCATTTCCTCATAGACGCTTTAATGGGCGTTCAGTGTGAAGTGGTGGGTTTTACGTTCCATCCCGACCACAAAGTGCCTCGTTATACACTCTTACATAAATCCGGACTACGATCGAACTCCGGTCATGAAGAGACCTAGTGTGGATACTTCATTATGCTACCGAACATGCATTTACTTTAAATTACCCCATAAACATTGCTTACTCCACCGAAATAACTGAATAACTGCCAGGAGTACACCTTTTACAATAGGTTGTTCTGAAAGGAGTAAATAAGTAAAGCAGTATGGAGAATAATTGAAAATTTTAAGAAACTGTGTTTTTAATAAAAATTTCGACCACTAATACAGATAAAATAGATGAAAATTCATCTTTCTCAACAAATAATAGAAAAGATAGTTCAATTTTTGTAAAAATACAAGCAGAATTATGGTTTTTCATCTTAAGGTGGCCATTCCCTAGAAAAAGGCATCGCATGGGGAAATACTTATTATTTCTGGCCATAACTTTTTTTCTTAGTATGTATATTTAAAAAAACTATAAGAGTATCTAAGTAGAACCATAACAAGACTATTACTATGAATTTTAACTCAATAATTTCAGTGCTAAATTTAAATTTTGAAATTATGTCAATCTTCCTATTTCGTAGCTTTAAATCTAGCTACTTTGCAAGCCACTGAAATTACTGAGTAAAAATTTACTGTGATAGTCTTGTTATGGTTCTACTTCTAGGGAATGGCTGTATCAAATAATCCTTTTCCACCTCGTCAACTACTATCTGAAAAAATATTACTGAAGTTCAAGAATATAGAATCTCCTTTAACAGATAAAATTTACAAATTCAATATATTCGAGATTATCAACAAATACTGGGTTAGGAGAAATTCTCCACCTCTATGTGCATGGTATCGCGAAGTAAATAAGTTGTTGGATCAAAATAATTTAATTTGTAAAGGCTCTGATTTTTTACCCTTTTAGTTAGAATACTAGTCGGCATACCTCGAAAATAAACCAAATAAATAAAAATGTATTATTAAATGTTCTCACGGAATCGGGAATTCAATCGATGTATATAGGGATGCCTCCAAAAATGTTGACGGTGTCGGTTGTGCATATGTTGTACCTACCTTAGGCATACAAAGATCTTTCAAACTAAACAAAAATATCCCTATTTATAAGCCGAGGCTATGGCGATTCTCAAACTATCAAATCAAATCATCAAATCAAAACAAATTTATTTTAAATTAATAATACATAATTGTCCTACCTAAGCACTCGTCCGGAGCCAGCCAAACATCCACAGCACTAATCGCCATGGTAATTGAAGGGATGGACAGAGCGAGGCTAGGTTGGATTAAAAGTAAACTTAAATAATAATCACTATCTCCTTTCGCGGGATCGGCGAATTAAAAAGTGTATAAGATAGAACATGTAAAAAAAAATTTTAAACTTAAAACAATTGATATATGCAATGCAAAAGACGCTGGTGTAGATAAAATATCACAGATATATATGATAGTTCGGCACGGGAAAATTACTATCCAAAAAACCCGTTCCAAGCAATGCAGCAAGAGCGAGCGGCTATATCAGACCGCATAATTTATAATTTAAAATGTTTGCTTTCTAAAGAATTTAATAATAATAATAATAATAAAGGAATAAATATCTGTTTTGGATTATCCTGTTCGTTAGAACCATAAATAATTACTGCATAAATACCTATTGCCTGGTAAGTGACTGTTTAGTTCATTTTCAACTTTGAAAGAAGTAGCACTGAAGAAGTATCCTTGTGTAGGATACAGAAACACGTGTCTGTGAAAGTTTTCAAAGTTTTTGGTAAGTGTTTTTGTCTTTGGTTGTTTTTTGGTTTTGTTGAACAGGATAATTTAAAATTAAAACTAACATTATTGTGACAGTTTTCTGTACGTAATGTGCATATTTCTTTCTTATAATTCAATGTTGTTCGTGGCATGTAGCCAGCAAAGTATTTTGTTTAGAAAGATATATGTTTTTGTACTTATCTATGAATAAGTCTTTAGTAAGAGTTTGAAATAATTACGAGTATTTTTGCTAGTAATATATTCATTTCCTCAATTCTATGGAATAAATATTGTTTGGAAGAAATAATTTAGAGCGACAAAACAAACAAAAATACAAAAAGGAAACGAAGAGAAAAGGTAAATATCGGAAATTGTGTTTGAGATTTTTTTTCATTGAATAGAGAAAGTGGGTGTGGCTAGATATGTTGCCGAAAGATGGGCAACGCCTGGTATGGTAATTTGTGTTTGATGCGAAAAGGTGCATTATGCTCTCTGATTCGCGTGATGTTGTTTGTTAGTGGGCTATTACCAAGTTTAAATTGATAGAATTTTTCCGATGTAACTTTGATGTAGTCCACTAGTGGCGTTATGTTGTGGCAACGTGCATAAAGGTCTCTTAAGGAGATGTATCGTGAAGAATTTGAAATGAGGCGCATAAATTTATGTTCCAGAACTCTTAGTTTATTCATTGTCGTGTCCGGTATACTGCACCATACCGGAGCCGCGTATGTTACGGCCGGTCTCACAATAACAGTGTAAATTAATTTTTTATTCTGTCTGCTGAGTCGACTATTCCTGGCCAGGAGCGGATACAGACTCCTGGACATGGAATAGACTGTCCGTACAGTTTCGTTAATATGTCGGTTGAACGTCAGTCGCTTGTCCAGTCGTATGCCCAAATACTTCACGCACTCCCTTTCTGGAATTTTGTTTCCCCTTATCAAAATTGGTGTTAAAATCTTATTTTCTGTAAATCTGCGCGTGAAGACTATAGATTCTGACTTCTCCGCATTTACCCGAATCTTCCACTTGTCGTAATATTCTGTGGCACGAGCCATGTAGGCTTTTAGAAGCATGTTAGCCGCTTGTGCATTATGACTATGTGCGTACATGGCTGTGTCATCAGCGTACTTAGCAAGTTTAGTATTAGGGAAAATGGGAAGTCGGATACGTACAAGTTGTACAGTTTTGGACCAAGGACCGACCCCTGAGGAACACCCGCGCGAATGTCCCGCAATGTTGACAGTTTGTTATTCACTCGCACCTGGAGCCTTCTGCCAGTCAGATACGAGTGAATGAGTTTAACGATGTGTTGTGGAAAGCGGTAATTGATCATCTTTGAAATTAACCTCGGGATCCAGACGGTATCGAAGGCTTTCTCAATATCTAAAAGTACCATGGTAGTATTCTTACCAAGGTTATATTGCACTTTCACGTCGTTAACGATTCTGACAACTTGTTGCACTGTGCTTCTTCCCTTCCTGAACCCGAACTGGTGCTCATCGTTAATGTGAAGTTCATCCTGGATAGCGTTTAGTCTGTCCAGGATGACCTTCTCCACCAACTTTGAAATCACTGACAGCAACCAGATTGGTCGATAACTGCCTGCGATCTTAGCATTCTTGTTCGGTTTGAGGATGGGAACAACCACAGCACACTTCCACATGCTAGGCCAGTGTTGCAGCCGCAGAATTGCGTTAACGATGTACGTGAGTTGCACAATACCTTTCCTTGGCAGATATTTAAGCAGCTTGTATTCGATACCACCTTTCCCCGGAGCTTTATTATTAGGTAAAGTCTTTATCAGCTTTGCTAGTTCAGAGGGTTTGACCATGACTTTTAAAAATTCCCGATAATAGTCAGGTCTTCACTTATAATATTAATCTCTGTATTGCTAAAATTAAAATTTTAGTAAATAACTTAAAAAAGCGAGGAAAGTTAGTACATTTTTTTTGGGTTAAGGCACATACAGGTTTTGAACATAATGAACATGTACACATTATAACAAAAAGAAGTATTAATGAAGGAGAAACTTTAAACAGCGGACTACACGTCAAAGAGTGTATAAGTATTCTCGAAGTTAAAAGCAAAAAAGCATGGTGAGCCTTATGAATAGAATATTAACAAATACTACTCGCTATTCATCAATTCAACCAGATATTCCAACTAGATATTGGTACAAAGATTTTATATATTTTGGAAAAAACATAACACTGAGCAGATTAAAGTTTGGCCACGGGTGTTACTCGGCGCATCATAAGTAAAAACCGCTGCCTAAGGAATCACTACTTCCACATCCAGATTCTTCATCTAAGTCACTTTAAAGGAAACATCTTGACTATATTTGCACTCTAGTATGTAGAAATTATTGGTCATAGAATTTTAATAATATGCGGGGCAGATGTAATAGAAAAGTTTGAGGAGTTGGTTTCTACCATATACGCTAAAAATGAAGTTTCTAGTTTACCCTACTTATTTTCCACTATTCACAACCTACCACCTCCGACTCCTTCAATGGAGTCATCTCAATCAGATGTCACTACAATACATACGTGTAATAACTTTCAAGTGAATATCTCAATTTGATGTTATCAATCCCATTAATAATGAAGCGGAGGTGGTGGAGTTTGAAAAATATTAGAAAGAAATCTGGGGCCTTGGTTTCTAGTATATACACCGAATCTCAAATTTCTGTACTCTTACCAGCTTGATTTACTTATTCCCTTCTACGGAATCATCCCAAAATATAATCTAGATGTCGTTATAATACATACATCAGGTGAATATATCAATATTCAATCAACCCCTTTAATAATGTAGTAAGGGTAGTGGAAGGGTTGAAAAATATTAAAAAATCTGAGGCCTTGGCTTCTAGTACATACACCGAATTTCAAGTTTCTGTACTCATACCAACTTGCTTTACTTATTTTCCCCTATTTACCCCTAAATAACCCCCAATCCTTCAACGGAATCATCTCAAAGTGTAATCTAGTTCCAGATGTCGTTATAATTCATACGTGTACCAAACTTCAAAGGAATATCTCAATTTTATTTTATCAACCCTTTTAATAATGAAGTAGGGGGTGGTGGGGGTTGAAAAATGTTATAAATAATCTGAGACCTTGGCTTCTAGTACATACACCGATTTTCAAGTTTCTGTAGTCTTACCAGCTTGCTTTACTTATTTAACCCCCACTCCTTCAACGCAATCATGTCAAAATATAATCTAGTTACAGCTATAGTTATAATACAGAAATGTACCAAATTTCAAGTGAAAATTTAAATTTAATTTTATCAACTCTTTTAATAAGGGAGTGGGGGTGGTGGGGAGATGGAAAATACTAACAAAAAACCTGAGACCTTTGCTTCTAGTATATACACCTAATCTCAAATTTCTGTACTTTTACCAGCTTGCTTTACTTATTTTCCCCTACATACCCCTATTTAACCCCCAACCCTTCAACGGAATCATCTCAAAATATAATCCAGTTCCAGATGTCGTTATAATACATATGCGTACTAAATTTTATGTGAATATCTCAATTTTATTTTATCAACCCCTTGAATAATGAAGTAGGGGTGGTGGGGGGCTGAAATATATTATTAAAAAATCTGAGGCCTTGGCTTCTAGTACATACACCGAATTTCAAGTTTCTGTACTCATGCCAGCTTGTTTTAGGTACTTATTTCCCCCTATTTACCCCTAAATAACCCCCAACCCTTCAACGGAATTATCTCAAATTATAACCTAGTTCCAGATGTCGTTATAATTCACACGTGTACCAACTTTCAAATGAATATCTCAATTTTATTTTATCAACCCTTTTAATAATGGAGTAGGGGTGGTAGAGGGCTGAAATATATTATTAAAAAATCTGAGGCCTTTGCCTCTAGTACATACACCGAATTTCAAGTTTCTGTAGTCATACCAGCTTGCTTTACTTATTTCCCCCTATTTACCCCTAAATAACCCCCAACCCTTCAACGGAATTATCTCAAAGTATAATCTAGTTCCAGATGTCGTTATAATTCATACCAACTTTCAAATGAATATCTCAATTTTATTTTATCAACCCTTTTAATAATGAAGAAGGGGTGGTGGGGGTTGAAAAATATTATAAATAATCTGATACCGTGGCTTCTAGTACATACACCGAATTTGAAGTTTCTCTAGTCTTACCAGCTTGCTTTACTTATTTTCCCCTATTTACCCCTATTTAACCCCCAACCCTTCAACGGAATCATCTCAAAATATAATCTAGTTCCAAATGTCGTTATAATACATACTTGTACCAAATTTCAAATGAATATCTCAATTTTATTTTATCAACCCTTTTCATATTGGAATAGGGGTGGTGGGGGTTGAAAAATATTATAAAAAAATCTGACGCTTTGGTTTCTAGTACATACCTCGAATTGCAAGTTTCTGTAGTCTCACCAACTTGTTTTACTTATATTTCCCTATTTACCCCAAATTAACCCCCAACTCTTCAACGGAATCATCTCAAAATACAATCTAATTCCAGACATCGTTATAATACATAGGTGTACGAAATTTCAAATGAATATCTCAACTTTATTTTATCAACCCCATTAATGGGGTAGGGGTGGTGGGGGGTTGAAAAATATTATGAAAAAATCTGAGGCCTTAACTTCTAGTACATACACCGAATTTCAAGTTTCTGTACTCTTACAAGCTTGCTTTACTTATTTTCTCCTATTTACCCCTATTTAACCCCCAACCCTTCACCGGATATCCTCAAAAAACAATCCAGTTCCAGATCTCGTTTTAATATATACGTGTACAAAATTTCAAGTCAATATATTAAACCGTTCCGGAGAAAACGTGAGGACAAAAAAAAGTTACAGACAGACAGACGGACAGACAGAAATTTTTTTTTTCGCTCAAATTTAAAATCTCGACGTTTCATGACATTCTAAACCTATTTCACGAATAAAAATTTTTGAAATTTTTTTTGCGATTAGGTACTATACTTCCAATCCACTACGTGGATGTGGAAGTAATAGGAGTAGCAGATTCAGACTTACGGTTCGTGAATGCATAAAGTACAAAGCAGAAAACGATCATCTTTACAAACATTGAAACTACACACACAAAAACAGGATAAAGTATAGTAGAAACCTACACTTCAACTTAAAGCAAGATATAATAAATGATAATTATTTTGACGCGCCAACCCTAAGCGTACTTAAAGGGAGAATCCTAATAATATTTACCATCTATTAGCGCTTCTATGACATAATTCTGGAATTTCTTAGAGATATCAAACTCAACATTTAGAATACGTTAGGTTAAGTCACGCGCATCAGAGAGCATAATGCACCATTTAGGATAAAATACAAATTTCCACATCAAGCGTAGCCTATCTTCCGGTAACATAACTAGCTAATAGTCTATGACCCATATTCTTCTTTTTCTATTTGTCATTTTATATTATTCCTTGATGTTTAAAATTCCTGTTCACTGTCACAACTTTAGAATTATCAATAGAAATTGTTTGAAAATGTTCTCTGTTCGTCAATTACTTTGTTTTCGTATTTTACAATAGCGTCTTTTGCATTATGATAATTGTTTTAAGTTGTTTTGCTTTATATCTGTTTAATCTCCATACCCATTTTAATTCGCTCTAATAAGAAAGGACCTTGCTTGCCGTTTTAATTGTATTTTAATCTGAGCCGGCCTCGTCTTGTTCAACCCCTCAATTTTCACGATGCCGTGCACCGTGGATGTTTGAGTGGCTCCGGTGTTTGTGCCTGGTAAAGGAAATGTTATATAATTAAAACTTAAGTTTATTTTGATTTTATTTGATTAGATTTGAACCCGTAAGCACATCCTCATAATGTGAAAGTAAAAACTTACAGTTCCTTTTAATGGGATGTTGTATCTGCCTTGCACACAGCTAAATGCATGGATTAAAATATTCAAAGTGACATTCTAGTTTTTGAATCTGCACAATGCAGAGCTTACTTTTAAATATGACAGATGGTAAATTTTCTCTCAAATGCCTTCAAAGCTCGGAAAGTAAGAAAAATAAACAAGCGCATATCTGAGGCTGCTAAAACTGCGAACCGCCATTAGGCCATCTATGAGTATGAGAAAATGCTTTCGCGATGCCAGTTTTAAAATACACGAGAGAGTCCACTTCCTGAGAAGTAAACTTATATATAAGGTACTCTCTAAGTTGTCGGGAGCAGAGTAGCAAAGCCTGGCGTGGCGTCGCAACTTCACCTAAGTGTGTTTTAAAAGCTTTTCTGACATCTTGACCGAGGCGGACACTTCCAGACATGGAACGGCTTTCATCTTTGCTGGCTTGTCTAGCTGAACTTCTAAGTGACAGCTAGCTCTATACTAAAATCTAAGAGAACTCCTGCAAAATTTACAAGTTCTGACTTTTGACACGCTTTCGATTTTACGTAGGCTGACCGTTTCTGACAACACTTCAACTGCTTTTAGGAATGAAAGAACAATAGAGCAATCCTAAGTATATTTAAATCGTATGAGAAACTTCTTAATGGAAGTGATTTAAAATTCTAAAATGTGACAAGGATCCCGTAGCCATTGAGAGTTCTGTATTAAGCATACATTAGATTTTTCTAAAGTACATTCGGATAACAAATCGTGCAGGTATTTTATGTGTTGCTTCTTCACAAAAGTGATAAAATAAAAAACATTTTAATTCTCAATGTTTTTTATTTGATTTACACTTTATGGTATACCGGTTGGGGCATTAGAGATGAGTACTGAATTCATCTCTAATGCTGTTGAGAAAGGCCTAGCAAGCCGAAACATATGTAGAGTGTATAAAAATACAGTTTTTATTCGAAACATCAAAAAGCATTGTTTTTCCCTTTTCTAAAAATAATTATTTTTACTAACTTTACTCCACCTCTTTCTCAAAATTTTCCAATATTTCCACTATTCTGTTTCTTTCTCACTATCTTTCCTCGCTCTTTTCTATATTTACATCGTTTTCTCTCATCTTCGCCTTACTTTTTTTCACTATATTCTCACTATATGCAGTAATATTTTACCATATTCCTTATAACGGATAAAATTAGTACGATTGAAGTTCTTTAGATGGTGACTTTCTGCTAAAATGCTGGTTAGTTATAGACTGTTTTTGGAAAATTAGTTGATATTATTAAACTGTTTTTTGTCCTTTGACCGCTGCCTAAGGAATCACTACTTCCACAACCGGATTTCTCGTTCCAGTCACTTTAACGGAAACATCTTGACTATATTTGCACTCTAGTATGTAGGAATCATTGGTCATAGAATTTTAATAATATTTGGGGCAGATATAGAAAAATTTGAGGCGTTAGTTTCTACCATATACGTTAAAAATGAAGTATCTAGCTTGGTCTATTTATTTTGCGCTATTCACAACCTACCACCTCCCACCCCTTCAAAGAGATCATCTCAATCAGATGTCATTACTATACATACGTGTACTAACTTTCAAGTGAATATCTCAATTTTATGTTGTCAATCCCATTAATGATGGAGCGGAGATGGTTAGGGTGGAGGGAGGAGTTGAAAAGAAATCTGAGGCCTTGGTTTCTAAACTGCTGGCCACTCGAACTTACACATAGAGACTTTTAGGCAAAATTTAAAGTTCAATATTTTCAACAGGAATGCAAATTTTTGAACGCGGCCTGCAAATTTTGAGAGCTAGTTTTTTTCGGATTAAGCTGCATGACGTATATTTATCGTAGGACCATAAGTTTATTATATACGGGGTGATCAATGAAGTCATGCAAAAAATCAAAAAGTTTGTATGAGTGAAATTTCCGCAAAAAATTTTTTTGGTCGTTGCAATATGGTTCCTTACTAAGGTAACATCAATATCTCTAAACGGTTTTGTCAGTTTTTGGATTAAGGCCCTTAGGCCTTATACACACTACTCAACATAAAATTTGGATACCGAAATCTTTAAAATGCTATAACTTGACATTGGATTGACGGTTCTTGATGATTTTTGCGGATTTGGAATCCTTATTTCACGTAGATTTTCTATGGTCTAAGCATTTTATTTGAGGGTTGAAATTTACACATTATACCGGGTCGATAATAAACAAAAACGTAGGGTACGACGCGCTCTAAAGTTTGGCATTATTTAAGTTTTTGTAAAAATAAATTCTCACCTCAAGTTGTTTTTATTTAATGTTCTTCTCACTGTTCTGTCCGAAACTCACACCCCAGTTTGTTGTCTCAAAGAATCATTCAGTTTTACAGAGTTCTTTGTCCACCCCCATGCCCATAATTATGATCGGGTGTAATTTCTACGCGACGCGTCAATTTCAAAGTAGGCATTGGAAAAACAAATTTGTTGCTATGGAATTAAAAACTGTTTACATTATTTTAGAAATAATCTGACATATTTCAATGTTATAATTTTGTAAAGTTTAATTAATATGTGGCGTTTAACCACGGCAGAAAGGGAAAATTGCATTCGACTTCTCAACGAAGGAATGTCAAAACAGCAAGTTGCGCACATTTACAATGTCAGCCGAAAGACAATTTATAATTTGAACCGCCGCGTCGAAACTACTGGTGATCATAATTATGGGCATGGGGGTGGACATACAAAAAAAATAAACCAAAGAACCGAAAGAATTTTAATGAGAGAAACTATGCGGAATAGAACAAAATACTCTAGAAAACTAAATGACTCTTTAAGACAACAAACTGGGGTGAGAGTTTCGGACAGAACAGTGAGAAGAACATTAAATAAAAACAACTTGAGGTGAGATTTTTTTTTAAAAACATAACATAATGCCAAAAATTTTAAATTATAGAGCCCGTCGCAGAGCAAAATGTGTGAGGTTATTACAACGCCATAGAGCGAATAGGCGGGCATGGGCAAATCGGCATGCGAATTGGGGTAATGCAGAGTGGAGCCATTGTTTATTTACTGACGAAACAAGATTTAATTTTTTTCACTCCGATGGCCGAATGTTAGTTTGGAGAAGGCCAAATCAGCGATATTTGGAGGAAAATATGGCCCCTCAAGAAGCATTTGGTGACGGAGGTGTTACAGTGTGGGGAGGTATCATAAGAAATGGTAAAACCGAGCTATTCATTACCAACCAAACCATTAATGCTACTGTTTGTCAGGAGGAAATTTTGGAACCTATTGTTGTTCCTTTTGCTCGACATTACGGCCCAGAAATTCTATTGGTGGATAACAACGCTCGACCTCACAGAGCGCGAAGGATCACAGAGTTTTTGCAGGCACAAAACATCAATAGGATGGACTGGCCTGCAAAGTCTCCGGATCTTAATGTCATCGAACACGTTTGGTCTTATTTAAAACTTAAAGTAAGATCTCTTGATGTACCCCCTGAAACCTTAGAAACGCTCAGTGAGGCCATTCGTGAAGAATGGGAGAATATTCCACAATATTTTATAAAGAATCTTGTGGATACTCTACCAAATCGATGTCGGGAAGTAATATTCCGAGCAGAAGGACCAACAAAATATTAGCTTCTCTTTTTTTTAATTAATGTACCTAATTTTAATTAGGTAATTTTAATTTAATTTTAATTTAAGTTTAAATTAAATTAATTTTAATTTTTTAGTTAAATTTTTTTTCAGTTATTAAAAATTACCAGAATTAGAATTATACATTTTTTAAGAATTGACTTTTGGTCGTTGTTAAGCAATGTTGTATATTGTAGAATTTAATGTAATAAACTTGTTCTTGTCGCTACGTTTTTGTTTATTATCGACCCGGTATAATGTGTAAATTTCAACCCTCAAATAAAATGCCTAGACCATAGAAAATCTACGTGAAATAAGGATTCCAAATCCGCAAAAATCATCAAGAACCGTCAATCCAATGTCAAGTTATAGCATTTTAAAGATTTCGGTATCCAAATTTTATGTTGAGTAGTGTGTACAAGGCCTAAGGGCCTTAATCCAAAAACTGACAAAACCGTCTAGAGATATTGATGTTACCTTAGTAAGGAACCGTATTGCAACGACCAAAAAAATTTTTTGCGGAAATTTCACTCATACAAACTTTTTGATTTTTTGCATGACTTCATTGATCACCCCGTATATAATAAACTTATGGTCCTACGATAAATATACGTCATGCAGCTTAATCCGAAAAAAACTAGCTCTTAAAATTTGCAAGCCGCGTTCAAAAATTTGCATTCCTGTTGAAAATATTGAACTTTAAATTTTGCCTAAAAGTCTCTATGTGTAAGTTCGAGTGGCCAGCAGTGTAGTATATACATCAAATCCCAAGTTTCTGTACTATTATCAGTTTGCTTTACTTATTATTCCCTATTTACCTCTACTTTTCTCCCACTCCTTCAACGAAATCATGTCAAAATATAATCCAGTTTTAGATGTCGTTATAATACAGATGTGTACCAAATTTCAAGTGAAAATCTCAATTTAATCTTATTAACTCTGTGGCCATGGTGGGGGGACGGAAAATATTATAAAAAACCTGAGTGAGGCCTTCCCTTCCGGTATATACACCAAGTGCAAATGGCTGTACTCTTGCTAGCTTGCTTTACTTATTTTCCCCTATTTACTCCTATTTAACCGCCAACCCTTCAACGGAACCATTTCCAAATATAATCTAGTTCCAGATGTCATTATAATATATACGTGTACCAAATTTCAAGTCAATGTCTAAGTTTTATTTTATCAACTCCTTTAATAACGGAGTAGGGGTGTCGTGGGGGGTTGAAAAATATTATGAAAAAATCTGAGGTCATGGCTTCTAGTACATACACAGAATTTCAAGTTTTTGCACTCTTACCAGCTTGCTTTACTTATTTTCTCCTATTTACCTCTATTTAAGCCCCCAACCCTTCAACGGAATAATAACAAAATACAATCTGGTTCCAGATGTTATTCTACGTATACCAAATTTCAAATGAATATCTCAATTTTAATTTATCAACCCCTTTAATAATGGAGTGGGGGGTGGTGGGGGAATGGAACATATTATAAAAAATTTGAGGCCTTGGCTTCTAGTACACATACAAAATTTCAAGTTTATGTACTCTTACCAGGAGAAAACGTGCGGACAAAAAAAAAAGAATTACAGACAGACCGACAGACCCTGACAGACAGACAAACGGATAGAAAAATTTTCCGCTCAAATTTAAAATCTCGACGTCCATGACATTCTAAACCTATTTCGAGAAAAAAATGTTTGAAAACTTTTTTACGATTACTATACTTCCAATCCACTACGTGTATGTAGAAGTAAAAGGAACAAAGAACATTACAACTGCTGTTTTCAAAGCCACCTTAATAACTTCTTACTTTGCCTTACCTCTTCTTCAAAACTAAAGGAAGAGGGGGGGGGGTGTACCTTGATTCTCCTACACCCGGTATACACAAAAATGTTAATTATAATTTGATTTCCTAAAGTATCGAGATTTTCTTAATGACGCGGAATTGCGACAAACCTTTCAGCCTCTTTTGTGCAACACCCTCGCATTGTGTCCGAAGCGAGGTACTTGCATAGCGCCTCTAACGAGCCGTCACTGCCCAAATGCCTTATTCATGGTTTGTCCATTGAAAGCTTTTCTCGATGCTTTTAAAGTTAATTTGATTAAGAGCGGCTGTGATTCATTGCCAGAGACGTGTAGAGCGAGGAGAGATCAATGAAAGCGAAGTACACATTATGCTGGTTTTACATATCCACTAAGTGCAGATTGGTGTACGCTGGATACGTATTGTTTGGCCCAGAAATGTACTCGGTACACCTCACAACACGTTCGCAACTAATCTTGAGCATATTGCTGCCAATCGATTGATAAGCGTGGCGTTGTTTCAGTTGTATTTAAACTTGTCAGTGATGGTGATGACATGACACTACTTAACTGAAATAAATATCGAACTAATGCACATTTCATTGCAATCGGAACTGCAAAAAAGTTGTGTCCAGCTGCCTAGGCAAATGAAAACGCAGGCCTTAAAAAATTGTTTTCTATTTAATGAGATGTTTAATGTTAAATCATTATTACTTCCCTCGTTTATCGACGGAATAAGAGTGCAAAAGTCACTATACGAGATTTCGACGATATTCGTGTTTCAGACTTTGTAGATCACAAATACCGAGGTCGTTGAAGTCCGTCAATCTGTCTATCAATCTAGCTATCTCTAAAAAGTTACTTGACGGAGAAAAGTAACGTTTGACAGGTGATTGATACAATTGCCAAAGAAATACGATACCATTTTAATATAATATATACAGGGTGGAAATCTCCAAAAAATATATTAATGAAAGAAATGCTACATATTTGGCATGTAGTTTACATAACATCTACTATGTGTGGTATTTATGCTTATGTTTGGTGTTTATAAAGAAGAAAGGACAATGTTAAAAATAGCTGATGTTTGGCCCCCCTCGTGGAATGCGTAAGACCTAGAGAAAACAGTTGGGAAAAGGCTCAAAATTAACAAACATACGTCCTCGTGGTATCCAAAGACGGGAAAATTATATTCCACGCCTAAAAACATAAAAACAGCTCCTAAAATTGATTTGAATAATAGCTACCCCTATCTAAACCCTATTCAGGGGGTGGAACGCTACACGCAGCACCTATTAAAGAAATAGGTACCAAGGTGATTAAAAATGTACAAGAGTATATTTATTATTCTACGAACGATAATGTAGGTAAAACTTACGCAGTTGATGTATCTGTTCATCAAGTGAGTTATAGATTATATCAAGTTGATCCTATACTTTTTATTTACGATTATAACTTCATCTGCGTGAGTTGTTACTTACATTATCGCTCGTTATACATACATTATAACATACTATTCTTATATATTATCACCCTTTATGGGGATTGAAGATAGGGATGACGAGGTCAGGATCACTTGAAGGTCTGGTTCAACTAGTATTAAAAAATATTGTACGTTTTTAATCACCTTGGTACCTATTTTTACTTCCATATCCACGTAGTGGATTGGAAGTATAGTAATCGTAAAAAAAATTCATTTTTTTTCTTCTTGAAATAGGTTTAAAATGTCATGAACCGTCGAGATTTTAAATTTTAGCGAAAAAAAATTCTGTCTAATTGTTAATAAATTAAACACTGCTTTTAGATGAATCAATCAATATATTATAAATACTCTACATATGTTTCGGCTTATTAGGCCTTTATCAAGAGTATTACATAGTGAATACTGATTGATTGATTCATCTAAAAGCAGTGTTTAATTTATTAACAATTATTTTCAAGATGGTTCACAAGGTACCTACCACAAGTTCAGTTCAGTGTATTAAAATTCTGTCTGTCTGTCGGTCGGTAACTTTTTTTTTGTCCCCACGTTTTCTCCGGAACGGTTTAAGATATTGTCTTGGAATTTTGTACACCGATATCTGGAACTGGATTGTTTTTTGAACATATCCGGAGAAGGGTTGGGGGGTAAATAGGGGGAAATAAGTAAAACAAACTGATAAGAGTACAGAAACTTGAAATCTGATGTATATGTACTAGAAGTCAAGGCCTCAAATTGTTTTATGATATTTTCCATCCCCCCAGCACCTCCACTCCATTATTAAAGGGGTTGATAAAATAAAATTGAAATATTCACTTGGAATTTGGTATACGCATATATAATAACATCTGGAATTAGATCATATTTTTGGATTATTCCGTTGAAGGGTTGGGAGTTAAATAGAGGTAAATAGGGGGAAAAGTAAAGCAAACTGGTAAGAGTACAGAAACTTGAAATTTGGTGTATGTACTAGAAGCCAAGTCCTCAGATTTAAAAAAAAATATTTTTCAGCCCCCCACAACCCCTACTCCATTATTGAAAGGGTTGGTAAAATAAAATAGAGATATTCACTTGACACTTGGTACACGTATATATTATAATGACATCAGGAACTAGATTATATTTTGGGATTAATCTGATGAAGGGTTTGGAGTTAAATAGGGGTAAATAGGGAAAAATAAGTAAAGCAAGCCGGTAAGAGTACAGAAACTTGAAATTCGGTTATGTACTAGAAGCCAAGCCCTCAGATTTTTTTATAATATTTTTCAATCCCCCACCACCCTTACTCCATTTTAAAGAGGTTGATGAAATAAAATTGAGATATCCACTTAAAATTCGGTACACGTATGTATACAATGATATCTGGAACCACATTATATTTTGAGGTGATTCTGTTGAAGGGCTGAGGATGTAATTATAGGCAAATAGTGTAGAGTACAAAAACTTGAGGTTTGGTGCATATACTAGAAGCCAAGCCCTCAGATTTCTTTATAATAGAATGGTTGATGAAATAAACTTGAGATATTCGCTTGAAATTTGGTACACGTTTGTATTTTTTGTTGAAGGGTTTGAGGGGGTGTGTAATTGGGAAAAATCAGTAGAGCAAACTAGTAAGAGTTCAGAAACCTCATTTTTGGGGAACGTGCTAGAAACCAAAGCCTTTATTTTTAACATTAAGAATGTTTAACAAATCGAAGATGTAACAGTAATGCAATTTTGATAACTAGAATCATATTCTTGCATTTTTACGTCTCGACGCTGACCGACGCCTAACGTTGTTTTTGTAACATTTGTTTATTTGATAAATTTCTATATTTAAATTTATGGTCTTGCATTTTTACGTCTCGACGCCGGCCGACGCCTCGTTTTTGTAAAACTTGTGTATTTGATAAATTTTTATTCCTAGATTCATATTCTTGTATTTTTACGTCTCGACGCCGACAGAAGTTTTAAATCTATCATGCACAATGCCTTTTTCTAAACTAAGGTTAATTAAGTTCCTTAAGGGATATCCTATGACATGAAATAGTTCTTTTATTAATTTTAAGTGTGGCTAATGGCAATTAGCTGAAAGCCATTAAACAAAAAAAAAAAAAAATAAGTCTATTTCATCTATAGTACCATTGTTTACTATTTATACTATTCTGTATAATAATTACCCACTAAAAAGTTTTCACAAGCATCAAAACAGTTGAACGACGTAATCTTTTCAGCATCCACGTTGGCATCATCTAGAGATAACACCCTGTGCATAGACATTTTCTAAATTTATACGTATCAACATTGAATTTTTCCTAATATTACTATTAACATAATGGTTTCTCCGCTGTTAATAAATGTCACTATGGGTTCAGATATTTATTGACGTTGGATACGAAATAGCTCATCGGTGCTGTTTTTCAGTTCACTGGGTGAAGGTTACGGTGGCTGTCGGGACGGGGACATGGTGTGTGGGGTGGCAGGAGAGAAAACAGCTGAGAGCGCTCCTCGCGTACAACCAGCGTTTCCGTTCTCCGCAAGCTTTCATTCACTCATTCCAACCACCTAGCGGGTAATGTGCATAAACTGAATCACTGAATCACTGAGATGGAAAAGGACTAGATGAGGAGAATGATCCTAAGGTAATAAATGAGTGCTGATGGTTGCTAGTTTCAGAATCTTGTATTTTTAGCTTTTAAATTCTCAAGAAATTTTAAAACGGTGGAGTTTCCAAATTGGACCCGTATGTTTACTTTTTTATGTTCGTTCATTCATTTCGTTTTTAGTGCTAAACTAATTGTAAGTGGACAAATAACTAAATAAAACACACTACTGTGTTTCCTACACTATGTATTTATAAAAATTGCGACTGCAGTTTCGAGTTACAAACCCATTGTCAAGCAGTAAATCAAAAATGACAATTTTGGATGGATTAGTATATAGGTACTCTAAAGGTTTAGGCAGGTAGATGACAATAATAAACTAATCTATGAATATTCAAGTATGGGTCTTCCGGGTGTAAATAAAGATGAATATCTAATTGATCATTTGACAAGTTATAATCGATATTATTGTTTTTATAAAACTCTCTAGAGATTCTAGAATGTTTAATTTAAAGCCTTTTATTGAAAAATGTTAAAATTTCCATGTCGTCTAATTCCGGAAAATTATGGATGTTTTCGAGGCAGTAGTTCGCGAGAGATGAATCAGTTTCTTGTAACCTATATAATCTAAAATGTTCTTGATGCCGTGTTTTGAAATTTCTACCGCTTTCCCCTATATAGACACTATTACACTCTGTACAATTTTAACTTATAAACTCCAGCCTTGTTAAATAGTATCTATATGGGGCAAAGCGGTAGAAATGTTAAAACACGGCATCAAGAACATTTTAGATCATACAGGTTACAGAAAACTGATTCTTTCGCGAATCACTGCCGCGAAAACAACTATAACTAAATCTCTAGAAATTCATAAGTACAATAATATCAAGGATTATAACTTGTTAGGTGATCAATTAGATTTTATATATTCACCTTTAGTTACAGCCGGAAGATCCACAATTGAATATTCATAGATTAGTTTATTATTGTCATGTACCTGTCTAAGCCTTTATAGTACCTTTATACTAATCTGTCTAAAATTGTCTATATATAACATTTCTGTGCATGAATTAGTCATTTTTGATTCACTGCTAGACAATGGCTTTGTAAGACGAAACTGCAGTCGCAGTTTTTATAAATACATAGTGGTAGAAGACATAGTACAGTGTTTTATTTAATTATTTGTGCAAGATGATCAACTCCAGAGTAACGGCTCCTTCAATCAATGGGTTAAAATGATCTATTATCGTAAAAGAAATCAAAACAGAGCTTTATAGCCAGATATATTTGTTAAAGAATTTAGTGTCATAAATCTCCCTGAATTACCTAAAATCATCCATGAACAACAAAATGCATTTCATGAGTGTGAAATTGACTTTAAACTAATACAAAAATACGCTTGAAGTCATGGGTTATCCATTATTATATATTATTAAGACATCGTTGAACTTACTAATTTTACACACAATAATAAATTATTACACGAGAACCAATCCAGAATCAAAGAAAATTATTCATGCAATTATTCATTATTGCAAATAATAATTAATGATATTAAATATTCCATGGGCAAAAGCAAGGGTGTGGTAACTGTCAACAAACCAAAATAAATAAATTTGGTGCTTCATAGGAGCCAAAATACTGAATATGGCCTGGACTGTACCTAAACCCAGTTTCCTTAAGTTTTGTGTGGGGCCCTTTAATTTGACAAGTCGTTCTTTTGATACATAACTGCCTACTCGAAAAAGAAAAACGAAATTATGTGAGAAAAAATTATCTATATCTAAATGTTACATAAAGTTATCTATTCAAAAATTTCATAATATCAGTAAAATTTTTCACACAATTGCTGCTATGACAGTTAAGAATAATTCCATTTAACGTTTCAGAAATTGACCATAAATTGTATATAAATATAGTCCACGAAAAAGTTGCAAAACTTAAAAAGTATTGTGACCAAATCGAGACCAGAGCACCTCCCTTTTGAGGGTGCTGAATACGGTGATATTTTTAGGTCTCCCATCCCTCAAGAACTACCCCTAAACGAGAAAAACCATCCCTTTTTCGCGCTTTTTCCATTCTAGACATACCAGGGCTTGTTGGATCGGATTCTTCGGGTAGGCCGTATGCACTTTGATAATCCAACATATTGTCAACCCCCGGAGTTGAAACTTCCCCTCCCTTGATACTAAAATATCCCCAAAGATTTTAAAATTGATAGAAATTTGTTTGTATTCATTTTCAAGGGTGCTCAATACAATAGCAATATACACTTCTCCCTTACCCTCCACTAACCATCACCAAATTACCGAAACCATCTCCCTCTTACATTTCTGGCTATTGAGCATTTAGTAAATCGTGTCAAAAACCTCGATCCAACGATTCTCCACATGGCCAGTAGCCATAAATGTAAAAAGGGGGTGGTGTCGGTGATTTTGCACTCAAAATGAGGAAGTACCTGCCAGTGATTAATGATTAATCACTAGTAGTAGTGAGTAATGTATATAATTACAATTGAACAAACAGCTGTAATTGGTATATTATAAAACGATCGTGGACAAAAACAGTTTAGTGTTTAGGGCAATTTAATTTTTGGAAATAGTAAAAATTGTTAATATTCGCCTTATATTGCAGATTTCTTTCTTAATAAGGTAGTTTATTATTATTATTATTATTTAGTCAATATTTTATTTTAATGAGAAATTTTTCGTGTTGGACCATCAAGTTGTTTCTTTCTCTGGACTTTTTTAAGGAGTGGGGACTTTTTTCTATTCAGAATTAATTTTTGTCTAATCTTCTGGGACCGACTGTCGTTATTACAAGATATGCACAAATACATCAAATAAACTGCGTCGTGTAGCTTTAAATGAAGAATTTTTACACATACCAAAATTTAAATCTAAATAAGCAGCAAATAAAATGCAGAAAATAGGTAAATTTAAAATAACGCCTTCAATAAGTCTTTATTTCGTTATCCAAGACTTTGCCGGCAGAAACCTATTTTGTGCCAAGCCCTCTATTTTCCGTTCTCTGGTTGGTGTAGAACGGGAAACCGCGCGGAAAATTGTCAATTCGGTTTCCTTCGCTGTGACATCAGACAAGGAAATAATAACACAGATAAACCTGAAGTATCAACTGTACACTCTATCACTTTGGATTGGACATGTCGGATCAGAGGATGGAGGAGGTGTTCTATTTTTGTTAAATATTGTTAGATACCGCTATACATTTTCGGAAGGATTTCATAAAATTGAATTTGGTATTTTAGTTTTGCTGTCTATACAATGCAGAGCAATATGTTTGAACGAATGGAAAACTCTTGCAATGATAACTAGTGGAGAGAAATTATTTTTACAATTCTGTACTGGAATATGAACTTTTTAATTATTGCAATTAATGTCAAGATGATATACTTTCTTTTCACTAAAGAGAAAATGTAGTTCCTTTACCCAAAAACATACATATTCTCGCTGTTTTCAGCCTTTTCCAATAAATAGATATTTATGTATGTATGTGACAAAATTGTTGTTACAGTAACATCTAATGATGAAGTTATGTTAAGAATATTTCTAAATTATGGTGCAGGATTAATTACTCAATAAATAATATAAATAAAACAGTTATTACTGAGTTCGAAAAAAAGAAAATCGGTAAAGTTATTTACACAGAACTTCCCTCGTTATTTATGCATGACAACCACTCAAAAAAATTATTAATTACGAAATGACATCGGGAATAATAATCGGAATATAATTATTGGTATTATTAGAAAGAAAACCTGATAACTTTTGGTCAAAAAAATATACAGAGTGTTCATCCAACAGCAAAAGTTCAATATACTAAATAACAGGTGCCAAATATGGAAGGCTTGCGCAAATACCTTTATAAATGTCCACCATGACTCAATTATTTCTTGGGATGCCATTATTCAATAAAAGTATATAATAGGATATGCCAAATATTATTGCCATCTCTCACATTTTCAATCCCACATTCACGTAATGGAGTGGAAGTATGGTGGTGATTAAAATATAGAACAAATTTTCAAAAATGTTTTCTGTCTATTCTAGTGTTAAATTTTTTTCCAAATTGGTGAAAATATATTGCAATTTTTTTTTTTCCGAAATAGGTTTAGAATGTTATGAAACGTGGAAATTTTAAATTTGAGCAAAAAAATATTTCGTCTATTCTATAATGGTGATAAATAGATTACTAAAACATGTTTTTATTTTTTTTATTTTTCTAAAACATTTTTAAATTTGTTTTAATAAATTTGGAATGCCATGGAAACGTGGAAATTTTATATCGGAAAAAAAATTCCATCTATTTGTGGTAAAATTTTTTCAAAAATTTTTAAATTTTTTTTTATTTTTCTTTAAATAGATTTAGAACGCTATGAAACGTGGAAATTTTAAATTTTGAGAAAAAAAAATTCATCTATTTTGGTGGTAAAAATTTTTTCAAAAATGTTGGTAAAAAATTTTCAAAATTTTTTTTTCTTTTAAATAGATTTAGAATGCCATGAAACGTGGAAATTTTAAATTTGAACAAAGAAAAATTTTTTTTTTAGTGGTAAAAATTTTTTCAAAAATGATTGAAAAAAATTTTCAAAAAATTTTTTTTTCTGAAATAGGTTTAGCGCGTCATGAAACGTGGAAATTTTAAATTTGAGCAAAAAAAAATTTTTTTCACTATTTATTCCGTTTAGACGGTCCACCCTGTATATTTTTCAGTGAAAATTCTACCAGTTCTTCGCTGACAGTAGAGTTAACTACCTACCAAATTTGACTGCTCTCCGTTAAGTAGTTTTTTTAGTTAATGCACCAACAGACAGACAGACAGACAGACTGACGGAATTGAAAAACCTATATTTTCGGAATCTACGTGTTCTGAAACGTCAGAATCCGAAAAAATCTCGGAGGGTGATTTTTTCTCGAATACAATACTTCCCTTCGGTATGCGAGGGAAGTAATAATCGACTCGACATATTTGGATTTAATGCGAATAGCATTTTGATAGAACTAATCTATTATTCACATTCTTCATGGGCGTCTTATGATTCACATAACCTTCTAGTTGACTTCCCCTTGCTATATAGTATGTCCGACAACCTCAGGCCATCCATCTGGGCTGCCTGTTAGGCGCACGGCCTCACCAAAGTTCTTTCCAGTTAGCTCTTTCGTAACATCGGCTCAACGTTTTCTCAACCCCTTGTCATTTGGTTTTTCCTGGATTATCGATAGTTCTACATTGTCCCCTCTCCGGTTGATGCGGCGAAAGAATAAAATGATTCAAGATAGTAGGATGACGGAGAGTTGTTTTGGGAGATGTACTTTTTTTAGTTGTCTTATTTATATCTGGGGGAGTTCAGCCATAGCTACTCCACCACTCAACCATGGGGCTCACACAATAATATTAACACAACAACCATTCCCTACGACATTACCTTCTGCCGCAGCTGACATTCGAACTCAGGAGGGATAAGAGTGACTAGCAGTGTTGTGCCACTCAGCCGTGCTCTAACCCACTGTTACTATCTCGCTGATATATTGAGAATTCCGCTAAATGTCCATATCCTAGGCAGGGCTCGAACCTGGGACCTCATAGTCTCAGACCTTAGACCGTATGCACAGACTCGAGGTGTTGGCGCGATAGGCTGTCCAGGGTATTCGTAGCGAACGTCTCCAGAAAATACGTCGACTGCCTGCCTGTCTAACCGTAGATGTAAAGAGAGATAGAGGAAATTAGAGAGTTAGATAGTTTGATCTTTGTGCGCTTCATAATCTTGTCTTCTGTATTCTTCGTCGAACTTCATACTTGCCGTTTCCGGTGTTGCCCACAAGGGTTCCTAGTAAAACCATCTTGTTTACTACCTCATAATCACCTGTCCTAAACGTATTGTATGTTGATTGATTGATTATCCAGCGTAAGGTAGGCATTGCTGCCACTTCAGGGTATCCAATCTGAATACGCTGTACTGCTGCATACGCCGAATGGGACATGCTTGTTGCTAGCAGCGAGAGCCATATGACGCATGGGGTAAGAATATAGGTTGGGAAGTGTGTAGGTGTTTGTGAGATGCTTCTTTTAGGTTTCCAGAATTTTGGTTGCGTTAATATGTACCTGGGATGCTATATTCTCTAATTGTTGGCGCCATGCTTCGTATAGGAAGCTCCCGTCGCCATCGATTTGCACTAGTAATTGGTGTGTTCTCGTTCCAACATTCTGTATTAGTGTGTCTATTTTATTTGTTTCTCAAGACCTATGTTATATTGCTGTAAGAGGTTCTTTTCTTTAAATTATGTTTATCTGAGAATGTTTTGTATACCCTGTACATTGATTTGTTGACGTTTTTGTAGTAATTAATTTCGGTTGCTGTCTTCCAATTACAGGTATTTTTTATTTTATTGGTTTCCTTCTGTTTAACACAGGTTTATTTTTCAGATTATTAAGAAACTTGTTTTAAATTAGGTCTTGAATTAATAAATGACGTTAATAGAAAATTAAGAAAATTAAGGATATTAATTAAGTTAATAAAATAAATTAGTATGGCTCAGCATCCTGTAGTGTTTGGTCTCGTGATTGTTCGTTTATTTTCTTTCTTGGACTGCTTGTCCAAACAAAATATTTTAAATATTGAAGGTACGCTACTAGTTTTAGGAGATTTTAATGTTAATTGGCTGTCTGGCGACTTTACATACACACGGAGACTCAAGAGATGGTGTAACGACTATGGCTTAAAACAAATTGTACAAACCCCTACTCACATTTTTGAGAAGGGTGCTACATTAATAGATTTAGTAATTACAAATAATTTTGATCTTGCTGCTGAAGTATTAGATACGCCAATCATATCTGATCATTGTTATATAAAAATAGACATCTTAGACTATTGTGTTCCAAGAAAATGTTTTTTCAGAAGTAAACGTTGTAATGATAAACTGTTAATGAACAAACTAAATAATATACAAATTGATTATAGAGAACGCGACATTGATAAGAAATATGATTTTCTGTATAGTAGTCTTTTGAAAGTATTAGATGACGTTTGTCCAAAAAAAGAGGTTATAATTCAAAATGCACAGAAGGGGTGGTTTAATGCTAGGGTTTTAGAAGCTATCAAAGATAGAGATAGTAAATACAAAAATTTTAAGAGAAGTGGAAATCAGAATGACTGGTTAAGTTATAAATCTAGCAGAAACAATGTTGTTAATATAATTAAACAAGAAAAATGCAAGTATTATGAGGAAAAAATAGATAATTGTAGGTACGACCCAAAGAAAATGTGGCAGTCACTTAAATCTTTAATATCAGGTAAATATGACGAACCTTTTAAAGAAATCCAATTTGAAAATGAAATATGTAAAACCTCAAATCTATTGCCGGAAAAATTTAATGAATTTTATATATCTAGTATAAACGATATAGTGCATAGTATACCTCATAGCAACTATCAGTTTGAACTTGCTGAGTTAGAAGGAGCAAAAATGCAAAATTTTAAGTTATTAACAAAAACTGAATTAAAAACAATAATACTTGACCTAGCTAACAAAAGCAGTCCAGATGAAATTGATATGGCATTTTATAAAGATAATTTCGACAACTTATCGAATCAACTGATTCACATTATTAATGGCTCTTTAGAGCTTGGTATTGTGCCAAGTTCATTAAAAGTATCGACTATAATTCCTGTAAGAAAAGTGCCTAAAACTATTAAGGCTGAAGAGTGTAGACCTATAAATATGTTACCAGCTTTTGAGAAAATATTAGAAAAAGTAGTATACGTGCAATTACTAGACTTTATAATGGATCAAAATATACTTAGTAAATATCAGTCTGGCTTCAGAGAAGGTTTTAGTTGCGAAAGTGCGTTGCAATATGTTATCAATGAGTGGAAGGAAGCCAAGGATAAGGGAAAAATGACCGGAGTAATTTTTTTAGATTTGAAAAGAGCATTTGAGACGATTGACAGGAAAATTTTATTAGATAAGCTGAGTAAGTATGGTATTAATGGTGTGGTATTGAAATGGTTCGAATGTTACTTAAAAAACAGGAGACAAAGGGTGAAATGTGAACATATGTTCTCAAGTGAGCTACCTATTGATATGGGGGTGCCTCAGGGGAGCATACTTGGGCCATTGCTATTTATACTATACATCAATGATATGTCTAAAATCTTTAAACATTGTAAATACCACTTTTTTGCTGATGACACTATAATCTACATCGATGAGAATGATCCTAGAGAGTTAGTGGACAAAATAAACTGCGATTTAGAACTGGTCTCTAAATGGATGGAAATAAATAAATTAAAATTAAATATTATAAAAACGAAAGGTATGCTCATAAGTAATCAGCAGAAATTCAGATTATTCAAAGATGTAAATTTACCAATCAAGATCCAAGAGGTAAACTTGTCATTGGTCTCAGAAATCAAATATTTAGGAGTTATTATTGATTGCAACTTGAATTTTAAAAACCATGTGGACTATATCTGTAAAAAAATATCTAAAAAAATCGGTGTTCTAAAACGCGTCAGTTGGTACCTATCTATAAATGTAAGAAAAACTGTCTATAGCTCTATAATATTACCTCATTTTAATTATTGTAGTACGATACTATATATGGCCAATCAGACCGATCTAGAACGACTACAAATATTGCAAAATAGAGCAATGAGAGTTATACTAAAATGCAATATCTATACTAGAATAAACGATATGCTAAATTGTTTAAATTGGATGAATATAGAAAATTTTCTTAAGTACAACGTTTTAGTTTTTATACATAAAATTAATAAAGGCATAGTTCCCGATTACCTAAAAAATATTTTAACTAAGTCACGAGATTTGCATAATTACAATACCCGAGGCATTAATAATTTTGTAATAAAAAAAGCTAATAATGCATCTATGCACCGTTCAATTTTTTATAAGGGAGTGGTTGAGTACAATCGTTTGGGTATTGATTTACGTGAAAGTAATTTACATACTTTTAAGAGACTATTAAAAGATGGCTTGTTATGAATTACATACTATAATATACATATTTATGTTTACATTATATTTTTTAGTTGGTTCTGGGTAGTTTTAATTATATATTTTTGTACCGTTAGCTTTAGGTAGTCTTTTAGTTTAGTTCTAATTAATGTAAAACAGCAATGTAAATTATGTATTTTAATGTATAGCCAAGGGCTAAATAAACGTATTACTTACTTACTTACTTGTCCACCGCACACAAAAGTTTATTATTTCTTTACACTTTCCAAGAACAGTTCTATTTGGAGTTTTATTATTCTTAGGTTACAACATAGCAAATGTCTATATCGCTTTATAGACACAAGTCGCTCATTTGACACTGAACAACACTTTCTTTACCAATAAACACTTGAATGGGTCTTGGGAATAGGTCGGTCTCTTACCATTGACTGCACTTGTTTGCTTTATTCTTGGTATTATTAAAAAGCACTTTACCAGTAATTTTCAATTATTAATTCGGTACGCAGTTTATTTTTCTATTATGACACTTTACGAATTTTTTGACGTACCGATGGCTCAGATTTTATCGAGTTTAACGATTATTTTTGCGTTTTCTTCAGGAGCGTCCTACGGTATGTCTACTCTCAACCTTAGTCAACTCGAAACTCTCGCGCTTAACGTGAGGTAGGCTGTTGTGAAAATAAGCACTAATTTTGTATTATTTTGACGCCTACCTACTAGATGTGAATTAGACAAATATAATTTACTCTTTATTTCTGCAAGGAGAATAAAAACATAGCTTGCTCGATAGTTCACTTGAGCTTAACTTCAACTATTTTAGAAATCCAGAAAGAAATTTAATAAATTAAATTACTCCTGCAAAAAGACGTAATTAAAGAAATTGTTATTTAAGCGCACTAAACCTATTACAGCTTAGCTCGCTTGAGTTTCAATAAAAGTCAATTAAATTTTCTAATTAAAACCTTGTATGAGTACATAGTACATAAAGGGCAGAGAAATGAAACCGATCCTTCGTCGGGCGCGAGCGCAATTATTACACTCTCACCATTTCAATTACAACTTCAAATTACTTTTCAGATTCTTTAATAAGAACTCGGAAAGCATCTGCACGATTCCTATAACTGAAAAAACTTAGGTTCGCTTTACTTATCGTTGTCTTTTTATTATATAAATACAAGGTGCGTCGGGAATTTCAAGCAGGAGCTGGAATTGAAAACAAACTAATATATTAGTTCCGCATGCAGGGCCGGAAGAAGAGAACTTACTTGTATGAATATAATGGTACTAAAAAACAATAGTTTCTTTCTTATTATACTTATTGATTTAATCAGGTAGGTAAAGTAAATTTCATATTTCTAAGTCGGATAAAAAATTTCAAAGCTTTGCCGCCTATTACCACTAGGATAAAGCGGGGCATGGATTAAAATAAGAAATTAAGGGAAACTCGCCAGTATCAGTTATAATTTCTAATAATTACGCCACTCACTCCTAAAATATTTTACGATCTAACGGTCACTACTGTTTACTTAATTTTTTACACACATACATAATGCTGTAAAAGGGCAAGCAAAACAGCACAGGTATTAAGCAGAGACGGACCACAGTCTTCCGCGATATCTCGAAAGAGTTGTGTTATATTTAGAATATATAGGTTATGTGCTTCATACAATAATACAGTGTGGTTCAGTGTTTACATTTTATTTTGATTGTGAGTGCCTAGAATGTATAATACTCTAACAGATAAGTGAAATTGCTCTTTGTTTAAGCGTATTTTATGTAGTTGTGTAAAAATATTTCGGCGGATGGTGAAATGTTCGAGTGTTTCCCGCTTTTTAGTGGCTGTGGTAAAATAATATTGTGATAATGTTCAGGCCTTGGGAAGATCCTCAATCTAGCACCAGCAGATAATTTAACGAAGATATGGGAAATGGTAATGGCTCGCAAATTACAGAGAAAAGTTCTAGACAATATTTATGTGAACATACTAAAAAAGTAGTTTTAAACGTTTATAAAAATATAAAAGAAAGTGAAGGTGAAAAAGGAGCCGTGGAAAAAACGGCCTACTTAACAAAAAATTCAGAATGGTATGTCTATAGAATAATTAAGGATGTGGTACCTAATCGAAAAGTTAGATCGGATAAATGAGCAGCACGAGCAGTGGATTCGTCTATGGTGAAATTGTTAAGAGATTTAATTTATAGCAAGTATATGGAAAATGAGGTACCAACGTTGGAATACATATGAAACTGAAAACAAATGGTGCAGTGTCAGTTAGTCAAGCAACACTTCGGCGCTGGATAATAAGGATAGGATTTAGGTTCAAGATTATTAATAAAAGGGCAGGTATTATGGAAAGCTTCAGAATTGTGCAGTGGCGTAATGAATACTTGGAAAATATTTAAAAATTTCGAAATGAACAACGACCTATTTATTATTTTGATGAAACTTGGTATGATATCCATGATACAGTGAAAAAAGGCTGGAGAGACGGTTTAAAGAAATGTAAAGTTGATATGCCTGCAAATAAAGGAACCAGATTAATAATTGTACATTGTGGATCAGAAAATGGATGGGTGCATAATGGTCTCAAATTAAGTGGAAAAAAAATGGAAAAATCAAACGTTGACTAGCACCAAAACATGACTGCGGATATTTTTGAAGCATGGTTTTAGACTTCATTGCTACCAAATATAGAAGAAAACAGCGTAATTGTTTTAGACAATGCTTCGTATCATTCGCGACAAATTGAGAAAATACCAAATACGGGAACAAAGAAAAAAGATATTCAATAATTTTTCCGAAAACATAATTTGGAAATTGAAGAAAATTTTAGGAAGAGAGAAATTGTTAAGAAGCAAAACTTCCCAAAACAATATGTGATTGATAGCATGGCTAAAGCTCAAGGACATACAGTTTTACGGTTACCCCCATATTTTTGGATTTTTAACCCGATAGAACTAATATGGAGTCAGCTGAAAAGAAGTATTCGCAAAAATAACACCTTCCACAAATTTGATGCCAAAGTAGTCGAGCTATTTTTTGGAAAACTACCACACTTATTGGCAAATCTCCCTGAAAGAGGTGATGAGACGTCATTCCTTTTAGTTTTTTAGCAGTAAAAATGACTACGGCTAGTTAGTTAACCGTTGTGTAGATTTTGTAAAATAGGTACTTATGCAAAGAAACAAATTAAACAAAGGACTTAAAGTTATAGTAAAGTAGACACAATTTATCTAGCGGTTGACCCTTCGTCTATGGTATATTTATGCACTGAGCGGTGTAAACCATTGTAATTCCTGTAAGAACTTTTTTCATCATTTATTAATGTTGCTATTGGCTAACTTACGTGTTTTGTTAAATATTCTCCTTTCCTTTTATTGTTTTATTTATCACTTACTGTTATTGTTAGCAGTAGGCTGAATGTCGACTATGCTGAACTTGTATATACGTGCTTGTAAATGAGAATAAAATAAAATATATCTACTAAATATACAATTATTTATTATGACCAAGTTTAACATATATAATTTAACTTAGATGACATTTATACTTAATTACAATTCATCGAGTGATCTGGCGTGTGAATGTATTATTTAAAATATATCGTCTGGTGTTTAAAAACTACTCAGTTCTCTTGCTTAACATTACAAAATTGTGAAAATGGGTTTTAAGTCAGTGATCAGACTCAGTTTTCAAATATATCGTAAGCCAAAAAAAGGACATTTTTGATGTTTGTGAATTTCAGACGTGTACCTCAGTGCAAGGAAAGTACGAACTACCAACTAGATAACCACAGTAGTCGCTAGCACCATCTAGGCATAGAATCTAGGATCCATCTTGTCACCTTGCTCAGTATTAAAACAAAATCACAGATTTTGATGATTTCTGTCAAAATATAAATAACTTACAAGTTATAACTAATTTCTTAATGCCATTATATTCAATAAAAGGATTTTTTTCCTTCTGATATTTTATAACAGTAAATATGTGTAGTATTTTTCTTGTTTCCATTCGTTTAATGAATTAAGTGAAAAGAGGGATTTAAATCCATCTCTCACTACTGTATTATATAAGCGGTCTGCTTTTGTAACTAATCAAAACAAACATATACTCTTTGTCATCTAGGAAAAGTTAAATAAAGATAAAAGGACTTCACAGAAACGTTTTTCATTCTCTTACGGGTACATTTAATTTCGTCTTTTAAAATATACAAAGCCTCCTCGAAACAAAAAGGTATGGAAGTATGTGTAACAATTAAAAAGTTTGTAAGTCTTTGCAAAACAGTGTAAAGAGTAGGTAGTTGTCAGCTTCTAATTACTCTGATGACTCCCGGCGCCGTCATGTAGAGCAAAGCTTTGTTTATCTGAAAGTTTACGTGTGTTCATTATGTTTTCTCGTTCACTAGTACATCAGCGGCTCGTTGGTACGAGGCCAAAATGCCCTAACGAGATTTAATTTTAATATGTACTTTAATATACAGGGAGGGCTATTGCCACTATTGTGCGTCGGACTTCAATAGCTCGAGTTTTATGATAGCCAAAAATTAAAAAAATAAATGCAAGTAAAATCATTCACAGATTTTATATATTATATATCCCAGCATTAATAGTCAGCTATCAATTTACCACTACGGTTTTGTTAAAGGACGCTCTACCACCTCTAATCTAATATGCATAACTCAATCTATCTCTGAGGCCATTGATCAACGCTTGCAAATGGACGTAATATGCACAGATTTTTCTAAGGCATTCGACACCTTTTACCACGCTATTATATTACTTCAAAAAATGTCCTCTTTCGGTTTGTCCCAATCTCTGCTTATAATAGGTTTCGTCGCTGTCGAATACCTGGCAACGTCAGGTGTTCTGCAAGGATCAAGTCTGGGACCGCTGCTTTTTAATATCTTTATAACTGATATTGTGAAGTTACTCAAGTTTACTCTACGCAGATGATCTCAAGCTTTTTAGGACTATTAGTTCCATAGCGGACTGCAATCTATTATAAAACAGTCTCTCTAAAGTATCTGATTGGTGTGTTCGAAATAAGTTAAATTTAATTGTGCCCAAATGCAACGTTATGTCCTATACAACAAAACCCATGCCCACTACGTTTAATTATAGCATAGGCAATGTTGAACTCCACAGATCTGCGACATTCAAGGATCTTGGAGTAATTTTTAATTAAGAACTTTCCATTGTACCACACATAAATAATATAAGTTCAGAATCTTGTAAGGTTTTGGGATTTCTATCCTGGTAAAGCAGAGAGTTTACCAATACTGATACTCTAAAAGTACATTACTTTGCTTTTGTCCGGTCTAAACTTGAATACGTGTCACTCATCACCCATTACGTAACTCATGCTAACAGCCTAAAAAAAGTACAAAGGCGATTTGTAAAATTATTGTGGTTCAAGTGTGATGGAGTATACCTACCAATTGGTTTTCCACACTTAGAAATTTTGTATAGATCCTCTATGGACAGGCGGGTTTGCTATTCTCACATGTTTTTACATAGTCTAATACAACAAGATCGATTGCCCAGAATTTTTAAATAAATTACAGTTTTATGTTCCATTAATGAGCTTGTTCCATTTGGAGGATTTGATGCTTCTGAGGATAACCACATAGAAATTCCACATCATGCCATATTCTTTTTATATAGTTTTTATACTTTTTCATATAGTACTCGATATTTTCATTATACACTTAAAATTTCGTATTGTTAACTTTTCCCGTTCTCGAGATATAAGGAGTTGAAACTAGTGATAGTGGCAAAAACCGAGCGCTTATTTGTGACGTCACTATACGCAAGTGACGTAAGAAAAATGGCTTTCTGGGACCTTTGAAATTTAACCTGAAAAGTCGAAAACATGGAATTTTTAAACGCTGGTAACTAAATAAATACGTCGAGTGGAACTTCGTTCTATGTGTCTACGGAAAGGAGAAGGTCGGCGATGAATTCTAATCGTAAATTGCAGGGTTAAAATCGAAAATTCGTCCCGGCAGGAGCGAGAGAAAATTGTAATTTTTTGACATTTCACCAAATTGTACTCCCCTACTGTCAAGTAATAAGCAAAACAAACAATACTTCGAAAACGCTTATAATTATAACAAGTAAGGAACATCAAGTCTATTGAAAATGCCGAGTCTATGCGTATAGTGACGTAGCGCCTGGCCACGCCCCGTTTTCGTGAGAAGGAGATTTGTAATAGTTTTTAAGATAATAAACGTGCGAATAAAATTCTGATTTATTGCAGATCCATTAATTTATACTTGCACTTTCGATTTATGAAATAAAAAAAAAATGCCGAACAAGCCCATTATTCGATAATGTAAACTTTTTATCTTCCCACTCCGCGCCCTATAGACTTAAATTTTCTCCTTTATTCTCAATGTGTCATAATTACAACAATGTGACAAATTTGATACTTTTAGCTGCACTGTTAATTCCATAAAAGACTTATAGCCATTGACTCTTTGTTTTTCTTTGGACTATGGTTTATATAGTTTTATTATTATGGTTCTCATATATGTGTATTTTTATATTTCTTGTCTTTGATTTCTGCTTTTATTTAGTTAGATTATTATGTTATCTTAAGTGAATACTTTATATTTCTCTAATGTATATCGTAAATATTTAATTTTTTGTATTTTGTGTAACCGTCCTGCTCTGTAGATGGGTTATACCTGTTGAGCAGTGTATGCTAAATAAATACATTAAAATAGATAAACATATAAACAGTAGTACGATTTCTTGCGCTCTTTCTCATACATATTTTCTTCTTGGTTGCTTAGGACTTGCAATATTTGTGTCTTCTACATTTTCAACGAAACCGTTCTGTACTGAGCTAGCATGTCCCTGTTTGTACACAATATAGATCATTTGAAGAAATGCATTAAAATAACCAAGTCCTCATAATTTTCCACAAAACTGTTCAATGGCAATCGTCATTTAATAAGTCTAGGTACGGTCTCGATCTCGTCGTGAAAAATAAAAACCAAATTATTATCAGAAATTTTTAATGTATGTTTGAACAAAATGATTTGCTTTTATTTCTACGAAATTGACAGTATACGATGAATACACCAGCACACATACAGTGTGCGCGTGTATCATTTTTAAAATTTATGAGGATGGGAAAATAAGTTTTAGATATTTTTTTATTCTTTCTTAGAGCATTTTCCACTCACATCACTTTTGTGCACTTGGAGTATCTTTTTTTTTTCAAAGGAAATATGCCAAAATAGGTGCTAAAGATGCATCGAGTGCGTGGAAGTGTAGCCGTTGGAAAACGACGTTATTATCATACTCACGAAGTTTACTTTAGTAGTGCTTTCTTGTTTATTGTGGCAATGAACTTCATGTATTTTGTATAAAATTGCATTATATTGCAATAACAAATATTATTATTATTATACTCTTCCCAAATACAAAGCGAAGAGAATATTACATTCGATCGGCATATTTCTAAAACCAATAATATTGCTCGGAGAGAAAAAAATTTCATATCACCGTGTTTGTGATCGAATTCTGAACAACTTTCAAAATGTCTGTCCGTCTGTCCGTCACGTTTTTGTAAGCACTATGACTTAAGAGCGAAAGGTCCGGTTGTATTAAAATTTGGAAAGTATGTTAGTGTTAGGTAGAGGAAGAACCATATGGTTTTTGAACAAAATCGATCTATAAATAAAAAAATTATTAATTTTTCAAACAAAAAATTTTTTTTTAACGTTTTGTAATTAAACTAAAAATGTCGAAAACTAATATTATTTACAAGAAAAAACTGCGAAGAGTATCCTATAGAATGTGCAACAATTATATAAAAAGTGCAGTAAATCAGCGAAGAGTATAATGGTTAGCTTGCTATTAATTATCATATGCGTCATTCGTTACCCGAATTTTGATTAAGAGCAACTATAATGGCATTTTCCAAACTATGGGATATACCGAATTTCTCAATTATTGTCATCTCTTACATCCGCTCCAAAATCATACAATGCTTTGTTCAATCCCCTTACGATTCTCCGCCAATGATCTACTGTAATTTAACCGATACCTCTTTGCTCCTCCAGACGCAAAGGAGGATGTTAATTAAAATGAAGGACCAGGCACCCGCATGTTGTCCAACAAATCAACAGACTTGAATCTAGAATTAATTACTAGTTTAATTGAAAATTAATTGATGATAATGTAAATAATTTAAATTTTAATTAAATCCTTAATTATAAAATAGATTGTAAAATACTAACTTCTAGGTAATTAATTAAAATATTATGTAAATTACTTCATGCAGCGCGAGACTTAGGCCGGAGTGTGCTTGCAATTTTAGCTTTGGATGAATTGAGCATAAATGTATGAATAATATTGAACTTACATGCCATAGATTGTTGTAGATTGCCGCTTGTAGGGAGTCGCTCGGCTCTTTCAGTCCTTCCTCACCTCGACCTAAAAGATCTTTTGTGAATTATCCAACAATTATTTGTTGCCCAAGATTTCCAAGCTTTTTGTAAAGCTTATAGTTTTCCTGGGGGCTAATTTCCTTATGATTTCAGGCGTACTTTAGCCTAGTGCGGACTAATATCTTGCATTGGTAATGAACATGTTCCGCAGTTTCTATTGCAGTAGAGTCGGGTCAAGTTTAAAAAGACCGATGTATGAATTAATATTGCACATACCTTTTCACTATCTCTTGTACATAAACTTAAAGCCATAGCCTAAAGGCATTGTCAATGTATGTCTACCAAGATTCTTTCCCAGTTCTTTTGAGACGGAAATATGAAATGTACACTGAGGAGGGAGAAACAGTCATAAGCTCAGTGATTCTCAAACTGAGTGATTTAACGACGAATATTATTTATTTCCGTGAACTAACACTACTCTAAATATGAAAAACGTCTTTATATGAAATGTTTAAGTTATTTTTAATGGTAAATAGTGGATATTCATCCGTCAAACAAACAATGTCAAACCATTATGTCTTACAATTTTCTAGTACGTAGATATTACAAGTTTTAGAGTAGAATAAACACGATCGCGTAGCTCAATCGGTAAGATGCTCGAACAGTAATAAATATAAATAGGGTTGTTGCGAGATCGATCCCCAAGCACTTCCATTTTTTTTTATTTGATTAATTATTAAAAGTTAATAATTTTCCTTTTAAAATTTATATTTTATTAAACTGCACCGCGATCCCTTCACTTACCACGGCGATTAGTGCTGTGGATGTTTGGCTGGCTCCGCACGAGTGCTTAGGGAGGACAATTATGTAATATTAATTTAAAATAAATTTGGTTTGATTGATTTGATTGCGAGTTTTGTTAAAACTTTATTTTCCCCAAAAATGTGTCTTTTATTGCTACTAGCGCGTGTTTATCTCTAATAAAATCTACTTTCTTACGTTATATATTAATACACGAATGGTGAAACGTGCGTCAAGTAGATAAATTGTTCAAGTGTAGTGTTTTAGTGTTTATGAAAACACGTCAATGCGTTGTTCTTTCAGAATTGTTTTAATTTAATTGTTTTAAAATTATTGTAAATTTTTTTAATATTTATTTTTGTTTATTACCGCTAAAAGAAAAATAATTTATTTTCGTTATTCTCATGGAGATTTTAGATTTTTTTTGTTATATGAAATATTTTATTTTTACTGACATCGTTTCCCCTACTAATACTACGATCCTATCCTTTCCTGGCAAGAAATGCCCAAACCTTCCCTTGTCTCTTGCTGGACTGTAGCAATATTAGTCTTTGATTTCTTTTTCTGATCACTCATTGTTATTCACTGAATTGGGCAATTCATTTTTTGTTATCAGTTTCATTTGTGCCCGAACCCATATACCTACAGTGTCCGTTGTAAAGTTGGCTACATATGGGAAAAATTTGTATTATTGAGATTTTTAAAAAATACTATATTGTGGGTTCGTTTCTTTTTTTACATGCAAATACCTTTATTCAACGAAAATATATAAAGTTTTTGTCGAAACTAATCAAATATTTGTGAAAGAGACGATAATTATGAATGGTAGGGGTAAAATTTGCACTTTTATATTTTCCTCATATCTGCTTCAAAATTGATATATAGAGTCCTTGTTGTATTCTATATGCACTTTCTCTGCATAAAATTTTTCGATAACAATTTTACCCACTTTTCGGTACCACGGTCAACTATTTTTTACAGTCCTGCGAAACCGGCGATCACATGACATGTGTCAAAATGTAATTTTTTGTTGTTGGACATGCATATACGAACCCCCAATAGGACTTTTTTTTAGAAATATCAAAAACACAATTTTTTCCCATATGTAGCCAATTTTATGGACACTGTATAATCAGAATTCCACTAAAATTATAAAGTTACTAAATTAATAATCTTAACATTTTATGATAATATCTTTTCTATTTTTTTAAAATTATTTAGCGACATCATTGCTGAGAACTGTTTGAGAACTACTGGCATTTCTTATGCATCAAATAAAATCTTAGTTCAGATGGTTTAGCGGCCACGACAAAAGTCAGTTTAAATTGTACCCGACTCTATCACAGTATCTGCACATACTGCCTTGCCCATATTATGCTAGATTTTGGTTGAGGGATTTTGATTGGATTTTTGGCCCATACTCGAGATTATTGTTGGAATCGTTTCATTTTAGGGTGTAATTAAACACCCTAAGTTTGCTTACAAATTAGTGAACCGCTTGATTTTATAATTAACAATTAGTGATTAATTAGGCCCTCTTTCTGTATTTCTTTAAATATCTTCGTTCCTGCTAACTTTTAGTATAACACATGCATTAGAAAAATTGTTCGTTATGAAATTCTCTAAAAAATGAGCACTGATAGAGGTCGCTAGGTCCAATTGTTAACTTGCAAATGGCTTCCAAAGGTTTCAAATGCGTTATTTTCACTATTACTTCCACATCCACGTAGTGGATTGGAAGTATAGTAATAGTAAGAAAATTTTCTAAATTTTTCTTTCTTGAAATAGGTTTAGAATGTCATGAAACGTCGAGATTTTAAATTTGAGCGAAAAAAAATTCTGTCTGTATGTCTGTCAGTCTGTCTTTCTGTAACTTTTTTTGTCCGCACGTTTTCTCCGGAATGGTTTAAGCTATTGACTTGAAATTTTGTACCCGTGTACTTATATTATAACGAGATCTGGAACTGGATTGTTTTTTGACGATATCCGGTGAAGGGTTGGAGGTAAATAGGGGGCAATATGTAAAGCAAGTTGGTAGGAGTACAGAAACTTGAAATTCGGTGTATGTACTACAAGCCAAGGCCTCAGATTTTTTTATAATATTCTTCAACCACCCATACTCCATTATTGAAGAGGTTGGTAAAATAAAGTTGAGATATTCACTTGAAATTTGGTACACATATGTATTGTAGCAACATCTGGAACTGGATTATATTTGGGATGATTCCGTTGAAGGGTTGGGGGTTAAATAGGGGTAGATAGGGGAAAATAAATAAAGCAAGCTAGTGAGAGTACAGAAATTTGAAATTTGGTACACGTATGTATTATAATGATATCTAAAACGAGATTATATTTTGACATGGTTGCGTTGCAGGAGTGGGGGGTAAGTAGAGGTAAATAGGGAAAAATAAGTTAAGCAAGCTGGTAAGAGTACAGAAACTTGAAATTTGGTGTATGTTCTAGAAGCCAAGGCCTCAGATTTTTTAATATTTTTCAATACCCCTACTCCATTGTTAAAGGAGTTGATAAAATGAAATTGAGATATTCACTTGGGATTTGGTACACGTGTGTATTATAACGACATCTGGAACTAGATTACATTTTGAGAAAATTAGTAAATCAAACTGGTAAGAGTACAGAAATTTGGGATTTGGTGTATATACTAGAAATCGAGGCTCCAGATTTCTTTTTAATATTTCTCAAATCCCACCACCTCCGCTCCATTATTAATGGGATTGATAACACAATCAATGTGAATAGGGAATAAGTAGGGTAAACTAGAAACTTCTTGACGTATATGGTAGAAACCAACGCCTCAAGCTTTTCTATGATATCTGCCCCAAATATTATTAAAATTCTATGACCAATAATTTTCAGATACTAGATTGCAAATCTAGTCAAAATGTTTCCTTTAAAGTGATTATTTAACTTTTAACATCTCTTGGACCAATCGAATAAATTTATTTTAGATAAAATATATATTGCAAACATACCCTAGTTCAAGTAGTTCCTGAAAATAAATAGTGTTACTTAGAAAAATTGTAGTTTCCGCTCCGAACACTAATTATTTCATAGCAAATGCTCCAAGTCAAATAATGAGATATTTAGCATAATTTTCAGCTACTATAAATCCATTAGCAGTCGATTGAATTAGTAGATAAATAGACATCGGTAATGTATAGTGTTAATAATTAATTGGCCCGGGCAACGGTATTAAATCTTGCTAAGGTAAACAATATTTCAGCAGTGTATGGTCTGAATCGTTACTTGTATATACATTCAATATGTTATCCTTAATGTAATGTACATTGTACTAGATAGGTCTTGAAAATAGCTTTTGTTTAGTAATTGATAATTATAGCTTGGTTAATGAATTTTTAATCGAGTAAAAATGACTATTCTTAGTTCTTGGTAGTAGTATGTACTGTTCTATATTTATGTTTCGGTAATTAAATAAAAAAATGGTATGCTTACTTAGTCCGATCGACCGTAACTTTTTCTTGGTCAGAAATTTAAAACAGCAATTTTATTGATTATTCTTATAGGAAAAATTGGCTCCGAACACGATAGTGACATAAAAAAAAATTATAAAACACATGTTTCATTGTTAAAAACAATGTATTTTAGCGAAAATTCTCGTTTGTTTTGGGTTTATTGGCTTTTAACGAACACGGCGCAACGCAAAAAAGTGAAGATTTAAAAAATTAAGATTTTAGCAATACGCGTCATTTGAGGCTTGTAGCGACCTTTTATCTTTGACCGTCCAATTGTTATAAACAAATTAAGGGTTCTAAATTAACATTTTTTTTTGTTGAAGAAAAAGTCACACAAATATTTTATTGGGGTTAAAATAATGCATTCTGTTCATAGAATTTACATGAGACACTATGTAAGTACTAATAGACAATATCAAATCTAATTCAAATGAAACTTACAGTAGATGAACCACAAGGATCAGTCCTGGTACCCTTACTTTACATAGTTTATATTAATAACTGTAGTAGTATAGATTTTATTCTTTTTGCTGACATTTCCCAGTTATCGCTGCTCAAACAACTATTGATGTAGTCTTAATCTGTCTTAATCTATTGATATGTCAGATGATAATTAAATAAAAGTGCCATTTTTTGGGCGAATATCAATTCAATGTATTGATATATAAGATTACAATTTTACGACGCTATATTTATGTACAATATTATATTAATTATGTATTAATATTATATTAATTATGTACAATACTAATTTTCCCTCTATGACCTGCCTAAACTATAAAAGTTTGTTTGCAGTATCACAGAGGAAAAAAGAAACAATTTAGTAATTATTTGAGGCTATTGAGGACTGTTTAAAATATTGTAATGGATGCAATTACTATATTTATTTATTTTCAAGTAATTTTTTTTTCATTTTCCATATAGTAGCAGAATAAGAGAAACGTAGTTCTTGTAATAATACATTTGTTTAGAGGTTGAGTATACTACACTAGTAGTACATTTTTTTAAGGATTTGAAAGTTTTCAGTAATATGTTTTTGTTATTCTGCAATTTAGTTTAGTTTTTAACTTTCTTTAAATTTTTTTGGAAGCATGTTATAGGTATATCTTTTACTTCCCTCGCATACCGAAGGGAAGTATCGTATTCGAGAAAAAATCACCCTCCGATATTTTTTCGGATTCTGACGTTTCAGATCACGTAGATTACGAAAATATAGGTTTTTCCAATTCCGTCAGTCTGTCTGTCTGTCTGTCTGTTGGTGCATTAACTAAAAAAACTACTTGACGGAGAGCAGTCAAATTTGGTAGGTAGTTGACCCTACTGACAGCGAAGAAATGGTAAAATTTTCACTGGAAAATATACAGGGTGGACCGGAATAAATAGTGAAAAAAAACGGAATAAATAGTGAAAAAAATTTTTTTTCGCTCAAATTTAAAATTTCCACGGTTCATGACAAGCTAATCCTACTTCAGAAAAAAAAAATTGAAAATTTTTTTACTACTAAAATACTTAGTTGAAAAATTTTTTTTTCTTTCTTCAAATTTAAAATTTCCCCGTTTCATGGCATTCTAAGCCTAATTAAAAAATATATATATATTTTTATTTTTTTTACCATTTTTAAAATTTTTTTACTACTAAAATGAATAGATTTCTTCAAATTTAAAATTTCCACGTTTCATGGCATTCTAAGCCTGATTAAAAATTTTTTTTTTTAAATATTTTTTTACCAACATTTTTGAAAATTTTTTTACCACAAAGATAAATGGAATTTTTTTTTATTTGTTCAAATTTAAAATTTCCACGTTTCATAGCGTTCTAAATCTAGTTAAAGGAATAATTAGAATTTGTTTTTACTATTTTAAAAAAATTTTACCACTAAGATAGAATGTTTTTTCTTTGTTCAGATTTAAACTATCCACGTTTCCATGGTATTCTAAAACTATTCAAACAAATTTTAAAATGTTTTTGAAAAATTAAAAAAAAAATCGAAACATTTTAAATCTATTTATCACTACCATAGAATAGACGAAAAATTTTTTTTTGTTCAAATTTAAAATTTCCACGTTTCATGACATTCCAAACCAATTTCGGAAAAAAAAAATTTGCAACATTTTGTTATCAGTTTGGAAAAAAATTTAACACTAGAATAGATGGAAACTTTTTTTGCTCAAATTTAAAAGTTTCACGTTTCATGACATTCTAAACCTATTTCAGAACAAAAATTTTTGAAAATTTTTTTCACCAACATTTTTCAAAAGTTTTTACCACTAAAATAGATCGAAATTTATTTTTATTTTTGAAAAATTTTTTACTACTAAAACAGATGAAATTTTTTTTTTCTTTCTTATTATTGAAAAATAGTAAAATGTTTAGAAAAATCTAAAGCAGTCTCTTCATTAAATTGGGGCCAATCTTCGTAACTTATCGATACCTCTCCAATTTAACCATTTTTTTGCCCACTTAAATTTAGTCTATTCAATTCGGAGCACCCAGTATAATAGACCCACCATTCTAAAAGATTTGATAGGAGTGATGAAAGTTCGAATTCTACAAAATAACAGAAGTTTAAACATTAATTGTAATTCTTGTCGTAGGTCAACTATTAATAATCATGTAGTAGTAGTAAAATATTAATTTCGTGTTATTACTTTAATTACGAAGCAAGAAACAAATATTTAAGTAAATGCTTTTTCTCATAGACATTTACTCCCTGTAATATTCACAAAAGTGTTATTGAAAACTGGCGTTTAAAAGAGCAGAAAGGGTAAAAGCCAGCCGCAAGGCTCCAGTATTCGATTAACTTCGATACTTGGATTCAATTGCTTTTTAAGATTCCTCCGATTGCTTTTGAAAGGTTTTGGATTAGATAGCAATTGGTAGAAAGGCATTAAAAGTGCCGTTGCTTGCCCCCAGTCTGATTGTCTCTAGCCTCTCTACTCGCCCCCCTAAAACAGCTTATTTTTCGCCTCATTTGTGCAGCAATTTCATCGGCCAATCAATAGAAAAGTTTCTAAATAAATGCCGCAGTGTTGCTGTATTGCTCGCATAGCTACATATTCCAGATACCAGCACGAAGTTAATTGCTTATCTGGAAGACAAATAAGATACAGGGGTATGATGTATAAATATTTTGTATGATGATATGTTGGGCGAATAGAAGTAAAACTCAAATCAAATTTTTACTTCCCTCGCATACCGAAGGGAAGTATTGTATTCGAGAAAAAATCACCCTCCGAGATTTTTTCGGATTCTGACGTTTCAGAACACGTAGATTACGAAAATATAGGTTTTTCAATTCCGTCAGTCTGTCTGTCTGTCTGTCTGTCTGTCTGTTGATGTATTTACTAAAAAACTACTTGACGGAGAGCAGTCAAATTTGGCAGGTAGTTGACGCTGCTGTCAGCGCAGAACTGGTAGAAATTTCTCTGGAAAATATACAGGGTGGACCGTCTAAACGGAATAAATAGTGAAAAAAAATTTTTTTCGCTCAAATTTAAAATTTCCACGTTTCATGACGCGCTAATCCTATTTCGGGAAAAAAAATTTTTGAAAATTTTTTTCAAACATTTTTGAAAAAATTTTTACCAAGATAAAAATTTTTTTTTTTTGTTCAAATGTGAAATTTCCACGTTTCATGACACGCTAAACCTACTTCTGAAAAAAAAAATTTTTGAAAATTTTTTTCACCAACATTTTTGAAAAAATTTTTACCAAGATTAAAAAAATTTTTTTTGCTCAAATTTAAAATTTCTACGTTTCATGGCATTCTAAAACTATTATTTTAAGCCTGATTCAGAAAAAAAAAATTTTGAAAATTTTTACCACTAAAATAGATGGATTTTTTTTTATTTCTTCAAATTTAATATTTCCACGTTTCATAGCGTTCTAAATCTATTTAAGAGAAAATTAGAAATTTTGTTTACTATTTTTAAAAAATTTTACCACTAAGATAGAATTTTTTTTCTTTGTTCAGATTTAAACTATCCACGTTTCCATGGCATTCTAGAACTATTCAAACAAATTTAAAAATGTTTTTGAAAATTTTTTTAAAAAACTTGAAAACATTTTTAATCTATTTATCACTACTATAGAATAGACGAAAAATTTGGTTTGCTCAAATTTAAATTTTCCACGTTTCATGACATTCCAAACCAATTTCGGAAAAAAAATGTTTGCAACATTTTGTTACCAGTTTGGAAAAAAAATTAACACTAGAATAGATGGAAACTTTTTTTACTCAAATTTAAAAGCTTCACGTTTCATGACATTCTAAACCTATTTAAAAAAAATACGTAATTTTTAAATCTTAAACTTCTTTTACCACTATTATAGAATAGACGGAAACTTTCTTTTTTGCTCAAATTTAAAATTTCTACGTTTGACATTTTAAACCTATTTCAGAAGTAGAAATTTTAAAATTTTTTTTTAACATTTTTGAAAAATTAAAATAAAAATGAAATTTTTTAACCACCACTATACTTCCACTCCATTACGCGAATGTTGGATTGATGTGACGGATGGCAATAATATCTGACATATACACCTATTATACTTTTATTGAAAAATGTACAGGGTGGTCATCCCAAGAAATAATTCCGTCATGGTGGACATTTGTAAAGGTATTTGCGCAAGCCTGCCATATGTGGCACCTGTTATTTAGTATTGAGCTTTTGCTGTTGGATGAGCAATCTGTATATTTTTTTGACCAAAACTTATCAAGTTTTCTTTATAATAATAGCAATAACTATATTCCGATTATTATTCTCAATGTCATTTCGTAATTATTAATTTTTTAGAGTGACCGCCATGCACAAATAACGAGGGAAGTTCTGTGTAAAGACCTTTACCGATTTTTTTTAATTAGAAATAGACATTGTTTCCAAAGTAGATAGTACAACTGTAAACAGAAGACGGAAGAAAGAAGAAAATTTAGCTCACTTGTCGTGTTATTGTGTTGATACTGCCATTTAAAATTAATAAAACAGTTTTAACCTTTCTTTACTGAATCAGTTTTAAATTCAAAACACTACCTGAAAATTATTAATTTATATTTGAAGTCATATTAGCACGGTTCCTCAAACATTACAATTCATTTGAGGTAAATGGTCTCATCTTTCGAAAGGTTGTATGAAAAGACCCATTTTCAGTTTAATATTGAATTTTTTAGACAAAAAGACGGTCAACCAATGGGTTCACCTATTACTCCTTTGCTAGCTGAAAATTTGTCAAATTTATAAAGCTTAATTTTTTATTGCGATACCAGTTTAAATACACATGTATTCTATTGAACTCGATATGTAGATGATATTTTCTGTATATGAACCGACACAGAAAGGAACCTAAGTAATGACCTTAATTTCTTAAATTATTTTAATAGTTGAATTCAGTTCACAGTGGAATCTGAGCCAAATAGTCAATTCAACTTTCTGGATATTAAGATACAAAAACATGGCAGTTAAACTTTAGCATCTACTGCAAACCTGCTACTACAGATACAGTAATACATTATATTTCGCAAGAATCATGGCAAATTAAGATTTTACCCTTTCATAGTCTAATACGTACGCTTACGAATTTTCCTGTAGATCAAGATGATTTTTATAGAGAATTAAATGTAATCAAACAAATTGCAAAAAATAACATAATAACGGATACAAGTCACTAATAGATAACATAGTCAAAAACAAAAAATGCAAAATGCCTCAAAAAGAATTTTTCACTAAGCCTAACACTTTTTTTACTAATTATGTTTCAAAATATAGTAACAGTATTTCTAGATAATTAAACAATTTAGGTTTCTCTACAATAAGTGTGAATCAAAAGAATTTAGAATACATTTTCATTAATAACAAAGAAATACTAAATAAACTTGATAAATCTGGTGTATATGAAATCAAATGTAAAGATTGTAATGCTGTCTATATTGGTCAGAGTGGTAGAAGCGTTGTGAACAGGGTAAAAGAGCATAAAAATCAATTTTGAATAACAAGAAAAATACAGGAACATTGCATTGAAAACAACCATTTCATAGATACAGTTAACATAAGTTTACTTCATTCAGAAAGAAAAGGTAAACATTTAGATCTTCTCGAACAAATAGAAATCAAAAAATCTTTCAAAAACAACCCTTGTACCACGAATGACTACCAACCTTTCTTGAATGCTGTTATAATAAACAAATTGCTAACAACTATCCATTGATTTACATAATCAGGTTATGTCTACACAAAAAAAATTCCCATAATTAAGGATTAAGTTTTAAGTAGATGAGAAATAGATTAAGGCATACATACTTTTAGGTATTAATTAGAATAACCTTATCGGAAACTTTAGTATTCACTTTGTAATATTCTTGATAAAGGCCTAACAAGCCGAAACATATGTAGAGTATTTTTAATATATTGTTTGTAGTGGCCCACCATACTATTATACAAAATATTTGTATGTATACATCAGTGTCCTTGTATACAGTAAAAAAATGAGAGGCTGCCTCATCGCGTAAGCAAATAAAACAGATAACTGTCATATGTAGTGTGATTCTCCCATGTTTAGAAGTCAAAAAATAATATACAGGGTGTTTTGTAAGTAGCTATGAAGTAATAATATGTAAATCATTTTCTATCCTATTAAAGTTTGTTGATCATCAAAGATAACATCTTTTTCTAACATGTTGTTTCCAAAATAAGTTAAAAAATTAAGTGACTTCCAATTATTTAAAGAGGTATTTTGCTTTAGTCCTGTTTCCTATATCAGCAAAATAAATTCAGTGTATATCGTCTTTTACTAACATGGTAAGTTTTATCGGAACACCCTGTATGCGACTTCAATAAGGGTGTGGCTTCGGTTTTTGCGTAGATATTAAACTTTTTGTACTTTGTATACTTGTTGTATCTATTGTTATGCATTTAAAAAAAGAAATAATAGTTGTTATAAATAGAAACATGTCTGAAAAAAATACAATCCGCTATAAAACTTTAAATAGCCTTTCAAGTAGTAAAAGGGGATATTTGAGGTTTGGGTAATTGAAAACAACTACATTAAAGAAATAGGTATCTGAAGAATGAAAACGATAATGGTAAAAGCTTATATGGATTACGGAGGGGAAAAAGCATACACAACGAGTGAGTGCTGTGGCTGGTTTAAGCATAAAAGGCTTTCCATTTGGAATCGCCGAAGATCTCGGTTTGCTCTTACATAAATGGCTCTACTTATTGCGTTAGTTTAGTCAGTGTCGCCTCTATTACTCTATCCATACTTTGGTAAACTTTTACAACTGTAAGACTCAATATTCACCGAGAAAGATAAGTAGTGTCGTCAATGAAGGGCGAACTTATTTATTTTTAATGCCAAATCAACGTCATAATGTGAACTATTACATTATTAAGTTATAGTAGTCACTGAGGATAAAGCTAATAGCGTTAGGCATTTATTTATTTATTTGGTAAACTATCTAGCAGATAGAAATCAATAATTTTTCTTAATGTTTACACACGACAAAAAATGTTTTTCTAGTATTTTGACCAGACTACTCTATTTTTATGTATCTTGAGCCGGTGAATCCAAATTTGGCAACAGAATTGTGCCTACACCCCCCCCCCCGCCAGTTTTTTTAAAGTTCAACAATAGTCCAAAAATGATAAAAATGTACGAAAATCATTCAGGAGCGGATGAAACTGGAGGGGGGGGGGCTAGATATAATTTAGCCCCAACTTTATTGTGTGACACTTTTAAATTAATTTATGAGCAGAACTTAAAAAATAGAAGTCTTCTACACAAAAAAAGTCTCTTGTGTTTTTTCTCTAAAATTATCAGTTTTTGAGTAAATCTTATCTAAACTTTATTAATTATTATTATTATCAGCATTCCTGGTATGCAGGAGTGTGCCGTGATTTGTAATATGAAAAATAATCTAGCATGAAATGCCAGAATGACAATAATGACAGTTGTTTTTTGGTTTTCTGTAGTTCATTGTTCTGTAGTTTTATGATTTCCTTTTGGAAAAAGCGTTCTATGGAAAAGGAAAAAATGGTCATGTTTAGTAATGTGGAGTATGCAGATATTCATTTTATTTATGGATATTGTAATGGAAACGAGAATGCCGCGGTACGCGAATATCGCAAAAGATTTCCTATTAGAAGGAAACCATCTATAGATGTTTTTATTCGAACTCACCTAGAATTTGGAAATGTTGGACTTAAAGGAAGTACAGAAAATGGAGAACAGCAAAATGGGCGATTTAAAAACATAATTTTGGCCAAATTTAGTAATGATAATAAATTAAGTATCAGTGGAGCGGCCCAACAGCTGCGTGCGCAAGCTGTGCATGTTTCCAAAAACAAAGTTTTTCGGATTTTGAGAAACGACCACAGAAAAGCTTTTCGAATACAGCCAGTCCAAAGCCTTCAACCAGGTGATCCCGAAAGGCGCATCAATTTTTGTAATTGGTTTATACAGGCCATGAAACAAGATCCCGATTTCGGAAGTAAAATTATTTGTACTGACCATAATGGATCGGTCAATTTTAATAATTTAAGGATCTGGGCTCATCAGAATCCTCATATAATTCGCCCTAGGGAATTTCAACAGGAGTTTAGCGTTACTGTATGGTGTGGTGTTATAAACGGAACTTTTTGTGGGCCCCACATCCTCCCTCCCCGTTTAAATGGACCATTATTTAATGATTTTTTAAATAACCATTTTTTTCAATATCTCGAGGATATTCCTCTTAATTTAAGAAATGAAGGTTGCTTTCAAATGGACGGAGCTCATGCACATTTTCCTGTTGAGACCCGTTTGTGGGTAAACAATAATTATCCTGCACGGTGGATCTGTCGATTAGGTGCAATGGCCTGGCCACCCCGTTCACCGGATTTAACTCCAGTTGATTTCTTTGTCTGGGGCTATTTAAAGGACAAAGTCTACGCAAGCCCTGTAAACACGAGAGAAGAGTTAATAGAAAGAATTCTCGAGGAATGTGAAAATTTGCGGGCTAATTTTGATTTAATTCGTAAAGTTACACACTCTGTACGGCGCAGATGTCAGAAATGTGTTGAAGTTGGCGGAATGCACTTTGAACAACTCTTGTAAATAATGTAATCAAATTTTGTTTTCCTGTCATTGTTTTTTCTGTTCTGCTAAAATTATTCATAAGATACTATTCCTGAATAAAGTTCAGATAAGATTTACTCAAAGACTGATAAATTTAGAGCAAGAACACAAGAGACTTTTATGGTGTAGAATTTACTTCCCGGACTTGCTGCAAATGTTCATATATATGTACTTATAGTAGTGAAATAAAGAATTTCTAATTATCTATTTATTTATCTATTTTTAGAAAATATTTAATTTAAGAAAAATCCTTGAAGTACAGCAGTAAGTCTGTTCTACTTCTTTTGGGCCAATGTATTGCCAGGAAAAATATTTATACGTTTATGTTTACCCAAGGTAACCAGGATAATAACGTAGGAACCACAAAACGTATGCCAAGACGTCGTGAGCAAGAAGAAAATCATGATGTGTCAAGTGTAGCCTAATTTTTAACGGTTCTTTAGACATATAATTCAGAGCAAGTGAAGAGATCCTTACAGTTTTACTAAATCAATGCCCTTAATTATACAATAATTCTTCAGACGTAGTTGAAAATATAAAAAGTGACAACATAGAAATATAAAAACTAATTTTAAATGAAGGTAAAGAAAATGCGATTAGTTTAAGCGTTTCTTTTAAGAGCTTAAATAGCGTTGCCGTCGTAATTCATGGCTGTAATTTCACAGAAACCTGTAAATATTTTAAATTAAGCTGTTAAAAGCATTCGGCTTAATATGTTTGTTGTATACATTCTCCTGCAGGCAGTGGCATGGACCAAATGATTTTCAAAATATAATTTTTTACTTTGAGATTTAACTGAAAGTATTCCACTTAAGAAGCGGTTAATAATTTAAAAAAAGTGAGTGTAAGAATTAGTTGCTTAAAGAATCCCGCATTAAATACATCTAGAAAAAAATATTAACGGAATTTTTTGACTATGTGAAATTCTGTAGTGCATACTCACCTGGATGAAATTAAGATCCCAAGGAACAGATTTTGAGCTAGAACATTTTAACCATTTAGAAATCTTTGAAAATTTTCAGTTCTAATGTTAACTGAATTTTCATATGCTAGTGGTTGAATGAGAATTTTCAAATAGGGAATTTTACAAATGCATTTAAGGAATTTTCATTTGCTAGCATAACCAGAAGTTGTCAAAGTATCTCTCATTAATAAATTAAATCGGGCAATTCATATTGTCAAAATTAAGAATTAACGTCCCTCTGTCGCTCTGTAAAGCCCGCGAGCTAGAAAAAACACTTTTTACATTTTTAAAACAATTCGAAAAACAAGACTTCGGCTTCTGGAGAATATACACAAGCCACTCCCCCTACTGATCGAATTTCTGGAACGGCGAACAATCTGGAACGTCTAGAACGACTATTCGTGTAAAATCGATACAGGGTGTTACTTTTTCGCCGAGCCAAGTAAAATAAATTCATTCAAAATTAAATTGTGCAGTGTTCTTGTGCGCGAATCTGACTAAAACGTAAGTCATGTTCGTGTTCAAAGTCAGGTTATCGAAAGAATGCAAAGATTTCATTAATATTTTTACACATAGCTTTTCTTTTACTTTCCATAGATGTTTGCAAAATACTATAAAGAATATGTTTCAATACTCAAATTAATAACCTATGATGGAGCTATCTAGCTGTGGTGCTCCATAGGAGCCAAAATACTGAACATGGAGCATCGTGGCATGGAGACTTTTGTTCAGGATGGCACTAGCTACAATATACCAAAAATTATTACGATTCTGCCGAAGCCCAATTTCCGTAAGGTTTGTGCAGGCCCCCTTCTCTCAAAATAATTCCGAAACCGCACGCCCATGGATATGTAAACCATACCTACATTCAATTAATTGTTTATCCTTTTTCACTGAATAAATTAAAAGTTTTAAATGGCAATTAAGTATTTGTTTTATTGTAGCATTTTTAATAAGACTAAGCGAGAAAAAACTCAGTTTCTGCACTCGAGCCCTCTTGAAATTTTAATTGTGTACAGTCGTTAAAAACAGTTGACATTTATTTGAGACTTAACTTTAATTAGTGAGCTGCATATACCAAACTGCACTTTCCTGCACTAATTGAAATAATTTTACCATTCGTGACAGGTTAAATTTACGTTCCTAAATTGACTTGCAAATTTACGGCTTTAATTTAGAAACTGTGTTATTTTAATATTTCACTTATCTATCTCAATAGCGATCCAACTAACTTAAATAGAAACTAATACCTGCTTGAACATAACTTATTTTATATCCGTTTTGGGATCAATAAAATGCTCGATAAAATGTAATCAACTTGATCTCAAACATCCTTTCAATTTGTATTATTTCAATAGCATATTACAATGTAAAGATTCATCTAAAATAACTCCGATTGATAAAGGAAAATTATTCGAACGATATTTTTTCAAACGCCAAATTGTTTAGAATATTTTTAAATGTCCTGATAAAAATGGATAAAACATTAAATCCTCAAAGAAACATTAGAAATTTACAAATTTAGTGGTGAATATTGTTTATTATTCAGCAATTTATTTGTTGATTGAATTTTTCCAAAAGGAGGGAAGGGTGAATAAAAAGTGACGAGAAGAATATCCAGAAAAGTACTGGTGAATGTATTATTAAAATACAAGACTTTTTCTCCTTCATGACTTTTCCAAGTTTTTCGGGAAAAAACACGAAAAAATACCATTATCGGAAAATGGAAAATCTCATAAACTATGAAACATAGAAATCTGAAAAAAATCAGACGTATAGGTTCGTACATTCTTTAAAATTTTGGTTTCTTATAATTTTTTTGCAACGTGCATATTCTCAGAGTTTTCAATAGTTTTTCACGATGAAAATGTCCTAATTTTTTTCGTAACACAAAATGCATGTAGTATCTGAAATCATAATTAATAGAAACAAATGAAAATATATTACCAGAAAATACTAGTAATTATTCAAACTTTTACAAAATACTTATCACACATAAGTTTAAAACATATATCTTTCTTATAACAATTATAACAAAGAAAATATGCCCATTATGAACAGTACAACTGTTATCATAATGTTATTTTTAATTTAAATTATCCTGCTCAATGAAACCCAAAGATAATCAAAACAAAAGCACTTACCGATATAGCAGTAACACTAAACTTTAGAACATCCACAGACACGTGTTTCGACATCTATGTCTCTTCGGTGCGGCTTTTTCTAAAGTTCACAATCAACTGAAATATGTAAGCAAATACTCGTGTTATAACTATCAAAGGATTACCAGAACAGGATATTAAAAATTAAAATTAGATTATAGGAAATTCCCCCGTAAAGGGATAATTATCAATATAATTATATGCAAATGCAACTTCCTGGAACTGTAAAACCTCTATAACAACAGAGCTTTTACAGTTCCAGGAAGTTGCATTTGCATATAATTTACAACTTTTACAGTTCCAGGAAGTTGCATTTGCATATAATTATATTGATAATTATCCCTTTACGGGGAATTTCCTATAATCTAATTTTAATTTTTAATATCCTGTTCTGGTAATCCTTTGATAGTTATAACACGAGTATTTGCTTACATATTTCAGTTGATTGTGAACTTTAGAAAAAGCCGCACCGAAGAGACATAGATGTCGAAACACGTGTCTGTGGATGTTCTAAAGTTTAGTGTTACTGCTATATCGGTAAGTGCTTTTGTTTTGATTATCTTTGGGTTTCACTGAGCAGGATAATTTAAATTAAAAATAACATTATGATAACAGTTGTACTGTTCATAATGGGCATATTCTCTTTGTTATAATTGTTATAAGAAAGATATATGTTTTTAAACTTATTTGTGATAAGTATTTTGTAAAAGTTTGAATAATTACTGGTATTTTCTGGTAATATATTTTCATTTGTTTCTGTTGTTATAGAGCTTTTACAGTTCCAGGAAGTTGCATTTGCATATAATTATATAATTATAATTAATTTATATATATTTTAATGTCTAATTTGTGAAAAAAAAGTTTTTCGTTAAGTATAAAAACAATCTTTAGTTGACAAATAGAAAATTTTCTATTTTTTTTTAAATTTGGAATGAATAATGAAAACCATTGAAATAGATAAAATACGTCGAAATATAGTCAAGTCAATGAAAGTTTTCACTTCTTAGTCCTCAGGGACAGGTCCGATTTTGACGATTTTTTAAAAATGTGTGTTTGTTAATATTAACTTTTGAAAACTTTGTTGGAAATATAAATATAACATCAACTAGTTCATTTTATAAAAACTTAAGATTATGTCAAAATACATATATAAATCTAACTTAGACATTATCCTGTCATAACTAGCACTCCCAAAATAGAACTCTCAAAGAATTATAATAAATTCAATCATAGACATCACAACGAGAAAATAAACAAAGGAAAGAACTATATTAGAGGACTAGGACCTCAGATACGCCAGCAAATTATATTTGAAGTTGTTAAGATTGCTACTATTTTAACAATACTAACGGTACTAACAATATGTAGCATGCGTAGATTTGGAAAATGGTTTGAAATGATTTTTGAAATTTTTGAAAAAAATGTCTTCTTTTCACAATAACTCAAAAACAAGAAAATACGTAAAAAATGCAAGGATGCATAAATTGAGGTATTTTTTTGCAAAAAATGGTGTATTTTTTAATTGAGATATCACCGTTTTAAGTATGCATTTAAGTGCGAGGACCACCTTCCAGGAGCCCTTTGAATTAAAAAATTTCAAAAACGTGTCCAAGGAAGTTCAACTCTACATGCTTTTGTAGCCCTTGAAATTACCTGCAAAATTGTTTTTGATGCGATAGATGTCTTGAAGAATTAAGGAAGTTATCGTTAAAAAACCAATACGAATGTTTTGTCAAAACTACCGCAAAGAACAAAAGGGCGGTCCAGCTAAGTGCATTGCCTTCCACAGAAAACTAAGCAGTTGAACATTTGAAGAGAAAACCCATTCATTTGGTAAATTGTTTCGAGTTTAGGTCCATTTTCGTCTACTTTGCCTACTAGTACAGTAAGCGAAGGAAATGGCAGGGAAAATTTTGGATAGTGGAGATATTTGGCCCTTTATGTAAAAACATGCTCGGATCACGGGAAAATACTAAAAAAATTCCAAACATGTTGCAACATGTATATATGAGAATATAAATTGTTATATATTTTTTTATTTATTGATTTGTGTGGTGTGGTAAATAGTGAAAGAGAAAATGTTACTTGCCCGGCGCCAAATTGTTTGAAACAATTAATTAAGTACCACACCTACACGAAAATATATAACTTCCCCTCGTTCGTATAAACTCTTTCAGGGCCAAAAAGCAGGTTCAAAGATCTGAAATGAAAAACATTCAATCCGTCCAGCACAACTTCAATGAAACACCTACGTTGGTTATGAATCAAACTTTTAATTTTATTAAATTAACTGGTATGGTTTTCCTGTGGATTTAAATATTTATGGGACAATAAAAAGTGTTAAAACTAATAGGCCTTTTATTTTACGTTGATCAACTTACGTTAGAGCTCTAGTTTTGGGACTTCTGATTTTAGTCAACCTGGTGTTTAAAAGTGGAAATTGTATCGACCGGTCTATCGCGTTTGCGTGCGCCTCTTGTTCAGCTGACAGACAAAATTTGTACACTTCTTCTTCTTCCTACGATTTGATTAGTTTGGTGTACTCGTCGTATCACTTTGTTTTATATCTTCGGAACTCTTATTTATTTATTACGGTAAGTTAAAACTATTTCCCGCACTATAAGTTTAAAATTTACAATTTGAATGTTCTTGATAATTGTATAACAATAAAACTTTATAAATTTGTAAGAAAGCGTTTGTATAAAATAATTTACTCGAAGTTTGTTCCACTTGGAACTCAAATTTTTACTATTTTTCTCACTTATGATGGAATAAACTGATTCCTTTTGGATAATTACTCATACACGGAGTTTCAATCAAAATTTAACTGGTAAACAAACTCTAGTTTTAGTTTTGAAATTGTGAGGTTATAAAATTTTGGTAAACAGAAACGTGTTGCCACCTCTTATATTCAAACAAGACTGATTTTAAAATATGCCCTTTTTATTGGCTCGTTTTGACATTTCTTTGGATTTCATGTCACTCTATTTTATTGAAATAAATTTTGAAATTTAATTTTTCTTTTATCTGTTTTATTTATGAATTTAGCAATGATTTTCTTTTTGAATAATGATATAGAGATGATTGGTTTTCTTTTGGTATGCCATAACCAACTCTTTCTTGTAAATTAAAAATGTCCTTGTTTCAAGAATTTTTAACAATTTCTCGCTTATTTCTAATAAAAACCTAATAAAACACATACCAGTGTATAACTTATAAACTAAAGAACAATTTGCTATCAATTTTTATAGCCATAAAACATTTTACACAAAATTTATAAATATTCCCACATAGCACGCGATATGAAATGAACATTCAAAACTCATTGTCTACATTCAAACAATATTCAGAACTTCTTTT